>OZ005659.1:182852793-183360293 GCA_963930645.1 Salticus scenicus
GAAAAGATTAATAATGTTAAACCACAAAATCACACAAAAATTTCATCAGGGGGATTTTTCTGGTATCCAGGTATAAAGAAAAGGCAAATAGTTTTTTATGAACCCTAGATTTAAATCTCCAAACATTTCAACTTCCAACTATTTTCAGTTTAAAAAAAAAAAGAAAAAGAAAGAAAAAGAAAAGAAAAAGAAAAAGAAAAAAAGGTAAAAAGAAAGAAAAGGCGATAATTTAAAGAATGAAGAGAGATAGAAAAGAAAAAGGAAATCCGCGTGTTATCTTTAAACAATTAGATATTCAAGAAGGGAAACGTGATTTTTCCAAAATAAACTTCCGCTCGACTACTCCTGACAATTATCCAATTTCATTCCTTAATTTATATCGCATGCATTTTTATATTAGCAGTGGTATCATTCACATGAATAAAAAGAAAATGAAGCAAAGTGTTTTTGCTTTACATATTTTAATGCCATTGCCCTCTGTTGAATGCGGAAACAAACGTTTATGTAAAAGACAAGTAATGTTTTAATTTTTTTTTTTTTTTCATTTTCCAGAATTATGATTTTTTTATTATTTTGCTTAAGGATAACATTCGAATAAATGATAATAAAAACTATGGGTTTTTTTTTCTTTGAATAAGATTAAATAATCTGGTGTGTCACTCACACGACATTCTCTTACAATGAAATTTAATACTATAAATACAGGTTGCAGATTAATAGGTAAAATAATGATTACTATTATGTAAACCTGTGTTAAACAATTCAAATTAGGCTTCGGAAGAGTTTTATATGATAATTAGTTCTGTGTGAGGGGAGGGGGGGGCTACAGCCCCCTTCAATACCCCGTTTCATTAATGCACCTACATTTATATAGAATTTAATTCGGCTATTAAAAAATAATTCTCTTTATAAAAAATAATTTATTAAAATTATTATTCAAAAAAATTATCTTTTATGATAATGCAGACGATTTCCATATTAGTGAAGTAGTATAACACTAAATATCCAAAAAAAAGTCCATTTTATTCTCAATATTGAAAAAAAAAAAAAAAAAAAAAAAAAATGTTTTTTTTTTTTTTTTTTTTTTTCCGTTAAAAGTAAAAAAAATACGATTTTTTTTCTAAGTTTTTTTTTTTTTTTCGTTAAAAGTAAAAAAAATCGATAACTTTGTTTTAAATTATCGCAGACCGATGGTTCAACCATTCGTTTTAAAGGTATTGGCGAGCTCTTTTGAAAGATACCCATCATGAAAATTTACTCCCCTCGAGGGGGGTCTTCCCCCCCAGGGGGGGAGGCGAGGCTCCTACATACACAATTTTTTTTTCCTGTTGACTATCTCTATTACAAAAAATATATATTCGTTTCATTTGGTTTAGTGCCGTCTATATAGATGTTAAACTCTACTTACCTGCAATTTCCTGCATAGTCGTAATGTATTTGAATACTTTTGAGTGTCCCTGTACACGAACCATTTGCTTGATATTAACGAAAAGTTTAGTGTAGCATCCTTATATGATAAGCACTTAGAATACCAAGTTTGAACTTTTTGTCATAATTTGTTTTTGAGATATGCTGATAACAGACAGACACACACAGGCACACAGACATACACGCAGACCATTTGCTAAAAACATGATTTTCGTATTCAGCGGACCTCAGAACATGTAAATATAACAAAAACTCGCGCTCGAAAATTTGACCCAAAAACAATACTTTCGCTACCTTATGGGTAAGAGAAAGAAAAATAATTAACTAAAGAATTAAAAATTAATTTATAAATTAATTTTTTCATTTTTCCCTGTTTTCAAAGTATTACAATCAGAGCACCGGGAGATAGAATAAATAAAGAACTAACTCTAATATAACAAATTATTCGGTAAAACCTTACGTTATGGACTTTCACGCTATAACGTTTTGAACATTTTTATAATTTGAGTACTATTTGTACTTTTAAAAGGATTTATAGTCAATAGCCTATCAGAACAAGCTTGTACTCGCCTAGTAAGTTTCTATAATACTCTATAAAAATAACTCAAAAGATAAAAACTTTTTAATTTTAAATATTAATTTCACAGGCCTGCGGTTAAAAAAAAAAAAAAAAAGTGAATTGATAGCTGAACTTTATGTACTTTTTGGTGCTGATTTCAAAAAATACAATGAAAAATTTCTATCACGTCACGTTTTTTTAAAAAAAAGTCAATTTTACTTCGATTTTTAACGTATACATAATATTTGTTTCTCTTGGTTAGTCGTTTATTTTATGTATGTTACCTTAATAAAAACATATAAAATAGGATTTTGTGATTTTCCTTTAGCAACTGCACCATAATTTGATGTAAAAAGTTTAAACTCAAGCGAACTTTGTTTTTCTCTCGACCAGAGGCGGCTCATGCGATCTAGCAACAGTGGTTTTGAACCATTTAAAACTATAAAAAATAAATCGATTGCTGAAAAATCAATTTGCTTCATTAATAATCGACCATTTTAAATAGACTTAAATGGATAAAAACCGGTGTTGTCAAACAATACATGCAAAGTTATTTGAGAGGGATATCGATATCAATTTTACAAAAAATCTTGACGTGGTGGGGGAAAAAATGGAGCTCATTTTCGAAACATTAAATCAGTGAAAACTTCTATTGTATTTTTCAAAAACTTCAATTTCGCAGACTTGTGTTATTTATTTATTTATTTATTTGCTTATGCTTAATTTTCAATTACTAATGATTGCTAGTTTTCGAAAAATTATCAAACTTCATGCCGCAGATTATTTCAGTAAATAATCAATGGAAGAGCAACGCATTCTAGAAAGGAGGTCTGTGCAGTGGTGCCAGATTGGGGATATTGTCCTCATTTTGGGGATTTTTGAGGCTTCTGGGGACAATTTTGGGGACCAAATGTTTGTGGGGACTTTTTTGGGGACAAATTTGGGAAGTTCAACTTTCTGTCAATGTTGTTAACGTAATGATTTATCCCTACGACTAGGGACTTTCAATAGCTTTATTGTTATTTGAGGATTTTTTTCAAAAATTGGCTTCAGTTGGGAAAAGTTTTAAGCTTAAATCTGCTTTTTTTTTTTTTTTTTTTTTAACTTTTATTTTCCCTTTTTAGTAGAAATCAAGTTGGGGATTTTTTCGAAAAAAAAAAAAAAAAAAAAAAAAAAAAAACCTTATTTGGGGAAATTTGAAGACCTGTTTGGGGAAATAATTTTCGACCATCTGGCATCACTAGGTCTGTGGTTCAATTCGTGTTCATTTTTATTTTAACGTGCGGCGCAATGGATTAGTGATGCGGCGCATTTTCTGTAATGAAAATATTTATGCAATAAAAATATATATTGTCACAATATATTTTAATTTCTCGATAACTCGAAATTAATACCTTGATGCCTCGAATGTAAAGTTAAGGCGTTTAAGAAAAGGTGCGCATTAAATGTCCTTTCTAACACTTCAGCAGTAAATAGTAAGGATATGAAAAAGAAAATATCGGTAAAAGAACCTCTTCAATAATAATAAATAATAAACAAATAAATAAAATAAATATAATTGAAATCAATTGTATTCACCGAATATTTTATGTATGACTGAGGACGCATATGTAAAATATATATTTAATGGTTTAATTAGATTAATACTAGATAAAAATATTTTATAGACACTTCTTTTATTCATATTTTATCAGTCAAATTATTTAATGCATTCATTCCAAATCTCGTATATATATTTTAAATGTTACAAAATAAATCTTATCTTTTAGCAAGGAATTGATTTCTCATTTTTTTTCCGAAAGGGGGGGGGGGAATACTTATATGTATATTTCTATTTAAATTTAGATATAATTTATAAAAACTTTAATCAAAATTAAAAATTCAGCTAGAAATAATTTAATGAAGTTAAGTATTCTCTATACGTTTTACTATTATTATTATTATTATTATTATTATTTTGCACGGTTTTGTTTACTTAAGTATAAATTTCTATTAGTCAATCTTGAAAACAGTCAAATATAAACTAAAATTTTTGGAATTGCTTCAACGGAAAGAGTAAATATTTTGAGAGTTAAATTAAGATGATGGTGTTACAGTTGTTAAAATAATGTCATATGTATGAAGAACACAATTATGTGCCTTAAAAATCCATTTTTATTTTCTCAATGCTTGCTCAAACTATCAAGCAAAACACAAATGATAAAATATATAAACTATATTCTAATAACCCACAAACTGATTTTTAAAAGCTGCGTTCAATTTCAGTACTATTTGTTTTTTTATCGGAGTCGAATCAACAATATTACGCATGCATCAAATCGGCTGTTATTTTTATTGAAATAGGTAAAAGGAGATGATTAATCTTTACTTCTTATCGCTAATGGTAGTCTAAATGGTCACTTCTTTTCAAAATAGAATTATACCCGTTTATTTACGACTCGCATCAGAAGACGTATGCAAATAACTTATATGATACAACTGAAACATTTACAAATAAGCATTAACAAATCAAAACGTTTTCTTCATTTTGCTTTTTTTTTTTTTTTTTTTTTTTTTTTTTAACATCAGTTAAAAATAAGCTTATAATTTTTATTCACGTTTTATTTGTTTATTTTACAATATGTGTAAAAAAAAAAAAAAAAAAGTACGTACCTAATAGCTGAGAATTATTTTTAAATTTTATTTTAAAAATAATTTTAAACGGAACGTTCACCTATCTAACCAAATCTATCCTTGAATCAAATTAATTGCTAATCAACTTTCGCTAATTCTAAAGTAAACAAAAACAGGTAAATTTTACTAACATACAGTACAGACAATCCTCGGGTGAATTACAAACGCACGTGCTACAAGGACGCCAAAAGTTAAATACAGATCATCTCAATCTGCCATTTATTTCATTCAGATTAAACACTTTTTCTTGTTTATAATTCTGAATTATTCTTTTAAAAAGAATTGTCTGATAATAAATTAAAAATCCGTAGTTGATCTTGAATTTACCTAAATATTAACCCAGATTCAGCGAAACTTACGCAAATCGGGAAAATCTTTTTTAGTACAAATACAATGTTAACTGTCAGGATTTCTTTTTAAAATTATGACAAATTGGTCAACAAAAAACAAATGAATCACCCGTTCCTTTCATTTTATTTTCTTCCTTTTTTTTTTTCTTAAAAGTGCACTTAGAACAACTTTTCGTGAACAACTTTATCTTTTTATTTTCCCCCCAAAAATAACTAATTACCTCAAATATCTAGTAAATTCAATTACAGACATTTCAGAAAAAAAAAAATCAATTCTTTTGAAATGATTGTAGACATTATTTGACTGCATTACTTCTTTATTTCCAAAACAATGCATATCTTTTTTAGGCTAAGGTTGTTCACTGAATTTAGGCAAGAACTAGCACGGAGTATTTCTTTATAGACGATATTTAGAATTTGTTTCAATAATAAAAGTAATAAATAAACTTCACTTAAAAAAAATAATAATAATAATGTTGTTGCAATTGCAATATTATTAGATGATGATTCATTTCACTTTTTGACCTTATAAAATAATTTTAAATTCAATAGCAGTTATTGCGTTCTTTTGAGATCCTAATTAAGTTTTTACCCATGACGTATAAAAATTTCATTTTCAGTGAGAAATTCATTGCAAAATCAAACAGATATTTTCACCAAATAATGCATTATCTTCAATAATGGTTATAAACAAATAAATAAATAAATTGATTTAGTTAATAGGAAAGAAAATTTTTATGATATTTTTTTGCAAATTTTAAATATGTTTTTAACTTTAGTTCGTTTGTACGTGTATGGTGTGTCTACCTCTATGCATGTTTATATGTTTGTACGTTTAGCTTTCATAAAAATATTTAGATTGCCACGAGTGTTCCATTAAAAAAAAAAAAAAAAAAAAAAAAAAAAAAAAAGCAGACATATAATAAAAAATGTTGATACATCACTCTGTATGGGTAGCAATTCTTTAATGTGAATTTTGACTGATTTTAACTATTTCAGGTGAAACAAAACTCACGCAAGTCAGGAGTATTCACTAAAAATCCTTTTATGCATAAATTTATTGACATTGTATTGCGTCTTTTAGAGGAATACACCGCAAATTCGGGTACATTATGATTTATGATTGTTTCAGCATCTGTCTAGTAACTCTAAACAGAAAACATGGACCAAACAAACGAAAATTGGATACATAAGTTTGTGTTAAGTACTTTAATATCAATCTCTAAAAGGAATATTTGTACCGATATTTTGTAAATATCAAATTATATTTGATTATTTTTTTTTTTTTTTTTATACAGAAAAGCACCGTTTATACGTCTCTCATTTATGCGTCTTTTACATTTATGCGTCCTTTTAGTGAAGTCCCGATTCATTCCTATTTATTTTAATGCAAAAAATTCTTCGTTTATACGCCGCTAATATCGGTTATACGTCTTTTCCACTTTACTAAAATTCCCAAGATTTCTCGACCTGTCATTATTTTCCATTCTAAATAAGACTGATTTTTCCTAGAAAGCATCTTAAATGGAGGAACTCAGGATTGATCGAAGAATACTGATCAAAGAATCAATAGCATTCCCAGGTAGAATTCTTAATACTCATAGACAAGCAGCAAATCAGACGAATATTAAAGATTTTTAATGTTATTAAATAAGTATCTGTATGGACGTAAATCGTATTATTAAAGATACGCAATATATACAATTAATATTCAAAATGTGTTCATATAGTTCTCAAGAAATGTAATATAATACTCAATATATGATATATGTAATTGGTACCCAGTCATGCATTAATAGTATGATTTTTTTCACTATTTCTCATAAATATATATATTTTTACTTCCATTACCCTACTACCGTAGGTAATGGAAGTATTGTATTCGGTCTCAAAATTCGATATCGGGTTTTCACCTGATTTACACGTTTTAAGGTCCCCTGAGTCCAAAAAAGTGGTTTTTGGCAATTGGTCAGTGTGTATGTATGTGTGTGTGTGTGTGTATGTATGTATGTGGAGAATCTTCTGGCTATTATAGCTCAGAAACTAATAAAGATAGAGCTACGAAACTTTAGAATTGAAATACGTCTGGTGTACAGATGAAATTTCCAAATTTTGGTGAAAATTGAAAAACCGGAAGTGGGACATCGGAAACCGGAAGTGGGACCGTAAGTCCGTATCTCAAAAACGGCTCTAACGATTTTCTTCAAACTTGCTATATAAACACTCTATTAGATGTCCTTTCGAATAATATAGTTGGTTAGTTCAGGAAAATTGATAGGCGTCCTGTATAAATAGCTCAATTTCAGGCCTCCCAAAGGCGTTCCTTTAAAAACGGTTGTACGGATTTTTTTTTCAAATTCGCCATTTTAACTCACTTTTAAATATTCTTTTGTATGTAATTAATGCTTTCCTGTCAATAATTGAGTTTAACCGGAAGCGGGACATCAGTAGTGAGAGAATGTACAACAACCACACGACTTCCATTACCGACTATTACACATATTATATGCATTTTTGAGAGATGCGATCAGAAAACATAAAAGTGAACTAAAGAGAAAATCGTTACAGCCGTTTTTGAGATATCAACTTTTACAAAAAATCAATTATTGACAGGAAAACAATAATTGCTTACAAAAGGATATTTAAAAATGAGTTAATATGGCGCGTTTGAAAAAAATCCGTACAGCTGTTTTTAAAGGAACGCCCTTGAGAGGCCTGAAATTGAGCTATTTATACAGGACGCCTATCAATTTTCCTGAACTAACCAACTATATCACTCGAAAGGACATCTAATAGAGTGCTTATATAGCAAATTTGAAGAAAATCGTTACAGCTGTTTTTGAGATACGGACTTACGGTCCCACTTCCGTTTCCGATGTCAGTAGTGAGAGAATGTATGTTCTGCACCAAGAGGTGGTGAGGTAGGTTGTGTTGTTGTGTTGTTGTGTTAGGGGAATATGCTAATGGAACGCAACATTCCCATTCACTACTACCTATTTGTATGATACAAGCTTGAAAGTAACCTTCTATAGTATATATCACAACAATTTTTGGTATTGCATCATATTATAGTATTTAAAAAACTTATAATCAGTTATAAAGTTTGTAATATTTGAATTGAGTCATACAAGTACTTTTTCTAATATATTTTTTTCCGTTAAAATTTTCATAAATCAATTTCCCCTTTTCTTTTTATGATATTTCAAAATAATTCACACACATTCTAAAAAATGATGACTTTGAAATAAAACAGACACAGTTTACAGTTAATAAAAAAACCTTTATTACAACGATATTTACAAGTATTTTACATCTAATAAGTTACATCATAATTTCATTCAATATAATTAAGTTTTCAATAATAAATCTTAATCAATTTCGCAATGTCCATATGCTAAACTTGTTATTCCATCTTCAGCAATGTATCGTTTGTCATCAAACGGACTGAGACTGATTTTATTTTGACAGATTGTATATAGTTTATGTTTTTCTTGGCCTATTTTTAATTGTTTTTCTATGCTTGTTTTCTGCTGCAGCAAGCACTGTAAATAGTCTTCATGACTAATTTTATGTCTAACAACCCTGGTTGACACACCTTTAGCTCTCTTTTTTTCACTTTTACTTGATTTGATAGAGTACATTTTTGCCTTCAGTCCTACAAATTCCAATGCTATTTCACCACTCAATTCATCTTTAAATTTCCCTATAACTTTTTTATTATCATCGGAATAAAGCGGATGAGTTTTGGGATAGTCAGAAAAGTCAAATTCAGATGAATAATTTTTCATGTCTTTATATATATCATCGGTAGTAATATGGTATGTAAGCGAGTCTGTATCTGTAAATAGCAGTACAGCATGGTTGTTATACATTGGTTTTATATAATTATAATGAAAATTATACATTAGGAGTTTTGATAATTCGAGTATTGTAAACCCAACGTAAATAGGTCGGTTCATCAGAATGCTTGTTTTAAGTCTTTCTACAGCGGTTAAATCTTCATCGTACGTTTTAAACGATTTAAAAGTAGGTGATGCTATCAATTTTAATGCTCTCTTAGAGGTGTTATTACAAAGTTCTATATTACGTCTTTTTCGCAAGTTTTCCATAGTCTTGCCGTATACACTATTATTAAGAAGTTTAAAAAAGTCCTTTTCAAAGGATGATGTTGCTTCTTTCCTTTTATTGGTGTTAAATAGTATATACTTTTTCAACCATGGTGCTTGTTTAAATTGAATGGCTTTATGCACTGCAGTAACTTTTAATCCCAGTTGCAGATAAAGTTTTAAATTTCTATAGTGCACAACATAATTCTTTTTATTACATAAGTTAGGTATTAACTTGGATGTACCAACATATTTTCTGTTTTGCAGCATACTTTTAGCATAAGGTGATAGCATTTCTTCATTCAAGGTTAATCTTTCAGGGGCAAGCGGATAATCGTTATGTAATGTATGAAGGTGGTTAGGATAATGCAGATCAATTTCAAATATATACCCTATATCTGATTCATCGTCAAGGGATAAAATCCATTCTTCATTAATATTATGTATATCAACCCATTCAAAGTTGCCATAAGGTAGATACTGGGACATAGCCCAACCGTAAAGGTTGTTCGCGTCCCAGTACATGATATAACTATTAGGCTCATTCGGGTTATAGTCGTTCATATAGGGATTATTTGCTCTAGCCAATCTTCGACTAATCATGCTAATACCACCTCGTATCCCTTTTTCTATAAGCAGCAACATGTTAATATCTGTTAAGAGCTCTAAAGGTGTTTCAGTCATTTTCAGGCACGCTTGCCATGCAAGTCCTGGAGTTGTAAAAAGATGCGCGCAATCAATTTCGTAGTACTGCTGACATAAAGTTCTAAAATTTTGAAATACATCCGCGAGTAACAAAACATCAGTTTTTACATATAAATTATGATAATCACCCAATGTCTTCATATTAAACGTGTTCCAAATAGTTTTGGCATGTTGATAATCATCATCATCGATAATTTCATCATTCAATGTATTATAAAAGGCGCATGCTGGAGGTAGTTCGGTTTCTTCAAACTTATCAAAAGAAGTAAAGTATTCATAAGGATAGACTCCTTTCCTCGTTAGCATATTCAGGGGTGTATAAGCAGGGAAATTCTCTTTCAAAATATTAAACTGGGATGAATCAAGATTTTTTACTAGTTTTTCTAGCGATGTAGGTAGGAATTGAAAGCTGTCTAAAAAGACTAATTGTACAGGATCCTTAGGTTTCTTCAATCTGAATGTAATATAGTTTTCCAAACTTGTAGCAATAACCTCTATCTGATGATTGGTATACTTGCCTAGTTTCGTCATGATGTGATGCCCATCATAGTTTTTTAAATTATGAAAGATAATCGGTATTTTTTTAGATAATTTGAAATTCAAGTTGCAGGCGTTATGGGCTGCACCCCTAAATTCTCCGGAAATGTGACAATGATCTCTTCGACGATCCTCAGCTAACTGTTTATGGCATATATAACATACTTCAGCTTCTTGAAACTCCTTTTCCTGTGCTTCCGTTAAGACTATAGGCTTGATTTGTGATAAAATCTTGGTGAGTTCTTCCTTTTCAGTCATCATCTTTTCTAAAAAGTGTTCCACAGCGTCTTCTCCTCTATATACTTGAATCGGTTTAACGGAGTGCCCATCTGGTCCGATAATAACATATGCATATCCACAAGGCACATGATAGGCAATTTTTTCACTATGCGAATTATCAGATGAGGGTGAAGCCGAAGTAACAGGAACAAGAAGGCTTTCGAAATCTGCATAAATACAGTAAGCGACAGGATGTTGCAAGTGCGTACCTGTAAATTTTAAAATGCTATTTTCCTCAGAGGGCATTTTAACAACTTGCACTTCATGTTCTTGACAGTACTGATTGTGGGTTTTCAATAAATCCTCTCTGCTAAATCGGTGTAGACATCTGAAACAGTAATGGGCTTTTAGACATTGTCGGGTTAAATCGCCAAGCAGACGCGAAAAGTTTCGAATCAGGCAATAATGTTGCCTTTCTTCATCAGAAATTAATAATAAGTTGATAACATCACAATCATTTTTTGGCGAAATATAGAGTGGGCACACTTCATTGTCTTCAAAGCCAAAGACATTGATCCGTAGATCATTTAATTTTTCAATAAGGGGTATCTTTGTTAATGGCACGGGACATGTTACATTACCTAGTTTAATGGTATTTTCATACGGCAGGTAGTGTGATACACGTTGTGGATTCTCACTACGATCTATATTCAGTTTATGCGCGATCAAACACCAAACAAGGCATTTTTGATCTTCGTTTTTGATATTTAGCACAGCCTTTTTCAAAGCAAGTTTCTGTGGTAGTTTAATATAGCTACTAGCAGCTAACGGATGGTATTTGGCCATTTTTAGTTCCAGATAATGAATTTTCTTAAAAATCCATCCAGATCCTCTTTGGATAAATTCATCTAGGGACTTATTAATCTTTACATATCCTTCACGAATATGATGTTCAATAGTATTATCTAAAAGGTCAGTAAAACAACAACTTCTAAAAAAAGTTTGAATTTCTTCCATTTCGTCATTACCTCTTTTACGCTCCAAGCTCACTTTCATGACCATATACCACTTCAAAGCATTTTTTTCACGTATCTCATTCAAAAGTTTTTCATATAATGCACCCTGTATATAGGTTTGAAATACTTCCATATCACATTCATTGCTTTCGTTTGGATAAAAAAACTCTGTATTAAACGCATTTGAAGTGTTAATCTGTTTTTTAACTCTTTTAGATTTTACGACAGGTGCAGCTATCTTCCGTTTTCCAGTAACAAGTTCATGCTCTTGTCGCTTATGGCATGTTAATTCTGCTTTCATATCAAACATTTTATCACATTCACTGCATGAATATCGAAAACTTTGATGAAATTTTAAGTGCCTCTGCAAGTTGTCCTCGCGCGTAAATACTTGCTCACAATGCTGACACTTTATCGGTGTTACTTCATCTTTACTGCGATGTATTAACATATGTCGATTCAGTAACCATTTCTGGGCAAATTCTTTTTCACAAAGGGAGCAACTGAAATTTTCTAACACTCTCTTATCACTCGTTTCAACAGATGAGGATTGATTTTTACGATTATGAATCATCGTATGCCGAATTAAGCTTGATTTCACTCCAAATGTCTTTCCACACGTATCACAACTGTATAACTTTTCATCTAAATGTATCTTTTCATGACGATTCAGTAACCATTTTCGCGAAAATTCCTTATTACATGTAGAACATCTGAAAACACTAAACATTTTCTTATCTGACGGTTCCATAACTTGACTCATTTTTTAAGAACAAGAGATAATCCAGACAACATTCATAAAATTTTTCATGCAAATGACTTGAAATTACAATCACCTTCAATTTATAGCATCGGAGTAAATACTTACTATTCTCTCATTGGCTAATTAAAGCTTCAATAAAATCAAAGCTTTTGATTGGCTAATGAAATTCACATGACCTTGAAAATATTTCTATCTCCAACGCGCTTAATTTCAGAGCGATAATATTATGAATTTAAAACATCATAAAATCACCGTTTGTGATTGGTCGAAAAAATCACGTGACCTCGAAAATTATTTGCATTCACAAAATTCTTAATTTCATAATGCTAATACTATTAATTTAATTTTTAAAAAATCATTGCTTCTGATTGAGTAAAAAATGTCTACATAAAATGTCTACATGAGTAAAAAATGTCTACATGTAAAACTTTCTAAAAAATAAATAAAAATAAAATTCATATAATCTCAAATAAAATTCATGACACCTCGAAAGTATCTGTATAAAAAACACTTAATTTTATAATGATAATATTAGGAATTCAAATCTCCCACATGTAAAACTTTCTAAAAAAATAAAGGCACCTTAAAAGTATCTGTATAAAAAAAACACTTAATTTTATAATGATAATATTAGGAGTTTAAGTTTCAGCTCTCTCACATACATAAGAATAATGAAAAATGTTAGTTTTCGTTACGTCAGAAGGTTCTATCAGCGTATGATAAAACAATAGATAACTGTTATCTATCATTTCATCCTGCTCGCTAGAAAAACAAAGACGTGGTGCATCTACTCTAAAGGCAAGTCTTTTTAAAGTCTTATTAAACATATAGTATTTATTAAACATACATTATTTATTAAAATTCGGAATATAGTATCAAGATATTAATTTAAATATGCTTTATTTATCATCCATTCTACACATCAAAATAAAAAATTTCCATCAAGCGCTTCGTTAATTAGCTTAATTAATTTATTTATTCAACAAATCATTAACTTAAACAATCATGCTATTAAACTTTCTACACATTGAATTATATCACAATTTTTCTTTAAAAAATATTAATAAACTGCAAATTCATTACTTAAACAATCATGTTATTAAACTTTCTACATATTATATCACAATTTTTCATTAAAATTACTAATGAAACACCAAAAATAATGCTTAATCATATGGAAAAATACTTAAGAACCTTACTTGAACATAACTAACATAAAAACCTCTATGAAATTAACCTTCTATAGTATATACCACAGCAATTTTAGGTATCGCATCATATTTTACTGTTAAAAATAATTTTTAAAAACTTATAATCAATTATAAAAATTCATAAAATTACTTTTCCTAATATATTTTCCCGCTAAAATTTTTACAAAAACTCATAAGAATGTATATATATATATATATATATTTCATTACCACTTTTGTTAATATTTCATCACACTTGAAACAAAAACATATATTAAATTTTCTTAATATTTTAAATTTAGTCTAATTTCATTAATGTTTCATCTTATATGTACCCATTCTCTATACGAGTGTTCGATGTTCAAAGATGGTATACATTAAAAGTTTTCCAAGGTTTTCTCCAAAACTTGTGTAAATACAAACTTGAATCACTTAGAAGACCCAGTTCATCCTCATATTAATGATCTCACACAAGAAAATCATTTATTTTTATCGATTTTATTAATGTGAGACACTTTAAACAAAAAATGATAATAATTTATTCCATTAAATAAAAAATACAAATTTTAATCATTCGTTTTATTAAAAATGAAATTAGATTAATATTTTTATTAAAAATGAAATTAGATTAATATTTTTATCGTAGAAATTCTAGATACATTTTAAATTATAAGCATTAAAAATAAAAAAACAAACTCATAAGAATATATATTTCATTACCACTTTTGTTAATATTTAATCACACTTGAAACAAAAAACATATATTAAATTTTCTTAATATACAAAATTTGCTCTAATTTCTCATACATGCATCCATTCTACACATTAAAATAAAAATTTTCTAGAGAGATTTTTAAATTTTAATAAATTAATAATTTTACTATACACCGAAGTTTTGTTTATAATTAGATAATTAATTCTTAGTATAAAAAAATACAAATTTTAATCATTTCGTTTTATTAAAAATGAAATTAGGTTAATATTTTTATCATACATGCATCCATTCTACACATCAAAATAAAAATTTTCTATCAATCACTTCGTTAATCATCTCAAAATAATTAATTTCCTTAATTATGTACTAAAAATCTACGAAAAAGATTTGTTTTTTCATTAAAATCATTACTTAATCATCTGAAAAATAATTAATTTCCTTAATTACGCACTAAAAATCTACGAAAAAGATTTGTTTTTTCATTAAGTTCATTACTTAAACATCTGAAAAATAGTTAATCGCTTTAATCAGTTTAGTTCATTAAACATTTAAATACTAATTAATTTCCTTAATTAATATTAAATATAGCTCTTAAACAACACCTTAATTAAGAAAATACAAAATTTTAATCTTTAATCTTTAAAATAAAAAAAATTTCAAGAAATAGTTCTAAATTCTCAAGGCAGATGGCAGCACATTTTTGCAAATATTTTCACATTAGAAAAAAATCTATTTTCCACAGATTTTTCTTATTATTTTCATCGCAAATTATCATAAAAATATTAATTAAAATATTAATTATACACTAAAAAACTACATTTATCTATCTTTTATGCAATTATTTCACTAATTTTTCAAAAATCCTAATTGTTATTAATTACAGCACTCAAAATAACTTACATTTAAAACCAATTTCATCTTAAGACCGTACTCAATTTTATAGAAATAAAAAATACATTTATTACGAAATCATAAAATAAATTACATTTAAAATCAACTAAATACTAACTAACTTTTAAAAATTACAAGTTTTCAAACAATTATGTCTCATAAAATCCTAATTAAAACATCCATCTCTAAAATAACTTGCATTTAATCTCTAAATAAATTGCCTTTAAAATCCAAGTTCAACGGAATACGATACACTAAATATCCAAGAATTCTAATATTAACTCTCGATAGCACAACGGTCAGAGCATTCGCTTGCTGAAACATGGGACCTCAGTTCGAATCCAGCTGCCGGCAAAGGCTGAAAAACAAAATTTTTGAAAAAAGAAGTTCAATAATTTCTCAATAGATGTCAGCACCAAACATATCTAGTAGTGTAATATTGTTCGTTCTGCGCCTGCGGCACCGCGGTACGGGCGAGCCGTGCTGCTGTCGCACCATTATCTTATCAACATCCGGTGACGCATTGTAGAATGAACAATTTTACACTACTAGATATGTTTGGTGCTGACATCTATTGAGAAATTATTGAACTTCTTTTTTCAAAAATTTTGTTTTTCAGCCTTTGCCGGCAGCTGGATTCGAACTGAGGTCCCATGTTTCAGCAAGCGAATGCTCTGACCGTTGTGCTATCGAGAGTTAATATTAGAATTCTTGGATATTTAGTGTATCGTATTCCGTTGAACTTGGATTTTAAAGGCAATTTATTTAGAGATTAAATGCAAGTTATTTTAGAGATGGATGTTTTAATTAGGATTTTATGAGACATAATTGTTTGAAAACTTGTAATTTTTAAAAGTTAGTTAGTATTTAGTTGATTTTAAATGTAATTTATTTTATGATTTCGTAATAAATGTATTTTTTATTTCTATAAAATTGAGTACGGTCTTAAGATGAAATTGGTTTTAAATGTAAGTTATTTTGAGTGCTGTAATTAATAACAATTAGGATTTTTGAAAAATTAGTGAAATAATTGCATAAAAGATAGATAAATGTAGTTTTTTAGTGTATAATTAATATTTTAATTAATATTTTTATGATAATTTGCGATGAAAATAATAAGAAAAATCTGTGGAAAATAGATTTTTTTCTAATGTGAAAATATTTGCAAAAATGTGCTGCCATCTGCCTTGAGAATTTAGAACTATTTCTTGAAATTTTTTTTATTTTAAAGATTAAAGATTAAAATTTTGTATTTTCTTAATTAAGGTGTTGTTTAAGAGCTATATTTAATATTAATTAAGGAAATTAATTAGTATTTAAATGTTTAATGAACTAAACTGATTAAAGCGATTAACTATTTTTCAGATGTTTAAGTAATGAACTTAATGAAAAAACAAATCTTTTTCGTAGATTTGCAGCGGTTCGCTATGCCAAAATAGCGATAAAGAACTGCCCTTACTGCCAGTTGGCGGAAAAACTGTAATATGGCAACCTGCCAAGAGGGAGAAACATTCGCGCGTCTCTCTCAGCATCAGTCTGTGCTCTGCTTCTGTTCCCGCTGGTATCGTCGGCCGTTGGGTCGCTGGCAAATGCCTGTTTGTACTTGAAATGTTTTTGTTTATTCACTAATCTCTAAATTAATGTTTATCGTTTTATTTTATTTTCTATTAAACAATGTTAATATTTAATTGGCTGGTGTTTTTTAGTTAAATATATTTTCTGACTCAAAATTTATCGGCATGCAAAACGCACGCCGAATTGGTGACCGCGGACAATCTATTTTAATCTTTCAAAATTAGCGAAATCCAGCCTTAATTAATTTAAAATATGAGGGTAATTTATTGATTAATTTAAAATATAGGGTTATTTATTGGTTCTATTTATTTTTTACTTCGCGGCAACCGTGTGCACGTGTTATATGTCTACCTGGAGGAGTGCCATTCATCATAAATAAAAGTATGTGTTCATTTTATTTCTATTACTTTGTGATTGGTCGATTATTTTTATAATTATCTTTATATCAGCAAAAAAAAAAAAAAAGGCGTTATATATATTAAATATTGTAAATTGCTACGTGTTTGATAATTTCTGTAAATTTTGTGCAATTTTCTATTTACATTTTGTGCAATTTTCTATTTACATCTACTTTAAAACTTGGTATGTTTGCTGATATCCTCTAAGTTTTTGACTAAAAATTTATTTTACCTCTCCTTTAAATTGATATTTTCATTATGACTGGTGAAAACCCACAAAATAATACTGCAGGTACAGAGTCGCAGGTATCGCATGTCTCTGTAAAAATCCCTCCCTTATGGAAATCTAACATTAAACTGTGGTTCATTCAGGTAGAAAGCAATTTCGCGCTTGCTAAAATTACCCAGGATTTAACAAAATACAACCATCTTATCGCCTCTATAGATCCCGAAACCTTATCCACAGTATCGGATATTTTGTTTACCCCACCCGCTACAGATAAATATGAAACTTTAAAAAATAGATTAATAGCTGAATTTTCTGCTTCAGAAACAGAGCAGGTCCGCCGGTTGATTTCCGGACTTCATTTGGGCGACGATAAGCCGTCCCATTTACTACGAAAGATGCGAGAATTAGGGGGTTCAGGAATAAATGATGATTTCCTGAAAACTTTATGGTTGCAAAGGCTACCATCTGAAATACAAGCTATTTTGTCCATTAGCTCCGAATCGCTGGATAATTTAGCCAAAATGGCAGACAAAATTTCAGAAGTCCGTACTTCTCCACCAGAAAACAGCGTCTTTGCCGTCGGGCAGTCCAGTGTAGCAGCCACTGAGGGTATTTCTCCACTAAGCGAGTTTAACGCAATTAAAGGTGCAATCGCCGCCCTCAGTAAACAAGTCGAACATCTTTCTCGCGATCGATACAGAGTGCCATTTCATCGTGACAGGTCCAAACACCGCGATTTTTCTCGTGGACGCTCCCGTGATGGTAAAAGAGATTTTTGTTATTATCACAAACGGTTTGGGAAAAATGCAAAAAAATGCCGATCACCTTGTTCCTATTGCCCTACTACTACCGATCAGGAAAACTCTCAGTAGCGGCTGTCGATCGAGATACATCGACGGCAGTCGCACAGTCATATCGCCTGTACATTTATGATAAAAAATCTAATTTTAAATTTTTGATCGATTCAGGCTCTGATGTATCTTGTATACCTCTTCCTAAATATCTAAAAAATCTAAAGCCTGATCCCTTGCAATTATTTGCTGCTAATGATTCAAAAATTTATACTTACGGATCTAAACTAATGAATGTAGACCTAGGCCTCAGGCGAAATTTCACATGGAAATTTTTAATAGCTAATGTTCCTATTCCTATAATTGGAGCCGATTTTTTACAAAACTTTGATCTCCTAATAGACCTTAAACGACGCAAACTTATCGATAATGTCACAAAACTTACCCAACCGGGAATAATTTTAAAATCTCCAGATTATTTTTCAGTAAAACTTATTTCTGGCGATTCGGTTTACCACCAAATTCTAGCGGAATTTCCCGAATTAACAAAATTATCATCCCGGGTAAAACCTGTGAAGCACAACACAGTCCACTACATTGAGACAACCGGCCCACCAATCCATAGTAAACCGAGACGATTAAATCCAGAGTTATATGAGGCCGTAAAAAAAGAATTTCAATATATGATAGATCAAGGCATCTGTCGGCCATCTAAATCACCATGGTCGTCGCCTCTTCACGTTGTTTCAAAAAGTTCCGGTAACATCCGTCCCGTCGGCGACTACAGGAGATTAAATTCTCGTACCGTGCCGGATCGTTATCCCATACCCCACATCCAAGATTTTTCTAATGCATTACATGGAAAAACTATCTTTTCAAAACTCGATATTGTCCGAGCTTATTTCCATATACCAGTGCACCCTGATCATATACAGAAAACTGCAGTTTGCACCCCTTTTGGGTTATTTGAATTTCCGTTTTTAAATTTTGGTCTGTGTGGGGCAGCACAGACTTTCCAAAGATTTATGCATGAGATTCTAGGTGATCTTAAATTTTGCTATGTTTATTTAGACGACATTTTAATTTTTAGCACTACGGAAGAGGAACATAAAGCCCATTTAAGAATTGTACTTGATAGGCTAAATAAATACGGACTGGCTTTAAACATTTCAAAATGTATATTCGGCGCATCAGAAATTCCTTTCTTGGGACATTTAGTAACAGGGAGTGGTACCAAACCTTTGCCGGACAAGGTTGAGCCAATTATAAATTACCCACAACCAAAAACTATTAAAGACCTTCAGAGGTTTTTGGGATTTTTGAATTTTTTTCGTAGATTTTTGCCTAATATAGCACAACATCAAGTGCATTTAACTTCTTTTCTAAAAGGGGCTAAGAAAAATGATAAAACAAACTTAGAATGGTCAGATAAGGCAGAAGAAGAGTTCCAAAAATGCAAACAATTAATCTCAACTGCAGTTTTATTGGCACATCCAAAGCCAGACGCGCAATTAATTTTACAAGTTGACGCATCAGATTTTGCAATTGGGGGATCATTGTCGCAAATTGTAAAACAGGAATTACAGCCTTTGGCATTTTTCTCTCGGAAACTTTCCCAAACAGAGAAAAAGTATAGCGCATATGACAGAGAGTTATTAGCAGCTTACGCGGCCATCAAACATTTTAGGCATATGCTCGAAGCGAGACAATTTTCTTTATTCACCGACCATAAGCCCTTAACTTATGCATTCCAACAGCGTTCAGATAGATGTTCCCCAAGGCAGGCTAGGCAATTGGATTTTATATCCCAATTCACCACAGATATTCAGCACATAAAAGGCTCAGACAACATTATAGCAGATGCACTTTCACGTATAGATTCCATAAGCATGCCAAATCCCATCGACTATACGGAAATTGCCCGAGCACAACAAACAGACCCAGAGTTAGAAAATTTAATTAAAAATTCAAAAACTTTGCAATTAAAACAAATATTTTTATCAGATAATCAAACACATATTTATTGCGATTTGTCAACAGGCACGGCTCGTCCATACATTCCTCAATTATTCCGCAAAAAGGAATTTTTATCTTTACATAATTTATCCCACCCTAGTATTCGCAGTACTTCAAAACTTATCCGATCCCGATTTGTTTGGCAGTCCATTCGAAAAGATTGTGCCGAGTGGGCTAGGACTTGCATCCCATGTCAAAAGTCAAAGATAATTCGCCATACAAAATCCCCTGTAGGTAAATTTTTAGACCAATCACAAAGATTTGAACACATACACCTCGACCTTATCGGTCCCCTTCCTCCTTCACAGGGAAATTACTATTGTTTAACTATGATAGACAGGTTCACTAGGTGGCCAGAAGCAGTTCCAATACCAGATATATCTGCACAGACAGTCGCACAAAACTTTTTTACTCAGTGGATTGCTCGATTCGGATGTCCATCCCGTATCACCACGGATCAAGGCAGGCAATTCGAAAGTGCCTTGTTTACATCTCTTGCTCAGCTGCTAGGAATTAAAAGAATTAGAACTTCACCATATCACCCTCAGGCAAATGGCTTAATAGAAGAATTTCACCGCCCATTAAAGGCAGCCTTGAAAGCCTACGACACTGATAAGTGGTCTACAGCATTACCAGTTTTACTGCTTGGTTTCCGTTCCGTCTTCAAAGAGGATTTGAGATCAACAACCGCTGAATTAGTGTATGGTAAATCCTTACGACTACCAGGTGAGTTCTTCGATCCAACCCCTGTGGATATCTCACCTAAGCAGCTGGTAGAAGACCTAAAATGCCATTTCGCCAAGGTGCGTCCTATTCAGACTTCCTGCCATGGTCAAAAAACAATTTTTGTGCATCCTCACCTCAAAATGTGCTCGCATGTGTTCCTTCGGCATGATAGTGTGCGTAAACCTCTCCAAGCACCATATGACGGACCATACAAGGTCATTTTCAGACGAGAAAAAACTTTTGACATCGAAATTAAAGGGACTTCTCACACGGTGTCTATAGATCGTCTCAAACCTGCTTTTATAGCTATGGACCTTTCAACCACTTCACCTCAAAGTGCTACTGTACCATCCACACCACAACCAGCCCGTGAAGGACAACAGACCCACACTCCTCCTCAGGATGCCAATACACCACCAGACGTACGAACTGTTCCAGTTGCACAGACGACCCGTACGGGCGGACCTGTTCGTCCCCCACGTCGTTACGTGCATTTTCAATGACACTGCGGAGGGAGTGTGCAGCGGTTCGCTATGCCAAAATAGCGATAAAGAACTGCCCTTACTGCCAGTTGGCGGAAAAACTGTAATATGGCAACCTGCCAAGAGGGAGAAACATTCGCGCGTCTCTCTCAGCATCAGTCTGTGCTCTGCTTCTGTTCCCGCTGGTATCGTCGGCCGTTGGGTCGCTGGCAAATGCCTGTTTGTACTTGAAATGTTTTTGTTTATTCACTAATCTCTAAATTAATGTTTATCGTTTTATTTTATTTTCTATTAAACAATGTTAATATTTAATTGGCTGGTGTTTTTTAGTTAAATATATTTTCTGACTCAAAATTTATCGGCATGCAAAACGCACGCCGAAGATTTTTAGTGCGTAATTAAGGAAATTAATTATTTTTCAGATGATTAAGTAATGATTTTAATGAAAAAACAAATCTTTTTCGTAGATTTTTAGTACATAATTAAGGAAATTAATTATTTTGAGATGATTAACGAAGTGATTGATAGAAAATTTTTATTTTGATGTGTAGAATGGATGCATGTATGATAAAAATATTAACCTAATTTCATTTTTAATAAAACGAAATGATTAAAATTTGTATTTTTTTATACTAAGAATTAATTATCTAATTATAAACAAAACTTCGGTGTATAGTAAAATTATTAATTTATTAAAATTTAAAAATCTCTCTAGAAAATTTTTATTTTAATGTGTAGAATGGATGCATGTATGAGAAATTAGAGCAAATTTTGTATATTAAGAAAATTTAATATATGTTTTTTGTTTCAAGTGTGATTAAATATTAACAAAAGTGGTAATGAAATATATATTCTTATGAGTTTGTTTTTTTATTTTTAATGCTTATAATTTAAAATGTATCTAGAATTTCTACGATAAAAATATTAATCTAATTTCATTTTTAATAAAAATATTAATCTAATTTCATTTTTAATAAAACGAATGATTAAAATTTGTATTTTTTATTTAATGGAATAAATTATTATCATTTTTTGTTTAAAGTGTCTCACATTAATAAAATCGATAAAAATAAATGATTTTCTTGTGTGAGATCATTAATTTGAGGATGAACTGGGTCTTCTAAGTGATTCAAGTTTGTATTTACACAAGTTTTGGAGAAAACCTTGGAAAACTTTTAATGTATACCATCTTTGAACATCGAACACTCGTATAGAGAATGGGTACATATAAGATGAAACATTAATGAAATTAGACTAAATTTAAAATATTAAGAAAATTTAATATATGTTTTTGTTTCAAGTGTGATGAAATATTAACAAAAGTGGTAATGAAATATATATATATATATATATACATTCTTATGAGTTTTTGTAAAAATTTTAGCGGGAAAATATATTAGGAAAAGTAATTTTATGAATTTTTATAATTGATTATAAGTTTTTAAAAATTATTTTTAACAGTAAAATATGATGCGATACCTAAAATTGCTGTGGTATATACTATAGAAGGTTAATTTCATAGAGGTTTTTATGTTAGTTATGTTCAAGTAAGGTTCTTAAGTATTTTTCCATATGATTAAGCATTATTTTTGGTGTTTCATTAGTAATTTTAATGAAAAATTGTGATATAATATGTAGAAAGTTTAATAACATGATTGTTTAAGTAATGAATTTGCAGTTTATTAATATTTTTTAAAGAAAAATTGTGATATAATTCAATGTGTAGAAAGTTTAATAGCATGATTGTTTAAGTTAATGATTTGTTGAATAAATAAATTAATTAAGCTAATTAACGAAGCGCTTGATGGAAATTTTTTATTTTGATGTGTAGAATGGATGATAAATAAAGCATATTTAAATTAATATCTTGATACTATATTCCGAATTTTAATAAATAATGTATGTTTAATAAATACTATATGTTTAATAAGACTTTAAAAAGACTTGCCTTTAGAGTAGATGCACCACGTCTTTGTTTTTCTAGCGAGCAGGATGAAATGATAGATAACAGTTATCTATTGTTTTATCATACGCTGATAGAACCTTCTGACGTAACGAAAACTAACATTTTTCATTATTCTTATGTATGTGAGAGAGCTGAAACTTAAACTCCTAATATTATCATTATAAAATTAAGTGTTTTTTTTATACAGATACTTTTAAGGTGCCTTTATTTTTTTAGAAAGTTTTACATGTGGGAGATTTGAATTCCTAATATTATCATTATAAAATTAAGTGTTTTTTATACAGATACTTTCGAGGTGTCATGAATTTTATTTGAGATTATATGAATTTTATTTTTATTTATTTTTTAGAAAGTTTTACATGTAGACATTTTTTACTCATGTAGACATTTTATGTAGACATTTTTTACTCAATCAGAAGCAATGATTTTTTAAAAATTAAATTAATAGTATTAGCATTATGAAATTAAGAATTTTGTGAATGCAAATAATTTTCGAGGTCACGTGATTTTTTCGACCAATCACAAACGGTGATTTTATGATGTTTTAAATTCATAATATTATCGCTCTGAAATTAAGCGCGTTGGAGATAGAAATATTTTCAAGGTCATGTGAATTTCATTAGCCAATCAAAAGCTTTGATTTTATTGAAGCTTTAATTAGCCAATGAGAGAATAGTAAGTATTTACTCCGATGCTATAAATTGAAGGTGATTGTAATTTCAAGTCATTTGCATGAAAAATTTTATGAATGTTGTCTGGATTATCTCTTGTTCTTAAAAAATGAGTCAAGTTATGGAACCGTCAGATAAGAAAATGTTTAGTGTTTTCAGATGTTCTACATGTAATAAGGAATTTTCGCGAAAATGGTTACTGAATCGTCATGAAAAGATACATTTAGATGAAAAGTTATACAGTTGTGATACGTGTGGAAAGACATTTGGAGTGAAATCAAGCTTAATTCGGCATACGATGATTCATAATCGTAAAAATCAATCCTCATCTGTTGAAACGAGTGATAAGAGAGTGTTAGAAAATTTCAGTTGCTCCCTTTGTGAAAAAGAATTTGCCCAGAAATGGTTACTGAATCGACATATGTTAATACATCGCAGTAAAGATGAAGTAACACCGATAAAGTGTCAGCATTGTGAGCAAGTATTTACGCGCGAGGACAACTTGCAGAGGCACTTAAAATTTCATCAAAGTTTTCGATATTCATGCAGTGAATGTGATAAAATGTTTGATATGAAAGCAGAATTAACATGCCATAAGCGACAAGAGCATGAACTTGTTACTGGAAAACGGAAGATAGCTGCACCTGTCGTAAAATCTAAAAGAGTTAAAAAACAGATTAACACTTCAAATGCGTTTAATACAGAGTTTTTTAATCCAAACGAAAGCAATGAATGTGATATGGAAGTATTTCAAACCTATATACAGGGTGCATTATATGAAAAACTTTTGAATGAGATACGTGAAAAAAATGCTTTGAAGTGGTATATGGTCATGAAAGTGAGCTTGGAGCGTAAAAGAGGTAATGACGAAATGGAAGAAATTCAAACTTTTTTTAGAAGTTGTTGTTTTACTGACCTTTTAGATAATACTATTGAACATCATATTCGTGAAGGATATGTAAAGATTAATAAGTCCCTAGATGAATTTATCCAAAGAGGATCTGGATGGATTTTTAAGAAAATTCATTATCTGGAACTAAAAATGGCCAAATACCATCCGTTAGCTGCTAGTAGCTATATTAAACTACCACAGAAACTTGCTTTGAAAAAGGCTGTGCTAAATATCAAAAACGAAGATCAAAAATGCCTTGTTTGGTGTTTGATCGCGCATAAACTGAATATAGATCGTAGTGAGAATCCACAACGTGTATCACACTACCTGCCGTATGAAAATACCATTAAACTAGGTAATGTAACATGTCCCGTGCCATTAACAAAGATACCCCTTATTGAAAAATTAAATGATCTACGGATCAATGTCTTTGGCTTTGAAGACAATGAAGTGTGCCCACTCTATATTTCGCCAAAAAATGATTGTGATGTTATCAACTTATTATTAATTTCTGATGAAGAAAGGCAACATTATTGCCTGATTCGAAACTTTTCGCGTCTGCTTGGCGATTTAACCCGACAATGTCTAAAAGCCCATTACTGTTTCAGATGTCTACACCGATTTAGCAGAGAGGATTTATTGAAAACCCACAATCAGTACTGTCAAGAACATGAAGTGCAAGTTGTTAAAATGCCCTCTGAGGAAAATAGCATTTTAAAATTTACAGGTACGCACTTGCAACATCCTGTCGCTTACTGTATTTATGCAGATTTCGAAAGCCTTCTTGTTCCTGTTACTTCGGCTTCACCCTCATCTGATAATTCGCATAGTGAAAAAATTGCCTATCATGTGCCTTGTGGATATGCATATGTTATTATCGGACCAGATGGGCACTCCGTTAAACCGATTCAAGTATATAGAGGAGAAGACGCTGTGGAACACTTTTTAGAAAAGATGATGACTGAAAAGGAAGAACTCACCAAGATTTTATCACAAATCAAGCCTATAGTCTTAACGGAAGCACAGGAAAAGGAGTTTCAAGAAGCTGAAGTATGTTATATATGCCATAAACAGTTAGCTGAGGATCGTCGAAGAGATCATTGTCACATTTCCGGAGAATTTAGGGGTGCAGCCCATAACGCCTGCAACTTGAATTTCAAATTATCTAAAAAAATACCGATTATCTTTCATAATTTAAAAAACTATGATGGGCATCACATCATGACGAAACTAGGCAAGTATACCAATCATCAGATAGAGGTTATTGCTACAAGTTTGGAAAACTATATTACATTCAGATTGAAGAAACCTAAGGATCCTGTACAATTAGTCTTTTTAGACAGCTTTCAATTCCTACCTACATCGCTAGAAAAACTAGTAAAAAATCTTGATTCATCCCAGTTTAATATTTTGAAAGAGAATTTCCCTGCTTATACACCCCTGAATATGCTAACGAGGAAAGGAGTCTATCCTTATGAATACTTTACTTCTTTTGATAAGTTTGAAGAAACCGAACTACCTCCAGCATGCGCCTTTTATAATACATTGAATGATGAAATTATCGATGATGATGATTATCAACATGCCAAAACTATTTGGAACACGTTTAATATGAAGACATTGGGTGATTATCATAATTTATATGTAAAAACTGATGTTTTGTTACTCGCGGATGTATTTCAAAATTTTAGAACTTTATGTCAGCAATACTACGAAATTGATTGCGCGCATCTTTTTACAACTCCAGGACTTGCATGGCAAGCGTGCCTGAAAATGACTGAAACACCTTTAGAGCTCTTAACAGATATTAACATGTTGCTGCTTATAGAAAAAGGGATACGAGGTGGTATTAGCATGATTAGTCGAAGATTGGCTAGAGCAAATAATCCCTATATGAACGACTATAACCCGAATGAGCCTAATAGTTATATCATGTACTGGGACGCGAACAACCTTTACGGTTGGGCTATGTCCCAGTATCTACCTTATGGCAACTTTGAATGGGTTGATATACATAATATTAATGAAGAATGGATTTTATCCCTTGACGATGAATCAGATATAGGGTATATATTTGAAATTGATCTGCATTATCCTAACCACCTTCATACATTACATAACGATTATCCGCTTGCCCCTGAAAGATTAACCTTGAATGAAGAAATGCTATCACCTTATGCTAAAAGTATGCTGCAAAACAGAAAATATGTTGGTACATCCAAGTTAATACCTAACTTATGTAATAAAAAGAATTATGTTGTGCACTATAGAAATTTAAAACTTTATCTGCAACTGGGATTAAAAGTTACTGCAGTGCATAAAGCCATTCAATTTAAACAAGCACCATGGTTGAAAAAGTATATACTATTTAACACCAATAAAAGGAAAGAAGCAACATCATCCTTTGAAAAGGACTTTTTTAAACTTCTTAATAATAGTGTATACGGCAAGACTATGGAAAACTTGCGAAAAAGACGTAATATAGAACTTTGTAATAACACCTCTAAGAGAGCATTAAAATTGATAGCATCACCTACTTTTAAATCGTTTAAAACGTACGATGAAGATTTAACCGCTGTAGAAAGACTTAAAACAAGCATTCTGATGAACCGACCTATTTACGTTGGGTTTACAATACTCGAATTATCAAAACTCCTAATGTATAATTTTCATTATAATTATATAAAACCAATGTATAACAACCATGCTGTACTGCTATTTACAGATACAGACTCGCTTACATACCATATTACTACCGATGATATATATAAAGACATGAAAAATTATTCATCTGAATTTGACTTTTCTGACTATCCCAAAACTCATCCGCTTTATTCCGATGATAATAAAAAAGTTATAGGGAAATTTAAAGATGAATTGAGTGGTGAAATAGCATTGGAATTTGTAGGACTGAAGGCAAAAATGTACTCTATCAAATCAAGTAAAAGTGAAAAAAAGAGAGCTAAAGGTGTGTCAACCAGGGTTGTTAGACATAAAATTAGTCATGAAGACTATTTACAGTGCTTGCTGCAGCAGAAAACAAGCATAGAAAAACAATTAAAAATAGGCCAAGAAAAACATAAACTATATACAATCTGTCAAAATAAAATCAGTCTCAGTCCGTTTGATGACAAACGATACATTGCTGAAGATGGAATAACAAGTTTAGCATATGGACATTGCGAAATTGATTAAGATTTATTATTGAAAACTTAATTATATTGAATGAAATTATGATGTAACTTATTAGATGTAAAATACTTGTAAATATCGTTGTAATAAAGGTTTTTTTATTAACTGTAAACTGTGTCTGTTTTATTTCAAAGTCATCATTTTTTAGAATGTGTGTGAATTATTTTGAAATATCATAAAAAGAAAAGGGGAAATTGATTTATGAAAATTTTAACGGAAAAAAATATATTAGAAAAAGTACTTGTATGACTCAATTCAAATATTACAAACTTTATAACTGATTATAAGTTTTTTAAATACTATAATATGATGCAATACCAAAAATTGTTGTGATATATACTATAGAAGGTTACTTTCAAGCTTGTATCATACAAATAGGTAGTAGTGAATGGGAATGTTGCGTTCCATTAGCATATTCCCCTAACACAACAACACAACAACACAACCTACCTCACCACCTCTTGGTGCAGAACATACATTCTCTCACTACTGACATCGGAAACGGAAGTGGGACCGTAAGTCCGTATCTCAAAAACAGCTGTAACGATTTTCTTCAAATTTGCTATATAAGCACTCTATTAGATGTCCTTTCGAGTGATATAGTTGGTTAGTTCAGGAAAATTGATAGGCGTCCTGTATAAATAGCTCAATTTCAGGCCTCTCAAGGGCGTTCCTTTAAAAACAGCTGTACGGATTTTTTTCAAACGCGCCATATTAACTCATTTTTAAATATCCTTTTGTAAGCAATTATTGTTTTCCTGTCAATAATTGATTTTTTGTAAAAGTTGATATCTCAAAAACGGCTGTAACGATTTTCTCTTTAGTTCACTTTTATGTTTTCTGATCGCATCTCTCAAAAATGCATATAATATGTGTAATAGTCGGTAATGGAAGTCGTGTGGTTGTTTCACACCAGATTTTTTTAAATTAACTATTGTCTTAAAAAAAAGTAAAATATACATTTAGTAATTTAAGAAACTTTATTAATTAGTTCTTTCATATAAATTTTGCTTAGGTGTCATTAAATTTGTAGCAATCAAAATGTTACTATTAAAATTTCGATTATACGTCTTTTCATTTATACGTCCTTTTACGTCAGTCCCTTAAAGGATAGATAAACGGTGATTTGCTGCATAAATAAAAAGAAAATCAATTTATAAGAATATATTAAGCTAAAAATTTGTCGTCTATGTATGTCATATTATGATATACATTGAAGAGATTGTTGCGCGTAAAAATGCAATGTATTTTACTAATTCAGTTTTTAAAATATATTTGTAATACTAAACTTAAATCTGTTTTTCGATCCGAAAGTTAGGAAGCAAAATTAAATACACAAAACACCTAAAAGGTATATTTTTAGTATGTGCAAACTTCCATATACATGTAAAATATGCAAGAAATGATTCCTCTTGAATTTTTGTATGCATTCTAAAATGACTGAAATGCAACAATACACTCACAAAGGACAAAGTGAAGAAAAAAAATAAATTCTTTTCTTTTCATTCAAAATTATAAAACAAAAACATTTGTAGTACTTTTAACCTCATAGATTATGATTACTTAATCAGAATAGTATTTAATAAAAAAAAATTATCTTACTTTTCCGTGTTTAGCTAATATTAGTTTGAAATAAGAAATGAGTTTCGAAAACAAATATTTTGTATCTGCCGTATTATCATTAAAATTGCCAATCTAAGAATAAATTATTTTTCCGTGAAGATATCTTCTAATACCTTCAGAAAAATTAAATTTAAAAGTTTCAGAGTATCTGCAAAAGGTAGACCAAACCAAGTTTCACCTTAAAAAGTTTTTAAATATAAGGTATATATTTAGAAATTAATTCTCTTTTATATGACTTTAATATTTTTTCCTTAAAAATAAAATAATACAATATAATATATAACATTAAGACATGCTGTTGGCTTCTATTTATTTTTTCTAACTTTAAAAAAAAAAAAAAAAAAAAAAAAAAAAAAACATGCATTTGTAAAGTAAGTACGACATTTATTGGTAACATTTAACATACTCTAGTATTGAACTGTTATGCAGATAATGGACGTAATAAATAGTTTTACAAATATTGTTATGAAATTGTGCATACTCGCGTTTAACAGTTAACTACAAAAGGTTTTTACATTAAGTATTGTTTTTAAAAATTTATCTGAAAAAAAGTTTTAAAATGGATTTCAAACTTGAAACACATTTCGAGTGAAAAGTTTTGAAAATCTTCATATTTGAATGAGTTTACATAACTTGTAAAAAAAAAAAAAAAATGTTTTCGAAATAAAAATAATTACTTTTGTAGTTATCTATAGTTTATTCTGTTTTATGCTCCCTCAAGAAAATTTCCGTGAACATTTATTTGTATTAATTCTATACTCTTACTCCACGGAAGTTGTACAAATTCAACATCCTGTATTTAGTAAAATAAGACTAATTTTAATAATTTTATTTTAAATTATTGTTATATGTGATCAAAATAATAAGTATTACTGTTTCTATTCAGAAAAAAAATCATTATTTCGAGTTTTTGCGGTTAATGGGTTAACCCGTTAGCGCCCAGTGTCCTCATTTGAGGACAGCTAATAAAATGGCACGTATATTTTTTGTGGTTTCTTTGAATAATTTCTGCTTTTTAGTGACCGTTTATAGCGTCACTCTAAATGATTCCTGAAAGTTTTATGTGCCTACTATTATTTCATAATTTGGATAGTCATTTTAGAATTTTTCCTTCGTCGCACATACATTTGCTTTTTGCGCAGGTATACTAACTTAAATCAAGTTGAATAATAATATATATTATAATACTTTACTTTCGAGACCTTTGTCAACATATAATAGGAAATTAATCTGTTGTCTCAAAGTTTGTCTACCTCGAAGTTTTCCTGCTAAAACACTAAACGTCAATAAATGAGGATAGGCTTTAAATTTAAAACTATCAAAAGAATTGTTTAAGTTAATATATTTTACTGTCAGTTGTCTATATTAATTTAGAAGTAACTTTAGAAGAAGCTTTGTAACGTCCACCATCTTTTTAAATTGATTAACAAAATGGCTGAAATTCCAAATGGCTTTAAAGGAATGCATAATGTTAAAAGAAATACAGAAATACTTGACGTATACGTGTCATACTTTAGTAATCTTAATATAACTGTTATAATTGTACTGATCTGCACTCCTTTCATCTTGTTTTTAAAACATTTAAAAGAATGAGTGAATCCTTTTGTTGTATTCCAGCTTTCTTGGTATATGCTGCAATACACAATTGTTTTTTATGTGCAAAAGATAAATAAATAAGCAAATAAAATAAATAGGAAAAATAATAGATTTCAATCTAATCATTCTAAAATTTCACTAGCGTAAAATTTAAATAAATATAATACTGCAGAATTTTTTAAAGTATTTGTTTTCAATAAGGATTTTTAAAACTGAAAATAGAAGAAAATAGAAGAAAATAAAAGCATAAAATACATGCAACACATAAGCGTCTTTATTTAAATATAATACGTCTCAAAATACAAATAAGTATGCATGTATATAAAATAAAAAAATTTAAAGCTACAAAATAAGAAAAATATTATAAGATATGTGTTACACATATCCATCTTTACTTATATTTTATACTAGCTGACCCGTCCGGCTTCGCACTGATGAACAAATTTTAGTTAAAGATGGATTGATATGTAAAAAATCAAGAAATATATCAGTTTATATGTTATAGTCAGGCAATATTATTAACTGGAAAGTCAAAATATAATTTTACAATTATTTTTTTTAATTAGTTGTTAAATGTTGGCAATTTTTACTTAATGCTATTTATTTATTTATTTATTTATTTCATAAAAAGAAACATTTCTTTACTCATGAATAAAAAATATTGAAAAATAAACCTATGACATGAAAAATGTTTTTGATAAAATTGACGTCATAATAGCTTTAATTATTATTTATTTTTTCATTTCGCAAATATATTTAATTTTTTCCATAATTGATTATTATTTTAATAATGTATATTAAAGGAGAAATCAATAATATGAAACAATATTCGTACAATATATACTATTACAGGATCTGGTGTGAAACAACCACACGACTTCCATTACCCACTATTACACGTAATATATACAATTTTTTGGAGATATTACTTGCATTTTTTTAGATTTTCGAGTAAGAGAAACTTGATACACGTATAAAGACACATACAACAGAGTTTGCATAGCGAGTTAAAAAATAAGGGGAAAAAAATAGATAGTTATTTTTTTAAACACGAATTTCCGAGATCTAAAACTGAACTACCTAATCAGGATGACCGTTAATATTCCTGTAATAAGCACGTAATACTTGAGAAAGGTTATCTAAGTTGGATTAAAGAAAAAAATTTCAAGAATACGTTAGAGCCGTTTTTGAGATACTAACTTTTACCAAAACTTAACATACTCAATTATTGACCTAAAAACAATAATTACATACAAAAGGATATTTAATAGGAAGTTAACATGGCGAGTTTGAAAAAAATCCGTACAGGCGTTTTTAAAGGAACGCACTTGCGAAGTCTGAAATTGAGCTGTTTATAGAGGACGCCTATCAATTTCCCTGAACTAAGCAACTTTTCAATCGAAAGGGCATCTAATATATTATTTATATAGCAACTTTGAAGAAAATCATTAGAGGTGTTTTTGAATATGGGCTTAGGGTCCCATTTCTGGTTTTCGATGACCCAATTCCGGTTTTTCAATTTTCACGAAAATTTGGAAAATTTAACTGTACACCAGACCTGAATCACTTGTGAAGTTTAGTAGTTCTATTTTTATTAGTTTTGGAGATATGACAGCCAGAAGATTACACACACACGTGCACATATACACACACACTGACCAATTGCCAAAACCTATACAATACTTCCACTACCTACGGTAGTAGGGTAATTGAAGTAAACACATACATCTCGTATTTACTACGATAATATACAGATTTTCGTATTACGTTTTCGATCGCCAAGTACAAAAATCGCCAATGACGATAGATATCAAATCTATGCTTTGTTTTCAATTAAAATATTGAAAATTTTAATTAAAAATTTATTTTACCAAAATTTATTATAGCTTCTAGCACTTAGAGAGAGACAGTGTAACTTTTGATTATTGAAAGAAAAAAAAAAAAAAAAAAAAAAAAAGCAATCGGCTTTTTAGTTCTAGCGATCGTTCTCTACATATGCATATAAACCTTTCTTTTTTTTATATTAGTATAGCTATAGAGCATAGGTATATTAAATAGCTTTCCAGTCAACATAATGTAACTCAAATAATTAAATGCTATTTACATTTCAGTAATGGCTGTATGCGCTATGTATATTGAGCTACTTGCCATAACTGTTAGTTGCTAAAAATAGAAAAAGATTTTCCATGTTAATCGCTCATTGGATTTTTTTTTTTTTTTTTTTTTTTTTTTTAATTTAAAATTCTAGAAGAATTATTTCCCGATTTTAATCCTCATATTTGGGTATAGATATGTATTAGTTATTGTATGCATGCGTTAGATTGAGTTATTTTGCTGTCAAATTGACAAAATTTTAATTTTAAATTTAAAAACTCTGTTGTCCTTGGCGTTTTTTGTATTTGGCGATCAAAAACGTAATACGAAAATATACATGCCAGATGTATATTTTCGTAATATGTATTGTACGAAATATTGTTTCATATTATTCGTTACACTCTTAATGTAAGTTTTTAAAATAACCATGATTTTTGAAAGGAATTAAATTATATTCGCCAGATAATTTGGCGATATTTTTTTTTCTGCCAAGGATGACGGATATCAAATCTATTCCGCTGCAACATATTAGTATATTATATCACATACTTTATTTAGACATTTGAAAACAAATTTGACTTCAAATTATGATAGAATATTTATCCTTTCCCTTTTAATTAGTTTATTAGTTGGATGTTTATTGTGTAAATATCATCCTTTGAAATGAAATGTTTATGTTTTCAATCGAATATGGAAATTTGCCATTTTTTTTTTTTTTTTTTTTCTAGAGTTTTGAAATTTAAAATTCCAATTTTATCAATTTTACAACAAAAACAATTTAATCTAACGGATGCACATGATAACTAATACATATCTATATCCAAATATGGGGATTAAAATGGGGAAATAATTTTCCTCGATCTTTATTATTTTTTTACAAAAAATCCAGTTCACTTTTTATATTATTCTTCGCGTGAAAATATATTTTATTATATGTCTAAAAATAAATTAATTCGTAAATCTTTTTGGCAACAATTATAAATTAAAATAAATAATATTATAAAATAGAGCATTTCCTCGTGACGTCTGGTGGTTGGCAAAAAAGCGCGCTCGACTTTCCCGCGCCCCGCCCACCATTGATACTATATTGGTTATCCGCCATCGCTATGCTTTTCCCAAACCTTTTTGCCAACCACTCATAAAAGTTGAGATGTTTGTTTACAAACAAGGAACTGCCCTATAGAATTTCTTATTTTATTTTATTTTATTTATTTATTTATTTTTAAATTCCAATTTCGTTTACACGTCTTTTTACTCCGTGGTTTACACACATCAGTTTAAACCACGGAGTAATAAAGACTCCGTGGTTTAAACATTGATGCTTAGATATTATATCATATCATATCAAAATAAATTATTAGAAAAATAAACACTTTTAATTCTATAATGACGTCAGATTTAACGTGTAAGTTTAACAATTAAAAAAGCTTTATATGAATTTCAATTTAATGCACGTGCAAATATATTTCTTTTCTTTTCACGTCATGATATTTTAAAAACGAAATGAATATGTAAATGTTTCTTTTATGTTGGCAGCAGCTAATTTTTTTAATATTTCATTATTTCCATTTCTATTACGGCTTCTATGGGGATTTCAATTAAAATGCTCAGATTTTAAACTAAAATTTATTTTATCAAAATTAAATATAGCCTATAACAATATGGCATACTGTAGCTTTCGGTCAGTGAAAGAAGTTTTTAAATCGGTTCAGTAGTTTCAGAGATTACCCTCCACAAACAAACAATTTTTTGCGCTTTATATAATGATATAGAATAGATTATTAGATTATATATATATATATATATATCGCATTGAATTGTTTTCTTTGTCTATCATTATAATTATTGCACATTATTTATTAATTTATCAATGTAATTAATTTATCAATATTAATTATTTTAAAAATTCATTTACAATATAATACCCAGATATATTTAGAATATATTATTAAACTATAATGATGTAAGATCGGGAGTAAAAATAAATAAATAAATTACTAGTTAGCTAGTGGCATTTTTAAATTAAAAAAAAAAATAATAATAATAATCATAATAATAATAATACTTTGAATTGTAATTTGGTTAAATAATTTACGATAAATTTGAATGTAATTAATATTAATGCATTATGAATTTTAATGCGTACGTAATGGAAAAATTCATAACAGTAATTTGTAAAACGATTTACTACGCCCTCTATCTCCATAACAATTCAGTGTTAGAATGTGTTAAATCTTCCAATTAATTATAGTACTTACTTTATAAGTGCTAGAAAGTGCTTTTTGTGTGTGTGTGTATAATACTATAAAGAAAATGTATATGTAAGGCTACAAATGTAACGAAACAATGTTCCAAAAGCAATAAACAAAGAATTAGAGAAGTTTGTATTAACAATTTAAGCGGAGTTCTAATTAATTTCAGATTTCACATCTAAAATTACGGATTTATTATTAAATTTTTTATACAGATCGCCACTATGCTCACCAATATAACTAACCGTGGGTAATTTGCATTTGAAAGTATTATTTGCAAAAATTTAAACAAAAATTTCCAAAGAAAAAGGTATTATTTTTATACTGGCTTTTTCTTTGAAAGTTTTATAAAATAAACTATAAATTTTTATCTTGGGGAAAAAAAACTTATTTCAGAAAACTATATAGACTTTTTTCTTTTCTTTCTTTCTTTTTTTTTTTTTTTTTTTTTCTTTTTTCAAACGTGGATTTCTAAGAAAGTCCATATGTCTTATTCACATGTAAAAATGTAATGTAAAAAATAAAAAAAGGAGTAACATGGCGACAGATGTTCGATTGAGTTGCCTGGAATCTGCATTGATATTCAACAGATTTGTCTGAATATATCCTTATGACTGACAACAAATGACATCTGTGCATTTTATTAAAACAAGAATTTTGCATCAGGTGGATATATATATACAGATAGATAGATAGATAGATTGATATATATTAGAAGTTAAGGTTAAGATATCGTTGTGAAATATCTAATGTTTTCTATAAGTTAACACTGTCATTGCTAGGAAAGTACTTTTACAGGCTTTCATTAAAAAAACTTTTTCTTTAATAAAATATTTCAAAAGATATTTAAAGAAAACATTATCAAAACGTTAGATGAATCTATCATAAAATAAGACAAATGTAACGTCAACAAACAAAATCAAACTATGTCATAAAGAAAATCATATTTTGCTTATTGGTGAAACTGGAGAAGAATTCTGCATTATGAATTTTTATTAAACAAGCAGACGATAAATTAAAGGGAATATTGGTCTGCGGTCTGTATTGGAAGTAAGATAACGACATCATTGTTCGCCACCCTCATAAAAAACATATTAAAATAAAATAAGCGTTTAATAACATCTATGAGTTTGAATCTGCCTACACTAGATTCCCTAGAATAGGAGAATCTAGCTCGAGCGAATTCAAATTCATAGATGTTAATTAACGGTTATTTTAAGATGTCTTTTGTGAAGGTGGCGAACACTTTTGCAAATCTTAGGGGTGGTGAATACTTGTGTATTTTTCTTACATATGATTGAAACATTGAAAGTATAAATGAAGTCTAAAATGAGTTCGTTATAAAAAAAAATATATATTTAGTTAGAGCTCACGAATTCTTGACTGCTCGACAAAACTTTTTGGAGCATTTTAGAGATGTGCCTCTGCACAAGACGTCCCAACGTCCATTTTCATTCATTTAACCCTCAGTTGGAGGGGCAGGCGTATGGTACAATTTTAGAGGAGCGGCGTATAAAGTACGCCAGGTCGTTTGTCGAGCCTCTGCATGGTGTTTGAAACTATTTAACCTTATACGTTACATTAATAAAGTATTTCGTCATAGTAAAAAGGATATAATGAAAAGAATATCAGAAAAAAAAAGCAGAATAGATGAAAATGAAAATAATAAAAATAATATCAGAAAAAATCACAGCCCAAAAGATTGCATTCTCTGTACGCCGGCGCCTCCAACTCAGGGTTAAGCAGTTGCAAACTTCACTTAATGAAATAATAGATGTGTAGAACTTGATTAAATAATAGATTTGTAGATATATCGAAAACTAAGTGTATATATATATATATATATATATTTTTTTTTTTTTTCTATTTATAATGCCATTTAGTTTTATTGTGCTTTTCAAGAAGATGTCAATACGTAAGGAATGTCTATTGAAATTAAGAGTAGAAGTTCTATGAAACATTTGGTTAATTTCTCACATACTAGTTTAAGAAGTCACGCCGCTATAAAATTATTTAGCATCTTAATGTTGATTTTCATTTTTTAACTTTAGGAGACCTACACTTTACCCCCTCCCCCTCCCCCCCCCCCCTCAAAAAAAGAGAGAGAGAGAGAGAGAGACAGAAAAGTCACACACATCAATAATTTTTAAACATATTTTATCTTTTAAACACTTTCCAACAAGTTGAAAAGTGTATGCATTACTCTCATTGTCCGTCCCTCGGTTTGCCCGCGCTTTAATTTAACACCCGTAAATATTCATGAAATTCCTTGAAACTAATATGCGTTATTTTAGTTTACTATGGTATGTTCCTTATTGTACATGAAGTAAATGCCGCCACTAGTTTGTATACAGGACACCCGAAAAATTTCCAAAGCATTGCATTCAATGAAAGTATTTCTATAAACCGTATTTTACCGTATTAAACCGTATTAACTTTATTTTGCGCAAATCATAACGAAATTGATATTTATTATTCATATACATGACAAAATGTGTTCTATACAATATAGTACGATAAGAATTAAGATTTACAGGGCCACACAAAAATATTCAAATATATTAAGTACTATAATTGGAAATTGCTGCAATTGCATTTTCCTTTTTATTATGCGATTTTAACACTTTCTAACATTCTTTAAGAGTGATTATTATTTTAATTAGTTTATCTGTTCGTCTGTCCGCCTCTAGCGTCAGTAAATATTTTCAGAATTTCTTTAAACAGGTTATTCACAAGTTAACTATGGCATGCTCTCTATTTAAAATGGTATAAATATTACAAATGGTTTGTGTACAGGGACATCCAAAAGAATGTTAATTATTTTCTTTTTGAGAGAGAAATTTTTTTTAATCATATTTAAATAACTTTAAATAGAACTCCTAAATAAAAATAGAACGTGATATGCTAATATCGAATTGCTCTTATAGACTACGTGCAATCTTTTTTCTTGCTTTCTCTCCAAACTCTCTCCATCCTTCTTGTTTTCCAGATTAAGAGATGGAGGATTACTTTCTGACTCAGCAAAACTGGTTTGGAATTAAAGCTCTTCTCTAAATCTGGTGCTTAAAAGATGTCCACGCAAGGTGCAAGAAGAAGATTTCCACATTAGTTTGGAGATGCTGAATTCAGATTATCGGATTTTACCGATCATACTTCAATGCGCGTCATCAGATAAATGTCATCCGCCACAATCCTCAAGTTTAAAAAATGACTTTTGAAAAACATCTTTGAACTTCTAAAAGAATAGATTTGTCTTTGAAATCTATCCGCGATTGTAATGATCGATAGATGGCGCTTTCTCAACACTGCAGTTGTTAGTAAACATTATAGCCACGTGTGTTCCATTAGTGTTCTTTTTGTTATTCTACTTAATATTCGTACTATAATTTCTCCGCCATTACATTATGGAAAATTGATTGCTTTTGGAAAAAACACTTCAGTTTATTCAAAGTTCGATCGGAAGTAGATTTTTAACTGAAGTTGAACAAATATTAGTTTCAAATCATCTGATTAATTCTTTACTTCCATTAGTCGAAGCAACTGAAATTTTAAATTTGTCATTTGGAAATAAATGGAAGCTCAATTCTGGATTTCTTGGTCCTTTGGAGTTAGATTGTAGCACACAACAGTATGTGTTATCTTTTTTACCGGATTTGTTCATTTTTATTCAAGAAATATATGTGAAACTAAATATCGGCAAGCAATGGCGGCTGTATGGAATTCGAATTAAACCATGTTTATTGTAATTTCACCTTAGCCCACCAGAGGGCGAGCATTTCATTACAATCGCGGATTGCAATTTCAACAAACTTCTTCTAAAAGAGCGATTTGACAAAATATTATAAATGATTTTCAGAAAATTTAATTTGTTCGGGAATAACAATTGAATTTTTTTTAATGTTTATTAATGTAATAATATTAATGTACAGTAACCGCCGCTTAATAAAATCACTAGTTAATAAAATCAGCCGCTTAATCTGATCAAATCGCCAAGACTGGAATCAAATCAATAACAAACTACTTTTAAAGCCGCCGCTTAATAAAATCAGCATTGCCGGTTAATTTACTCAAAAATATCCTCAGCAGCCAAAAATATCATTTATGCGCACTAAAAATTTTTTTTATTTACATTGTGATATTTTTTTTTTTTTAATAGAAAAAGAAATTAAAGCACAACAAACCCTCCATTATCTTTCATTGTTCAAGATTTTATACTTGCAGCACAGTTACAAATTAAACACGCCCCGCAACTTATCTCCGTAACAATTTCAAGGAACGTATTTTTCAAAGCGCAATAATAATTAAAAAAAATCTGATTTTTTTTTTTTTTTTTTTTTTTTTTTTTGTCTAATTATTAGAAGGCAATTTCTAGTTCTTATTTTGTAATTACTATAATTCATGAGGTTTAAACGGAAAGATTTTAAATTTATAAGAACAGCGCGAACTTTTGGTAAAGCAATGATGATTTTCCTCTAACGAAAGTGCACGGGAACTTACAATGCGTTTAATTTACTTATATCGAAGAAACAATTATTTAATTATCTACCAAAAATTAATTAGTATTGTTCACGGATTACATTATTCGTTACCTTTTGAAGTTTCTTTCGAAATTCAGGGAAGTAATACCTTTTCCTTAAGGGCAGGAACGTTCGCCGTATGTAAAAATCAGCCGCTTAATAAAATCACTTTGGCTCAGAACAAATGTGATTTTAATAAGCGGCGAGAACTGTATTTATATTTTATCCATAAATGTATATTGTTATTAACTTTCCTACATTTTTTCCTCTTGGTTATTCAGCTCAACCCTTCATAACTATAGAGTGGACATTGGACATCGATCTTTTAAATTACTGTCCTAGAATTAGGAAAGTTTACATATATATATATATATATATATATATATATATATATATATATATATATATATATATACATGCGTTGAAATGTATCATTATTACGTATACTAAAGTTCCCTTAATTTTTTTTATTTTATTTTTTTAAGGAAAAAATTTCAAAACTTTAATTTTTTATCAAAAAATTTTAAATTGCTCCATCCTAACTAATTTAAAAAATTTCTCAAAATTTCGCATTATTATAGTTCAGAAATATATTCTAAATATATTTGGGTATTAGTTTGTGGATTGATTTATCAGTTAATTTTTAAAAAACATTTTTATATTTAAAAGTTGTTAAACATTTGCATGAAATTTCAGTATTCAAATATAAAAATATAAAATAATAATAATAATAATAATAACTTATTAATCAATCCCCAATGTAATACATGAATATGTTTTGAATATATTGATATATAATAATTATATAAAATTCACAAGAAAATTTAAAAACTAGTTATCATGGAAAATTTTAAATTTTGAATTTTGTGTATATAAAGGGTTTTTAATATATATATATATATATATATATATATATATATATACTAGAAAATTTGATGTACTTAATACTTTTCAATGCATATGTATGCAAACTTAAGTCAGTAATTTAAAAAAAAAAAAAAAAAAAAAACGCGATTTATAATTTCTACTATTCCCTTAAAAACGATCAGGTGGATTTATACCTGACATACGAATTGCTGTTTCTTGGATTACTGCTATATTTATATCATTTTATATATCTATATATGACGTTTATGCATATTAACTAATGAAAATCATATATACTGTAAACATATTTAAAATACTTTATATATATGTATATTATATTTGAAAATATACAGAAGTTTTCTAAAAGTCAATATGAGTAATTATATCTATTAAATTTATACATATAAATTGTTAGAAAATTATACTATAGATAAAATATACTTTAAAATAATATATATATATATATATATACCTTATTTTAGAAATATAGAATATATTTAAAAAACCAGTAGCTTATCTGTTCAATAGTTTTGTCTCTTTACATGTTATATATTCGGTTTAAAATGTTGAAACAATTAGAACTATCGTAGCTTACATAATTGTAATATTTCTATAGCTTTTAATGTATTGTTATTTTAAATTTCCTGAATATCCTTATTTTATATTTCCTAAATTGAATATTTTCTGATTCTGACTTAGATTGCTGTGAACTATTTTGCATTTCAAAAACTCGAAATATATTCTTAATGATATTTTTCTGTATTCATTTCGAGTCCTAGTATTTGGAAATCACTCGTAACCTTTTTTCTTTTATTATTATTTATTGTTATTATTTATTTTATTACTATTTTTATCCTTCATTATTATAAGATATTATATATATATTCTAATTTTTCCTTCATTTATTTATTTATTTATTTATTTATTTTTATTTATTTATTTGTTTATTTTAACCTCTGTTTAACATAAACTTCACACCAGAATTTAAAAAAAGAAAAAAATATTTTTCTTTTTAATTATTTTACTGCTTGTTCAATAATTTATTTTTTGCTTTCAAGTTGTACTCTTTTTATTTTAATCTTACTCCTATATAGCAGAAAAAATATTGTTTTGAGGCCAATTTCTCGAAATTGGGTTTTTTCTATAGTTAGACGTTTTAAGGTTACCCGAATTTTAAAAGAATGTTTTTGGCGGTTGGTCTATGTGTCTGTATATGTCTCTCTGTGAGTCTGTCATCAGGATAACTTAAATACAAAAATCGGCAATAAGTGCTAACTCGGTATTCTAAATCTGTACCATATCGGGATATTACTCGAAACATTTTATTGAAATCGGACAAATTGTTCGAGCAAAATTTCTCGTCAATGCAATTTAACAACTTTAGATTGGACAAAATTAAATTAAATTAACGTATATTTTTCTCTTACCCATATATATGGTAGAAAAAGTGTTGTTTTTGGATCAAATTTTCGAAATTGAGTTTTTGTTATATTTACATTTTTTGAACTTCCCTGAATCGAAAAATCATGTTTTTAGCGGCTAATGTGTGTGTCTGTGTCGTGTCTATGTCTGTGTGTGTGTGTCTGTTATCAGCATATCTCAAGAACAAATAACAACAGAAAGTCCGAACTTGGTATTCTAAATCTGTATCATATAAGGATCCTACACGAAACGTTTTGTTGAGATCAAGTAAATGGTTCGTGTACAGGGACACCCAAGATAATTCAAATACAATACGTCTACGTGGAAAATGTAAGTAGAGTTTAACAGACTGCACGAAACCGAAGGAAACGAATATATATATTTTATATGCGTAGAAACATCTTTCATATAGAATATGGTATGCAAATCATTCACTGTTCGTTTACAGGGCTACACAAAAGAACTGGACTATAGTGCGACAATACTTGAAAATTGGTAGAAGTATATTTTAAGTTGTGCCGTGTGCTATTAATATAGGATTATATTTGTGTGAACCATGGGATGTGTATATAATTTTTAGAAGATATACAGGGCTGCCAATATTTAAGCCGTAACATTCTTTTTTTAATGCTAGTGGAAGTGCTTTACTATAATATTTTACCATGTCCAGGAAAGCTGCTCAGGAATTGAAATGAATTCCTCAAAGCCATATGGTAAATATTGTATTTTTTAAGCTAAATATTAATCGATTGGTTTCTTGTATATTTACACGTTTTGAAGCTTCCTGATTCCTGAATACCAAGTGAAGTTTTATAGTTTGATCTTTACCTGTGTCTGTTAGAATAAATTAAAAACAAATGTTTTCAGGCGATCCAAATGATGTAGTTTGAAGTGAATACCGTTACTAGAAAAGTTTGTTCAATATTGATAAGTTTCAAGGAATGATGAGTGTGAAAGTTGTCTGAATAATTTTAAATGAACTTTTGAACTTAATAATAGATTTTAATTCTAAGTAAATGTGGGTACAATAATGAAACTGGGGGCTGAGTGGAGCGGTACCCCCCTCCCTCACTCACACAGATTTATTTGTCAAATAAAGCTGTTCCGAAGCCTAATTTGAATTGTTTTGACATAGGTTTACATAACAGTACTCGTTATCTTATCCCTTAATGATAGACTGTATTTATAGTACTAAATTTCAGGGTAAGAGAAAGTCGTGTGAGTGACACACCAGATTATTTTATGCACAAAAGCTTGTTCCACATAGAATATCATATGAAAAGCATTTTTCTTTCGTTTTTAAGGCCACTCAAAAGAAATCAGATGAGCTATGGTTCGAAGAGTTTTGAAGTGCATTTCAAGTTGTATTACGAATTCTTTCATGCTGCCACATTTAAATGCAATATGTGGTGCATTTACTGTTTCTAGTTAACATACTGGAATAGTGGCTGAAATTATTCGAATAAAAAGATATAAAAATTTTAGCTTAAATTGGAATTTTTCCTTAAAAAGAATTCCTACAGAGAGGATTCCCAGGCCTAGGATACACGTACAATCTGTCATCTTAACCTTTATGCCTACACACACCATATGAATGAAATTTGCTTCAAAAGGTTTATGTAAAATGAATCAAACAGATAAATTAAATAACACTGCTCGGCATCAAAATTGCCTCTGACACCATTTCAGCATATTCTTATGTAAAATGATCTCCTGAATTCGAATATGATGCCGATTTTGCCCTATCACCCATCGGTTTTTAGGAATGGTCCCCTATTTTATCATTTTCCTGTGATTTCATGGCTATAAATTTGTTTAGGAAGGAGGAGGATTATTTTAACCGTTAAATATCTTCTGATGGGCTAGAGAGTTGGAAAATTCTAAAACATGGACATTTGCGACAAGGGAAAAATTTTGAGGAGGATTTTCTACTGAAATTATGCCTTACATATCTTATATTTTTTAATCTGTTATTACTGTTATTTTTTAAACTTTATATATATATATATATATATATATATATATATATATATTTAGGTGTTTAATTAATTATCTTTCCTTCTTCAAATCAAATTCATGGTCATAAAATTATCAAGCAGGGAAAGAAATTGTGTGAGGGAGTGGTGTATCTAGAAAATGGTGGGTAATAGGGCAAAATGGTAGTCATATTCGGATTCAGGTAGTCATTTTACATAAGAATCAGCAAATGTGGTATTAGATCTCGAAAAAAAATTTTTTTTTTTTTTCAGAGCAGTGTAATCGAGAAAAACCTGTTGAGTGTTGCTGCTTTACAATTTTTCACTTATTGATATATATATATATAATATATTTATGCATAATTTTTTTTTTCGTATGTTACCTTCATTATTTTATAAAACGGTATACCAGCTCTATAAAAAAGTGATTTAACCTAAAGTGAACAATACCACCCATTGTTAAAATAAATCTTTTTCCCATAGCAACATATCACATGAAAGTCTGATGCATTTGAATGACGCAAAAACGCAGCTGAATGTACATAGCCGTAGTTACCTATTCAAAGATCACAAAGTTTGTCAAAGCCATCTGTGAATACAAGATTACAATGTTACTGGTGCAAAGTTATCAAAAATTTTCTCTGGGCTGAATGATTTCATCAATAGTGCTTGTAATGGACTGTGACAGATCTTAATTCTCTGTTGCTTAGCAACTGAATTGTTTGTAGACGTGACTGTTATACATATAAGATTTAGCAATGATAATGTAAAAATAGAAAATGAAAACAAAAAAAATGGCGTCATTTATTTTTTCCATGGAATATTTTTTTCTGAACTTTTTCATAAATATAAAAACCTGGAGGAAAATGGTGAAGCTTAACAACAATAATTTCATGTAAAAAAACAGGTGGTTTAATAAAAACTATTTCGTTGAACATGTAATCCTCCTTGAGTATTTTTATGATATATCATAAATTATTCACTCACAGGATTAAGTCGATTCCTAGAAAATGCAGCTAAGAACTGATAATCTTTTGATCATGAAACCGAGTATCATTTCAAAGCATAAAGACTTTCCAGTTTTCGTATATGTACCAAATAGTTTTTATTAGACTCCATTCATATACTGAAATATAACATGACAAAAGTTTGATGGTTAGTTGCATTAGAAGACAACTTCTTATTTTTAACCCTTAATTTTATCGTAATGAGACTTTTTTTTTTTTTTTTTTTTTTTAACGACACTACTCCTTAACTACATTTCTTGCGACCATGGAAGCCTCTGCGCAAGTGCGGATTCAACGAGTCCACTAGTAAAATAGGGAAGACAAGCTTTTTGTTGAGAGAAAATAAGCGATAAGGGAATACCGAATGACTGCATGTTTACTAAATTCAAACCTGTTGGTCAACTTGGAAACCCTCCAAGATTTTCGACTCGTCCTCACTGCTAGGCGTAGGAAACGTGGTTACACTATACTTGTAATATTTTAGCAAAATATTATGTCATTATATTTATTATGTTTGCAGTCACTTTTGGAGTTTTCTTTTTTTCCTTACTTTCCAATAATCTCGAAAAGTGTCTATGATTTCGGTTTGTCTGTTTGTCTCATCGATCTATCCATCAGTGTCACGAGGCTCTGACTCCCTTTAATAGCTTTAAAATGCTTTGAAACTGATATATATTATTCAAGTTTGCTATGGCTATTTCTTATTGGAAATAGTGAAAATAGCACAGCTGGTTTGTACAGAGGGATACCCAAGATAATTCCAACACATTACGTTCTATGAAAAATATTTTTATAAAACATATTTTACTACCTATTCCTTAAAACATATTGAAAATAACATATATTATCATAAGTACAAATTTATGATTTCTATAGAATATGGTAGGATAAGCACAAATGATAGGTTCACAGGGCCACACAAAAGCATTCAGATACATTAGGAAAGACAGTTGGAAATTGCGTTTTAAGCACATTTTCATTTGTATTTTGTCTTTTAACACTTTCCAACAAAATTTAAAAGTTATTATGTCTTCGCTTCGTCTGTCTGTCTGTCCATCTGTCCGCGCTCTTATTCCCGTAAATATTTTCAGAATGTCTTGAAACGAATATATGCCACTCAAGCTCACTATGACATGTCCTTTATTGGAAATGATATAAATAACACAGCTGATTGGTGTACAGGGTTTCACAAAATATTTTAAATGCATTACGATATATGATTTATATTTCTTTAAAAAAATATTGTAATATTTTTATACAGCATACAATAAAACGAAATGTATGTACATAATTAAGATATACAAAACTGTTTACCTTCCAAATAAATTATGTATATTTTATAAGTTTACAGGGCCCAACAAAGTTGTCCATATATGATATGAAATATAAATGGAAACTGTTCAATGTAAATTTCTAGTGCAATGAGTAATATTTGAGTATACTATATAGTGCGTATTCAAATTTTAAACGCTCTACAAGACTACACAAAATAATAATAATAAATTAAAGTTTTCTCTTTAGAAGTAAAGATGCTTTCTAAGGTTTCTTCCTCCGTAGATTAAAAGTTAAGAAAAATAAATAATGGTAATTTTTCAGAGTAATCGGCTTTCTTAGATAAAAATAAAATTTGGCTTAAAGTGTCGTCGCGGAGATTGAGATATATTCTATACCAGTGGTCACCAGCTGGTGTTCCATGAACCGATACTAGTCAGCGAGACAATTTTGGTGGTCCACAGAAAAATCTAAACAACATTTGCATTTTTAATGCTTTATTTGAAATTACACTGATGCTAATTTTAACTATAGGTTTTTTTTTTTTAATCCCTCCTCATCACAACAATTGATTTCAGATTTTTCAAAATTATAACAATTTCCGAAGCAAGTATCACTAAAATTTGTCTGATCTGAATCTCATAGTGATATAGGAAATATTCTAAATTAGAATATACGAATTCTTTAAAGGTTTAAAATGTACATCATAAATAATAATTTTCTATTTGATTTTTATAATTTAACCATTTATAAACATATTACTGAATTTAGTAAATACAGTTTTGTTTGTAGAAATAGAAATTCATCACTGTCGTTAAACTTTTTGACTGAATTTCTCAAAATATAGAAAGGGGGGAAAAAAAGTTTTCATTTTCTTCCCCTATAATAGTTTTATTACAATGAAACAAACTTTAAGCATCGCTCTCAGGATTAAAAATGTATTTATATTTTTCTTATAAATAAATAAATAAATAAATATATATATATATATATATATATATATATATATATATATATATATATATATATATAATATTTTATATTAAATAGGTTTATTTCATATTTTTAAATCAGGTAATTTATTATTATTATTCTAGAAATATATTTGCGTTTCTTAATCAATAATATTAATGGTCAGTGGGATTTTAAATGATGAATTAGTGGTCCGTGGAATTTAAAGTTTTTAATTTAGTGGCCTTTGAAGTTTAAAAGGTTGGTGACCGTTGACCTATACAGTACATCTTCTCCTCTGGACATCTTGAAGATGCCCTGTGGAACACCAAGACACATCCCTTTGACACTCTGGGGATGTTTTAAGGAGATCTATGCTATAAAGGACATTAAAGGTTAAATTATTTAACAAGTCAATACTGTTGGAAAGTGTTTAGAATCTATGTGAATCATATGATTTTCCTCTCGTGATTTCTTTTCACTTAAAAAAAAAAAAAAAAGAAAAGAAGAAGAAAAAGAAAAAGAAGAAAAACATTGAAAGATATTACCATAGGCAGTTTTTTTTTTTTTTAAGTGTTTTGCAATGGAAGATGAAATTTTTTTAATGCGAACATAAAAGTACGTGTTTTATTTATTTATTTATTTCATTAGTCTCCGAGAAACTTATATTGCGATAATAACATTTTTCGAATATGTGTATATGCATATATATATGGTTGAACCAAATTGTATATTGTGTTAAAGGCATTTTAATTGTAATTCGTTAAAAATCGATTTCTGATAGTAAATCTTAATACTGTTATTGGTTTTAAGTGCGAAGTAGCTTTGTAAGTCTTCCCGTTTTATTTATTAGTGTTCTACCACAGTCTTCGTAACACCTTTCTCTTGTAGTATCTAATTAAACGAAACACTTAATTACAAGAGCTTAGAAGGATTTTCTCAAGGTTAATACTTTCCCCTTGTCTTAAACATAAGCTATAACTTTGAACAATGTATAATAAGAAAAAATTTTAACAAACAGATACTTTTTAAACACGGTGTTCTTATTGGTATTACACAGTGTATAAGATACATTTCACTGGAAAGACTTTCTTCTTTAAATACCTATTAAGTAAATTTAAGAAATAATTTTCATGTTATGTAAGATGACAAATTTTGACATTTTAAAGTACATGGTGTATCAAAAAGAATTACCCGATTTTGATCCGTAATATTTTTAATAAATTATTATCCTAAATTCATTTTTTTTTTCATTCAAAATATCTAAGATTACGCTTTTTATTTATTTAAGACGAAAAAATTTTTTGTTACTAATAGCAACGTTGACATTTATTTATTTATTATTTTATTTTATTTTTATTTATTTATTTATTTATTTATTTTACACCATGGATCATATTTTAATTTCCCCCCAGAAAATGACATCATGACAAAAACAAAGTCATAAGAAAAACTTTTTTTAAGGTGGCAAATAGAGTACCTTTATTAACCCGGAATTTTTAATTAATAACTTTGTCAACTAAAGTGATAGAAATTTCTGAGCAAATGAAATGTCATCCTTGGAGTATTCGGTAAATATGAAGTAAGAATGATGTAAATATGAAGTATAAATTCGGTAAATATGAAGTATAAATGGAGTATTCGGTAAACCTCTCATGACGCGAAGAACACTGTCATTCGCAAGGAGAAGCGGTCGCAGACAAAAAAAATTTGACGTCAGCGACAGTAACTTTTTTTTAATATATAGATAAATGTAAAAAGATAATATGTTAAAGAAGTGTAAAAAACTTACAATTTCCTAAAGTTTTATAAATAATATTATAAATGTTCTGTGTATCCACCTCCAGTAGCACAGAACCTAAATTGAGATAGCATATTAGAAGCCGCGGCATCCGCCAATATTAGCGCCGCAGTCATACTATCACCCTGAAGAAAGTGTAGAAAGAATTAACCTATCATCTTGATATTATATCCGTGGAGGTGGATATATAGAACATTTATAATATTGTTGATAAAACTTTAATACGTTGTGATTTTTTTTTTTTAATACATTATTTTTATATTTTTACGTTAAAAAAATATTACGGTTCAAAACTGGGTCATTCTTTTTGATACATCCTGTATATTCCCCTAGTATTTCAATACAAGAATGCAAATGTTAATGAAATCATTTTGGAATATATAACATTTCTAGAAAATTTTTATGCACCGCGCCGTTTCCGAAAAGTTTGACTGTAAAAAACTAATTTTTTTTTTTTTTTTTAGAAAAATACATAAAAATTGAAATCTTTAAATTAAGATTTAGATGTAAAACACAGCCTTTTGATGCTTTTCAATTTTAAATGTAATTAATGCTATAAAAATCGCTAATACTTTAAATTTTACGCTATTTTGAACTAAAGTTTGGAACAGTTACCTGAACCAAAAAATGATGGAAGTTTTTTATCACAATTTGGCGCTTTCTGTGAGTCAGGTAGTACTACATAAAGTTAATGTATTGTAAAATGACAAAATTTTTATCCTGACAAAATTTTTTCAACAGTGCTCTTTTATTAAATTCAGAAAATTCTATACTACTCATGTTTCTATTGCATGTGATTCCATCTTTATATGCTTAAAATTTCAATTAATTTCCTAAAAGTCTAGGGATTTTTTTTTCTCTCTGTGTGTGTTAGTGAAAATATTTTTAAATAAATTATTAAATACACAAATACAAAAACTATATTCTACGGCATTTAGTTTTTTTTTTTTTTTTAGGACTGAGGGCCTATTAGTCTCAATCTGGGATTTTTGCGTTGCCGATTTCGATAGTTGGACATTTGTCGAAATCTAAAATTTATCGAAAATATAATTGAATAATTTGAAAGCGGTGTTATCATTTGAAAAAAGAAAAAAAAAAAAAAAAAAAAAAAAAAAAAAACTAATAGTTCTCCGTCCTAAACTAAATTCTGCTTTTGCCAGAATTTCATCTTTCTTTTTTTTTTATTTTCTTCTAATTAGTAGGCATATAGCAGTCATTTTAGATAAAAGTTGTAAATTCAAAGCGTGAACGGTAAATATAAAAGGGACTCCTTCTAAGTAAAACTCTTTTAACCAAACCGCAACCGTTATTTATTTATTTATATTTATTTAATTTTATTTTATATTATTTTTTCTTTTATTTTCTTTCTTTCTTTTTTGCTTTTTTTTTTTTTTTTTTTTGTAGGGGGGTGGGGGGAGTATCATTTCTAAATTTGAAAAAGGAAATTATTAGGTTCTTGGTACGCTAAATAGTATTTGTTGCTGCACACATAAAAGAATTATTAATAAAAAATATTCAAATCTAGAGCAATTTAAGATGAGGAACTTTAATTTTATAGTTTATATCTTTTGAGGTTCAAATTAAAAAAAAAAAAGAAAGAAAGAAAGAAAGAAGAAGAAATGTCAAATGATGTCTCTAAGTTATATTATAAAAGAAGTAACTTTCTAATGGACCACCCAGAAAAAATTAGTTAATATTAGTGTTATACGTATGATGTTGAGAAGTATTTTATTATTTACCATTTATAAAAGGGAAAAGACAAATATAAAGTGCCTTCCTCTTTCTTCTTCTTTTCCTCTTAAAAAAAAAAAAAAAAAAAAAAAAAAAAATCGCGTATTTATTTATTTATTAATTATTATTATTATTTTCCGTTGGAATTTTTAATTTTCAGTTGTAAGAATGGTGGCTCTTAAATTATAAAATGTCTAGCCTGGAATTTAATTAAATATTATTTTTCTTTAAAATCTCTAATTTTCAACCGAATTTAGCGATTTTAGGACTGTGAGATTATAATTACTATTTTTAGTCAATTTTTTACTTCTGTCGAAATAAGTTAAAAAATTTTCGTTAAAAAAAATACTCTAACTCAATATAAATAAATTAATAAATAAATAAAATTAAAAAAGAACATGACTTACTTAACATGAGTTGGAATTAGAAAGACTGGTAACTCTCGAATTTTTAAATAACAACGCAAAGTTACTCGAGAGGGGGGGGGGGGCGGAGAATCCCAATTTAAGTATTAAAAAAAAAAAAAAAAAAAAAAAAAAAATCTTTAACTTTTAACTAAATTTGGAGATTTTTGGATTTTGAACCCATAGTCACTATTTATTGCGAATTTTTCACTTACGTTAAAATCGATTTTAAATTCGTGACTTCTAAACTTCTTTTTAATTGTTTTAATGCTCAAAAAAAAAAAAAAAACACGTTGCATCTTTGCAGCGTCATTTTAAACCTAGCAATACTTTAAAGATATGAACAATATATAAACTTTTGTCATAAATTGACTAAAAAATGCAATAATAAAAAGTATAATCAAAATAGATACAAGTTTGTTTTTAAACAAAAAATTATACTAAAATGAATAAATTAAAAAATATATTAAAAGGCATTTTCAACATGGAGGTAAAAATTTAAAAGTCGCCATAGGGATTCTATGCTAAAACTATCCAGCCACAGAAAATATGAAAATTTGGTCGTCAAACATGAATTTTATTTTGAAAGATTTATTTTTACTTTTTTTTTTTTTTTGAATGATTTGTTGTAACTATCATTAGCGTTTCAGCCCACAAAAACTAATAATAATTTGGCTTCTGATGAATTAAAATTTAATTTAGGTGGTGAAATTGGTATAAGACTTATAAGTTTCAAATTTTAAAGGTAATTAAAAAAAAAAAAAAAAGAAAAAAGAAAGAAATTGCGAAAATTTGGCACGGGTTTACTAGTTCAGAATAATTCAGAATAAATTCATAGTTACCATTATTTATTCATTATTATTGCGTATTATTATTTATTTTATTCTTTAAGAAACTTTTTTGTTTGTTTGTTTGTTTGTTTGTTAATGGAACAACAAAGGATTTTCAACTCAACTTTACTTGTTAATATATGTATATATATATATCATCTGTAAATTCTTTTAATAAAGACAATCATTACTTGATATGATATCACAAAAATTAACGAATTACTAACACAAAAACTAACGCACAATTTTCGATTCTTCAAAAAAATATTCGGTTTCTACAGAATGATAATCATAATGCTTTGACACAGCATTGCAAATAAAATAATTTTGAAAACCAAATATCTGCAACAGATATGAAAAAAAAAAAAAAAAAGAAAAAAAAAAAAAAGAAAAGAAAAGAAACAATGGAAAAAAAGAAGAAGAAAAAATATATCCCGATAGAATGTGGAGAATATGACAAATCTGGTTTTTGATTCAATGTGACGAACTAATAACATAAAACATGTTTCCAGAGAAGTGCATAAAGCTGTGACTGTAAAGATATAGCTTATTAAAGTGACAAGCAAACAATTTCCGTCACCCTACTAAAATTGTCACCCATTCATCTGGGTCCAGTGAACTTATTCCTCATCATTGCAATTCTGGTGCAACTGGCAATCACCAAATACTCTTATGTATCGAACATTTGATGTTACAAAAAAGGACACGGCACAACAATTTTTATTTGGCATAATTTCCAAAGGCATCGGAGCGTTGGTCAGATTGATTTACCGACCAACCTTTAGAAAACTTTGAAAATTACTTAAACATTGCAATTAGTTTAACATTTGAGATTGTTCTTTAACAACCAATTAAGAATTTAGTTTCAAATTTTGCATGTATTATATTTTTAGCTATTTTTATTTGAGGCTCCTCATCTTTTACAATTTCTTTGTTGTGGTAAATACTCATTTTCTAATATACATACATTTTTTAAATGCCGTTTTCGTATTCGGAAAACTGACAACCGTTGAATTTGTTCTTACAAATTTAATGACCGGTAATTTTCTGAATGTCAAAACTGAATTTAAAAATAATTATAAGGTTTAAAAAAAAATATATATATATATATACCATGTTTTTAAATTTTCTGATGAATCATTAATAAAATACGCGATTATAAAAAATAATATTTAAGCACGCGGACTCAGTTCAGTGAACTAATAATAATAATGAAAAAAATAGTTGGTTTTAAAAATAAAATATTACTCCTTTTAGAAAACGTATATTAGCAATGTGAACTACATTAGCACTTATCAATGTGTATAAAATTTTTAAAGTGATAATGACGTCAATTTTTGTGAGATGCATAATTTAACTTTTTATAATTTTTTAACGTTCACGTTGAACTAAATGTATTTATTTTTATGTCGAAAGAAAACGAACTTGTAATTTTTTTTTTTTTTTTTTTTTTTTTTTTTTGGCAACAATTAAATTATAGCTAATATTTTAATGGCTATTTTATTGCTATTAAGAGTTTATTATTTTCATATTTTAATTAATTAAAAGAAAACTATTCGAAAATTCGAAAATCGGACTTCGAAGTATTGTGTTGTCACCGGGTTCTGAGCTACTGTGAAAGTTTCAAATGTCGAGCTAGTAGGGAAGTTAGTTAAAAATAGATTGCAAGATTTGTACCGGACAAACAAACAAACACACAGACAAACAAACAAGAATAGAAGTTAATAAAAACATGGTAAAGTATATATGCCTTAGACTATGAATAATTCTTCTAATATATTTTTCCGTAGAATAATATGGGGCTGTGACGATAAGTATATAGCTTCCCCTCAAGTTTTTGTGAAGTAAATAATAGTTTTCTTTTTCCTGTGAAACTAATGCACCCTTTAAAAAAAAAAATGTGTTTAAAATTCACATTTTAAACTGATTTCTAACATCTGACAATTGAAAAACTATTGTTAGATAACATTATTATAGATATTATTAGTATACTATACTAATTATATATTTTAACCCTTTGCGGCGCAAGGTAATTCGGATTATTTAAATTACACTGCCACCGGAATTTACGAACATAATTAAAATAGAAGAAATTTTAAATTTTCACGTTTAAAAAAGGACCTTTTCTGCTATGTTATAAATGTAAATTTTTGCTAAAAAATTTCCGGGATGAGTTTTTGCACTTGAGAATTAACATTAGGTGTTCCATCAGCGGGAACACTGCGACTGAAAGGGTTAATCGTATACGTTAAAGAAATTTTATGTCTCATAAAAAAATTAAAAAATAATAAAAATAATAAAGAAGAAACAGTGAGAGAAAATTAACACTTAATAAGCCCATTTTAATAACGCTGTTTTTGTTTGTTTTTTATAGACAGATATATTAATATATATACATTATTTACATCGTTATTATAAAGTAATATATAACATTATCAGATGCAAGGATAGTACTAAGTACTAAGTATCTATAATACGGTTACAAATAGATAATGTGCTTAGGAAAAATCCTTCATATCGAGATACTTTGCAATAAAAGAAAACCACTTATGCACTTTATATACATATACAATGTAGGCCAAGTTATTGGGAATTTCTTAAAGTTGTTCATATTTTTACTTAAAGACACAGTTTTTATTACAAAATTATTCATTTAGACACTACTAATTCTTGTTATCTTGTACATAAACTAAAAAAGAGAATCAAAATGTGCAAAATAATAATTTAATATAATAATTTAATATTTGATATGCCCACATTTGACCTTCAAGCGAGCCTACATTCCTTCTTGCATCCTTCAATGAATTTTTTGACAAAAATTTTTGGATTTGTCGTCAAGCGATAAATTAGACATTAAATAAAATAAAACTGAACTTATAACAATAAAAAAAAAAAAAAAAAAAAAAAAAAAAAAAAAGTCCATTTTTTGCAACAGAAATTTGTAACGTTTCCATTAATTGGAAGGGGGGGGGGAATCTTTTTTTTTTTAATCAGTTCATAGATGGTACTTTTAACTACTATAGGTAGAAAGTATTTTATATGTCAGTAAATGACGTTGTAAATTAATATTTTTGAACTTTGATTTTTCGAAAAAAAAAAAAAAAAATCTAATATTTGGTCAATACTTTAATAAAATAGAATATTCAATAAAAATATTACATCAAATCAAAACACAGATATTATACTTTAAGTGCAAATTATTTTTTATTTTCCACATAAAAAATCTTAACGTATATGGAAATGTTACAAAATATCTTTAAAATAATAATAATAATAATAATAATCTCATGAAGCGTCATTTTTTTCCCCTTTTATTCTCAGCTGCCTTACGCATCACTGATAAATTTCAATTATAGAAACGAACGTTAAATTGGAACGCTGCACTGCTATGATATGCTTCAGATATGAATTCAATAATTAGGTTATACGGCAAAACGTTGACGGTAATGCATTTTTTATGTTTAATATTATCAAGCTTCTGAATAATAAAAGAAAAAATGAAGCAATATTCTAAGAATTTCCATTCGGAAAAAATTACGTGGAAGATCCCGAACATATGTATCAAACTAGCTAAAGTTGAAGTGCTTCTCGTCTCATCTGAATGCACTGAAGGAAGAATCCTGGAAGACGCATATAAATGGTTATTTATCAGGATTCTAAAAATAATTCAAGTGCTAACATGTGAATGATAAAAACAGCAAGTCGCATTTAAGAAGGCATTTGAATCTTTTTTCTTTTCAAATATTCTTGAAACAAAAAATGAAAAGAAAGAAAGAAAAATGCAGAAAAACAAGTATAGTAGATGTAGATGTATTGGGATAATTTGTAAATATTTTATTTTAATTTCCTTCCTGAATAAATTTGCGAAGAGTTTGTTTACTTACATAAAGTTTAATGTGTGGTATTAAGTTTGAATACTGATGTTTTATTAAACACGATGGAGTTCTGTAATCAAACTAGAAAGTTTTTTTTTTTTTTTTTTAAATATAAAGAACATTTTAAGTAAATATTCACTGTGCTATTAAACTAAAGAGCTCAACACCCTTGTAAGGGTCGGGGTGAATCATGGGGAAAGAGGGAGTCTTTTTTACTATTTGGGGTATGAAAATTTTTTATTGAAGTTCATATCACTATGTTACTAAAAAATTCCTCAGCTACTTTGAAATGGGGTGAAATTGGGGTAAAAAGAAAAGCCTGTAGCCTGTAATACATTTTCAAATTTCTAGAGCTAGAAAGTGATATAGATTTTCTTCGTTCAAGTTCGTTTAATTCTTCTTAAATAATAAATCTTATTTAACTCTTTTATCCTTATTGTATCTTTTTTTTTTTTTTTTTTTTTTTTTTTTTTTCTGCGGAAAATGCAAGGTATTTCTAATTCTTTACAAATACACACCGTTCATTTTATTATCAGAATTTTTAAATAATTTGAACATGGTAAGAAAACATAAATTTCAAATACAATTTTTACTTGCAATTTTAATTAATTATATTCTCTTTTATGGTGTTCGCTAACAAAGTTCTTATATTATCCATCATTTAACATTAATTTTTCGATGCACTTTGGTAGACTGATTCAAATCCTATTCACTCTTAAATATTCTTAGTGTTTAAAATATTTAATAAAAACGAAACTGCTATTGCAGCAATTTTCAACTATAGCCTTTCACAAACAATAACAGGAGACTTGGCGTTGGAATATTAAAAACCCGGATAAACTACAACGTCAGAAACGCCAAAGAAAAATATTTGAGATGCATACAGCTGTTTCGGTAGCCCTGAGCTTCAGTGAAAAAAAAAAAAATCTGAATCTGGAGAAATGCTCGTATATATAGGAGAGGGACCGAATTTACTTCAACCAATAGGATTACGGGAAAGGTGGGGAGTGTGGCCAATAGGAATTTAGGAATGTTAGTTGTGTAAACAGTAGAAAATTTAAGAAAATGTGGACTAAATGTAAAATTTCCAACAATCAGGCAAATAGGGAACAGCGAAATCACAATTTACAAGGTTTTTAATTTTTTTTATAAATATGAAAAGCTTCAAAGAAATCGAATTCATGAATGGATTTAGGTCTGCAAATTATTTTAGCTGAATTAAATTTAAAATTATGGGAGAAAATTGCTGGGAGGAAAATCATAATTTTAAATTTAAAACGATAATCCTTTTTTTTTTTTTTTTTTTTTTTTTGCACTGAAGACGGTACGCTTAAGGCTACCAAAACAGCTGTATGCATCTCAAATATTTTTCTTTGGCGTTTCTGACGTAGTAGTTTATCCGGGTTTTTAATATAGCCTTTAACGTATACCAATTATATTACGGCTTGCGCAAAATGAATTTGTTAAAATGTGGCTTATAGAAACAGCTCTCACAGAGCGCAACGTTTTGGAATTTTTTCAGGTGTCCCTGTACACAAACCAGAGGTGGCATTTACTCCATTTTCAATAGGGAACATTCCATAATAAACTTTAATATCATATATCAGTTTTAAGGAATTTCATGAATGTTTGTTGGAACTGAAACGTAGGCGAATAGACAAATCGAAGTCATAAACACATTTCACCTTTGTTAGAAAGTGCCAAAAAGAAAATTTTCAATTGGCCATTCATTTGCCATTCAAATAAAAAAAATAAAAAAAATTCATATTTATCAAAACTACTATGGCTAAATGAAAGTAGGATCATCTTCAATGGTTAAAACCTTAATCGATTAAATGAAATTTTAAAAGATTATTATATATACATATATATAAATGAAAATGAAAGATTATAAATACTCTTATTTTCTAATGTTCATATTAAAAATTAGTATATTTTTCCTTTTACAAAGTTTAGTTTTCAAACTTTCGTTAATTGGTTTTTTGTTTTCTTTAAGGTTAAAAAACAGGAAAATTTAATAAATATCATACAAAAATTATTCGATTTCAATATCAATGTTGAGTATAAACAGAGGCTAAAGTCTATTGTCAGTGGGAAAACAAAAACAAAAGGAAGTGAATAGAAAGATTTCTTATTCATATCATTAATGATGAACCAATAATTTCTGGTAGAAGCTAATAATTTCTATTCAACATTTATAAAAAAAAAAAAAAAAAAAAAAAAAAACCTTCAATTAAGCCATCTAAGCTTCATTCAGCATATTTGATTACACACGCCATACTACAGTTTTCTTGGAATTTATATCATTATCAAGGCTTAATATTGCTGTAAACACACGAGATTATTCTTTAGTACAATAACCTTAAAACTAAATCATCACCAAGGGCATCTACTGCAACAACATGAACTGAATTTGAATTAATATTGTGACTGCTAAATTCACATTTACTAACAGAAAAAGGGCCATGTATGTTTATCTAAATAACTTAAAAGTATCAGGATTTTAAGACAGCTTGCAAGTTAATGAGATAATTAAAATGTACAATCTATCTATTATTGGGTGTACCGGAAAATCATGTCGTTTTTTGATTAGTAAATTGTTTAGTTTGTATTTATTAAAAATATTATATATACAGGGTGTCCCATAAATCTGTAGACGTTTCAAAAATTCATAACTATTGAATGAATTGATAGATTTTCACGCGGTTTGCAAAAAATCAATCTCGTGAAGGGAGATTTTTTTTTTTTTTTTTTTTTTTTTTTTTGGGGGGGGGGGGGGAGAGAAAATAATAATTAAGCTATTTGTCGATAGAGGGTGCTGTGCGTGACCAGATCACACATTTTCATGATAAACTATACTTATTCGCAAGCAAATGTTTACAGGCATATAAATCCTATTCTATGTGTCCGTCGTCACCACAAGTTACAGTTTGCAAACGAGTTATAACACTGCTAACAGTCGGCGGTTCTTACCTGAAGGAAAACATCTTTAACACTAACGCCTTATCCACCAAGTCAGCATCGCAATTAAAACTTCATGTTTGCACAAGTAGAAGGCAAAATAAGAAATAAACTGTTCTAATCGCAAAATTGTGTAATTTATAGGACTTTCATTTGCATATTTTTCTTTCACATCCGTGCGAAAAAATTTAACTATTTGTCTAACAATCTTCGACAAAAAAATTAACTATATTTTTTTCTTTACTTAAAAAAAAAAAAAAAAAAAAAAATCCCCTTTCACGAGAATGATTTTTTCGCAAACTGCGTTCGATTCTATCAATTCATTCAATAGTTATGAATTTTTAAAATGTCTACAGACTAATGGAACACCCTGTATATGTACAGAGCATATATATATATGTGTGTGTGTGTGTGTGTGTGTGTGTGTGTGTGTGTGTGCACTCACACTAATATATCACATTGAGCAATGCATATTACAGATTGATAAGTTTGTAAGAGTAAGAATTTGTTTTTAAAAAATTTAATGTATGTTGCAATTTGCAAAAAAAGTACTAATATTTGGGAAATGTAGCATTTTTAACAAAATTTTTAATTAAAAATAATAAAGAAATAAATATTTTTAAAAATAAAAATTTTATAGGGAGCTTCAAAATTTAAGGAAAGGTTATAAAAATTCATTTTCAAAATTTGAGAAAATTTGGGCCACTAGACCTCAACTTATTGTGTCTAGTGGAAAATCAAGTCTGATCTTCTTATTCCTTAAAATATATGTATATCAAATCAGCAACAAAACTATATCACCAAGAGCATATTTGCAACCCACGAATAGATTTTAAATCAGTATGATCGTCTTTCCAAATTCCCATCAAAAGAACTTTCACTTCTTATTGTTTAACATAATTTGTAAAATAAGTTAAAGGGGAAATAACCTGCAATAGCTCTAGAGTTTTAAACTAATGTGTTATTAGGACGGAGAGTTTTAAGGGATTGGAATTTTGGGACAAATATTTTCTAAGCTTAAATAGGAAAATAGAGAGTAAAACTGCATAAGTATATCATTTTTTATGCATCGGTTAACGTAGACATGGGTAATAATTGGATAAACGTAATCTACAACTCATGAACCTTATCTTTTTAAAATTCGTGTCTTTTTAACTTTGAATTATCACTTAACAATATTATGATCTTCTTAATTCTTATACTTAAACTTCGATTTTTCACTCAAAATTCCTGTTTTTAACTTTTGAATATTCAAATTTGAAAATCTATGTCCTGAAATTGGTACAACAGCGTGAGAAAATTTCTGATAATTTTAATTTTATAGGCATCTTTCCCTTTGATTAATATGATAATGTCACATAAATTTAAAAAATATAAATAAATAAATAAAAACATGTTTTTAGTTTTTCTTCTATTATACATAAAAAGAAAGTATTGAATTCCTGAAAATTTTAGATCTTCGTTTTCGATAGATTTAATGTTGTAAGAGGTCCTGAATACGATTTGTTTACACTTAGAAAATGTCTGTTTTTTTTTTTTCTCTGTGTATTTGTGTGTGTGCGTCGTAAATTTTGTGGACCGCTGTATCTCACGAACCAATGAACGAAATTTATCTAAACTTGGTACCTAGTTGGACCTTAACCTAAACTGGTGCTTATTACATTTTGTGATCAATCACTCAACAGGTGGCCCTGTTATCTCATGTTTTTTTTTCTAAAATGTTAACATGGCTATGTATGACAAAATTTTATACAATTGTGCACAATAAAACTTATTTTAAACAAATCATTGTGAAATTAATAATTATTTATAGTGATTATTAACTAAGAAAAAAAAGTTTGTTATATGTAAAGCATCACTTCCCCCTTTTCCCGAGGCAAGTTTCAATATGGGTATTATTAAAAAAAAAAAACTCATGAATACCGTTAAAACCAACGAGATAAATAAAGTAGAGAGATAAATGTTAACCCTGACATGGTCCAACATGAGTCCTGTGACATGAACCATCTATGCGTTGATTCCCTTGGCAACAGCTTATTTTCAATAAATCTCTATGGCAACGGTTTGGAGATCCTACTTGGCAAAAGTCATAACCGCCAATGTTTTTGTTTACTTATATAGTTTAACATTTTTTTGCTCTAAAATCCTTTTAGTTTTTATTTTACTTCTCTTTTCTTTCGTATAGTCGAAATTTTACCGACAAAATATTTAAAATAGTTGATAAATTATTATTTGTTGTTAAATTTAGCTCTTTAAATATTTAACTTTTCTTTATAAGTACTTTTAAACTTTGTTGGGAAATGATGGGGGAAAAAAAAGTAATTTATTATTTATTACAATGTGAAATATGTAAAAAATTATTTTAAAAACAATTTATTTCAGTTATAGGGCAGTCGTGTTACCCAATAATGTTGATAATTTGCCGAATTGAAATTGTAAATACCAAAATAGCGATAAAGGGCCAAACATAGAAATTTATTGGTTAATATTACGTGATTCATGTTGAACCAAGGAAAGCTAATCCTTTATCATTGAATCAGCACTCTACTTTATTTATCTCGTTGGTTAAAACAAATGGTGGAATTACATATCTGAGACAGTATAAAATAAAGTTATCAATTAAAAAAAACATTCTGCAATGCTTAAGATATTTTCTGTACAGTTTATAATAGATTTTCTTTGAACATTTAGTGTTGTAATTTTTTTTTTTTTTTTTTAATGAAAATTTCCTACATTCATCATAGAAAATAATTTTCATAAATAATAATTTTAATAAGTAATATGTACTTCGTAAATTTGTATAGGAAAATACAGAAGAAAGTTTCATGGTAGCCACAACATCCTAGTTCCAAAATGTCCTGAAAACTGAAATTAATTCTTGATCTAAAATGGATATTATGTTCTTTGTTAGGGAACACCTTGTTTTTGAATTAATAAAGCTTTTTTCTATTATGTATGATTTTTATTAATAATTTTGCTCAAACATTACATAGTAATACGCAAATAAATATTATGATTATAATTTAATATGAAGCTTCAGTTATTATATTTCTTGTTGTTAAAGTATAAAAGCAACTGAAGTCATCATGAATCTACTTTGATCTGCATTTTTACGAAGAAAAATGTTTTTGTAGAATTATAAAAACTGATATTAACAAAAAATATTTAGCAAATAACCAACTGTAAAGCTAACTTTAATATATAAATATATATATATAATATAGTTAGGTTTTTATAGTTTTGCATTTAATGTTTATAATGGTGGAATTTTCGTATGAATATTTTTGGCTATTTTTGATTAATATTTATTATAATTTTTTCTCTCTCTCTCTCTTTCTTTTATTGTTATTATAATTTAGTCAAATTTTTCTAACTGTAAATTGAAGACTTGTATTCGTTTATTAATATATTATTCAAATAATTTCCTTTGCAAGTAATTATAATTAATGTAAGTCTGTACAGAATGAGAAAAACGTTATCTTTACTGAACCTGTTTTAAGAAAACGTAATGCAGGAAAAAATGGTAATTTATAATTAAATATATAATATGCATATATAATATATATCCCCTAACAAATTATTATTGTTTTTCTTTTCTTTAGTATTCATCATTTTCGTTTTACATCCGTTTTCCATAGCAACAAAGTAATGGATAATAAATTATATGTTTTTTATTTTATTTATTTATTTATATATTTATTTTTAATTCAAATTTATTGAAGCTTGCGGCTCGGTAACTGAATAAATGGAAACTGTTGCCAATAGCCATGTTATTTAGATTCACTGAAGCATGACACCTTCACTAAGTAGTAAATTATTCGAAATTTACTATAATTTTAGAAGCTGTTTCGTCATGCAACTTTCGCTTTTACTTAGATTGCATAAATGATAGTTACATCTAAAACATTGCGCAAACAAGTCTACAGATAGATCGAAATGTTCTCTTCGTTCTACATGAAATAGGCTTCATCTAATATAGATAATTTTTATCACGTACTTTAGCAACAATTTTAATTTTTCATTTTCTCTAATTTTCACATTATTTTTACAAGAATGTTTATAAAAATCAGCCCTGAAAGAAAAGTTAGTTCGAGTGCTGTATCGGCCAAATATTTTATGATAATTCGCCAATATTGAAAAATTTATTTTTGTAAATATATTACTAATATTACTTTAAAGAATTTATCAATAAATGAAATTTTTGAAATTTCGATATTTTGAAATATTTTAAAATATATGGATAAAACTGGAACTATTTGAAAAAAAAAAGGGGGGGGGGGGGTTACTTGATAATAATACTACACTAACAATAAATCTGTTTTATACCTCAAGTTTTCATAAAATTTGTATCGCGTCCTTATTTTTTGTATTATAGCACATATAAAAATAATAATGGTACCCAAAATCCTAACGCTAACCTCGTAGGGCTTTGAAATTTAAATGAAATTACCACTAAAAGTTTCCAGAAATTGAACTGAAAAATGTGCTCTTACTTAATAAAAAATAAAAATAAAAATAAAAATAAAAAATATTTAAAAATACATTTTACAAAGACTGAAATAGATTTTCTTGTTTATATCATAACGGAATAAATAAAAGGTTGAATATTCTTTTAAAAAAATATCATAAAATACTTATATTCTGAAATGGAAATATATATATATATAAACATTTACTTTGGGAAACCAAAAACGTAAAAAAAAAATTAATGAAGACTTTAAATTTTATCATGTATTAAAACTTAAAAATAAATAAGTAAATATAGAAATAATAGAAATAATAATGATGGTGATGATGAATTTTATAATGAAGATTTTTTGTTTTAAGACCGTCTTTAAAAGATAGTAGTAAGTAAATTAGCACGTTATAAATTCGTTTAGGAATTCATTAAAAGAGGATTATTATTTTGGGAAAGGAGAAAAAAGCTACAACGTAAAGTGGATATAGGTATTTTATCATATTGTATATAATAATAATTTAATAACAAATGGAATCTAAAAACGAATCTCTTGTTCTTTTTCAGCTAAAAAAAAAAAAATGTGTTACATAGTACATTATAGATTTATTTGAGAAATAATAAATGAAAATGAATTATTTTAAAGAAAAAAAAAGCTTAAAATAAAATGAACGTTGACATGCAAGTTTGTATTATTGCATTTAAAGTTTATTTTACAACTTGCTTTAATAACCCTAGAAAACACATTAATTTCCAAATTGGAAGAAATTATTATCTAACTATAGTTTTTATGCAAACTTAACAACCACCTGGAAATTTCAAAAGAAAAATTATCAATAATAACTTCTTCTCTTCTTATTATAACAATAAGGTTTAAAGTACTGTTATTTCCTGTTTTAAATTTACATATATTATTTTTTAGTAATTTAGCAAGTTTTTTAAAAATGCTATTTTGGAGCATTTTTCTTTTTCCGTGAATTTTCTTTCTGAGTGATAGGAGAAATCAGTTAAATTATTCGATTATTTGTTTTGTTTAACTGTAACCTTACTATCTTTATAAATCGTTATACTGTTTCCGTAAATTTCCCGTAGAAAATGTTAAATTTCAGTTGATAATTGTATTTACATAAAGTTTCTCCAATTAGTTTCTAAAAATACGGTAAAACATCTATTATGTGACGCAATTATTTTTAAAAAGACAATAATTTTAGTAGATATAATTATTACACTAAAATATGTCCATTTATGCTGCCATTTTCTATCGTGTCACCTTTACTTTTTATTATTATTATTTTGTTGAGTAATATCAAATATGATAAAAAATATTCCTCTGTTTCATTATAAAAAGTGAAGAAATAATATTTCCATCTATATTTAACTGAAATAGACTTAGCTGATGTGAAATATACACCAATAATGTTTATTTCCAAAAAGTTATTTTTTAATTTTGATTAAAAGAAAAAAAAAATTAAACTCATTACTCATATCAGTATTATTGCGATTATATTAAAATTATTAGTGAAAATAACTGATGATAATCTTCCAGAAAATTATCTTTACTTGTTTGTATTTAAGAATAATTAAAAAACAAAACACCAGTCGAAAAAGTAAATTAATAGTGAAATTCGTACCTGTAAAGACAGTAATAAATAACAATAAATTATTTGTTTTTTGTATTAAAGGATGCCAATTCGATTTGTAAGAAAATGATAAAATATTATGATTTTGTTTGTTTGTTTTCCTCTATACACAATTACGCATTTTTCACATTCCTCAAAAATAAATTAGTAACCAAAAGCAATGAAATACTCTAATGAAGATTTGCCTCATATTTATAGACATCTCTACAGAAAAATATATAAAAATTGCAAGAACTGCCGTTTTTACTAAAACATCATCTGCATTTTAATAAAACAATAGAATTACTGAAATAATTTCAAATTAAATAGTGAAGTGTGTTTTTTTTTTTTTTAAATCTTTGCTATAATGACAAAAATTTGCTTTATTTGAAATTATTATTTTTAAAGTTTAAACAGAATAAAAAACAACACATAATAAAAGAGATTTATTTGTATAAAATTTGTTTTATTTGAAATTATTATTTTTAAAATTTAAAAAAAATAAAAAACAATATAATAAAAGAAATTTGTTTGTATGTTTAAAATTCTTTCAGGTATTTTACATAAATTTAAATTTATTTAACAAGATAATTTATATGTTATTCAAACTATAAAAACAATACAATGATTTTCGTAACTGATTAAAAAAACATTGATGATAATGAAATAACGTATCACATGAAGAATAGGAAAGAATTTGAAAAATTATTAAGAAACCTTATAATGAAAGGCATACAACATATAATACTTCTTCAGGGGCTTTGATTGAATGAAGTATGCATATAATTGTAATTTATGTTACACTGTATACATTTGCCAAAAACTTCAGTACCCAAAGCAACCCTATTAACACCTAAATTGACGTGCAAATTATTTCAAATGCAAGATTTAGAAAAGGAAAAATAAAATCTAACAGACATATTAAAATTCCATATCTAAAAAAAATACAGATATATATATGTGTGTGTGTGTACATATATATATATATATATATGTGTGTGTGTGTGTGTGTGTGTGCGTGCATATGTGCGAGTATGTACGTGTATATATATATACATGTGTGTGTGGTATGTATATGTGTGTGTGTGCGTATACGTATGTGTATATATATATATATATGTGTGTGTGTGATCGATGAGAAACAGATAAAACATCTTATGAATTTTTTGATTGTGTTATAAGAAAAATTTTTATTTAAACCAACAGAAATTTATGTAATAAAACCTTTCATAAATCATAACACTTTTCTAAATTTACAACAATAAAAATGAATATGATACTAAGCAGAAATATTTAACTATCCTTTATAATTTGATTATTAATTTTATTTTATTTTAATGAATAAACTATGTCGTATGTCTTAATTTTATTAATTTGTGGCCAACTTAATTATAAATCGAGAAGGGAAAAAAATTACTCGTTTTGCAGAGGCTGGCATTGAGCATTTAATATTCGGTTTTTAATCATCTTTATAATAATCTAGTTGTGTTTTGGGGTAAAAAAAAAAAAAATGCATACGTTTGAAAAATAATACATTATTTAAGTAACCACGTAAAAAAAGGGCTATTAATAACTATATAATAAAATGTATTTTGAACATGATGTTGAAAATTGTATTATATTTTTGAGTAAAGTTCTCTCTCTCTCACTTTTTTTTATTATTATTATTATTTATTTATTTATTCGTATTAATATTGGCAAAAAATGTTTTGGTAAATAATGTGTTTTTGCGAAAAGACTATGATTAAATCATATTATTTTAAATAAAATCAGTAATTAATTAAAATTCTCTTTCTGTAACTTCAAATTTCTGTAGAAATTCGAGAAAATTAGTTTTATAATTTAATAATAACTGTTCTTTTTTTAACGATATTCTTACACAGGCAGTAAAGGTACATTTTTATGGAGGCAATATTATAAACATGAAAAAACACATTTTCGAAATGTGACTCTTTTACGTCCAAAATGATTTTTTACCCAAGCACCATGGGAAAAATAAAATGAAATAATTTTTTTTTTATTTTATTTTATTATTATTATTATTGTTATTATTATTATTATTATTATTTTACTGTCATGAATTAATAATGATAATAATACTTATTATTATTATTATTTTATAAGTCGAAATTTATTCCTCAGTTTTAGCTATTGTTTATTTAGTATAATGAACCGATAAAAAGGCGTTTTCTTGAAAACTGACTTCTTGTGTAGTTCTAGGTATAAATGCATTTATTAAATTAAATTGTAATGTACGAAAACCAATATAACTACCTGGATTTATAAATACTCTTTGCACAAAAATCTAGCAAGTAATAATAAAATTTCTTTCAAATCTTTTTAAATAATTCAATAAAGATGTTGATAAAAAAAAAAAAAAAAAAAGGTTAAAAAAAAAAAAAATCGTGTATTTTGGGAAAAATTATATCTATTTGTATTAAAGAATAGACAATGGAGATAATTGCAGTTTTCTCTGAAATAACGATCTTGGAGGGAAAAAAAAAAAAAAAACTTAATGTAATAATTTCTGCATAAATATGCCATTTTTTTTTTTTTTTTTTTTTTTTTTTTTTAAGTATTTCTTAAAATACATCCATTGCAACACCAAATAAATAAAGGGGGGGGGGGGAGAGAGAGAGAGAGAAGGACTTACCCGAATTTTTTTCCTGAAATATCCTGATTTATTGTCATCTGAGACTGGTTTAATCTCTGGTTGATCCATATTATCTGTTTTAATCATTTTCAAGTTTGATTTTTGTCTACACAAAAAAGTTACACTCGGTAAAAAATATCCACTTCCAAGTATCAATAGCAAATATAAGTTTTTTTTCACAGACAAATTTTGCTTTAATTAAAATGGACCGACTTATTAGCTACCGGTCTCCCACACTCTCAGCAGGTGTTTCAGAATCAAACGCTGCCAGATTGTAAACAATGCCAGGTAACTATGGTAGCTTCACGTTTGATGTCAAAGGAAAACAGCGCCTCGAGCGGTAAAAGAATTAAAAAGAGAACAATAGTAAAAGCTCTTTATTTGGCTACTTATCGCTATGTTTGGCAGAAAATATCTGATTAATGTTCAGTATAATGCAATTAAAATAAAATTTAATCTGATAGGTTCTCTTATTTTTCAATGGTAAATTAAGTAATACACAATAGAGAATTTAATTGAAAGAGATTATAAATAATAAAGAATTTTTCTTTGGTTATTTATTTGCAATTTTACCTTACAAATAAGACTCTATGTGGCCATTTTCAGCGTATTAATTTTTAGGACGCCAAATATCGCCATGCAACAATAAATATGATGAATAAACTAATGTACATATAAATCATTCATCTTTTTCTTTACTATAAATAGTAAAAATGATGTTATCTGTAAAACAAGCTAATTAGAAACAAAGTTCCACGCTGATTTAACGGTGAAAAAACTATTAAAACATAAGCAAATAATAATATAATATAAAGAAATTAGAATGGTCGTTGTTATTTTATAAAATAAATGACTATGGTATTTTATTTGTATATTTATTTATTTACAATTAAAAACGGTGTTTTTTTTTTCATTTACTGCACATATTTATATAGTTATCACGTCTAAATAAAAACACACTTTTTTAGGGGGGGGGGGGTTGCGAAAGCATCATTTATTATTATTATTATTATTACATTCTACCTTTTAATCTGTACAAATATCTTTCTAATAACGTTTTTATAATACAATAATTATTAATTCTACAAATAAAATATATATCCGATCACAGTATCCGGGTACTTAAATTCCAAAGTGACAATCATCATCTAGAAATAGAATATAATCAATTCTACGACATTTTTAAAATGAGACTATGTAAATAATAATAATAATAACAGTGTTGTGCACGAACGCGTTCATTTGAACGCGTTCGTGAGCGTAGCTCAAAAATTTTGAGTTTTGAGTTGAACTTCGCTCGTTTTTTAAATTATGAACTTGAGTTGAGCGTAGTTCGTTTTTTACACGAACTTGAGCGTGAAAAAGCAATTCAAGCTCAAACTCATATTAAATATTTCTGTCTGAAATATGAAAAGGAAAGTAGAAGAAGAAAAGGACAGAAAAAAAATAACTCGGCAAAATGGATCTCGGAAAAAAGGACATTTGGAATAAAAGGCACTGGTAAAAAGGGCACCAGATAAAAGGACGCCCGGAAAAAAGGGCACCTGGAAAAAAGGGCACCGGAAGAAAGGGTACTTTTGCAATTTGCAATTTGCAAATCGCAAAAACAATAAACATCAACTAATGAATTTAAAGAATGATTTTCATAACATATTTTTAGAAATTTCAATCAATTAAATTGGAACCACTTTCACTTAGTATATACTTGGAGGAAAAGGGGGGGGGGGGGTCCAGGAGCATATTGAAAGAGAATTGTTTTTATATCTCCTTCTTACTGATTTTAATGAAATTTTGTCCAATAGTCACTTGCTATTTATGACAAAAAATGCAGTGTCACACATACTCGGGATCTGAAAGATTTTTTTTTTCTTTTTAATATCATCTTGTTACAGATTTTAACGATATTCTGTATTATAACTATCACTTATCCTTTACGAAAATCACAATAAGTGTTATATATAGCTTAGGGGACAAGGGGTTTGTGTAGATGCAAAAAAAGAATTTTTTAAACCACTCTATTATAGATTGAAATAAAATTACAAAAGTGTTACACATATCTTGGAGGGTGGAGGGAAAAGAGGCGAAATGATTGTTTTTATATCACCATGTGAACTATTTCTCTGGAACTTTGTATAAATATTACTTAATCTTTGTTAAAATTATAGTAAATGATATATAGTTGAAGGGAGGCAAAAGGGGGGGGGGGGATTTTCACTATTTCTTTTTTATGTCACATTTTGAGCTTAGTAATATAATTAAAATTTCTTTTTAATGTCAAAAACTTAAAATAACATATTACAAAATAAATTAAAAATATGTATATATTTCTTTCGTTTCGCACTCATTTTGCAACAATGCTCTATGATCTTATGTGAATGATTCTCAAGAATGGATCAACAATTGTTTACAAATTTAATGGATTATGTATAGGAAATAAGTACGCTATATTTTAAATATTGCGACAACGACCGATTAAACGTGTATTACGAGGATTATTTTAATCGTAAAGTTATGTGACCAGCTTTAAAATACCATTTATGACACTATCATGAACATTATTGACTATAGACATTCCACTTTGAAATCTTTCTAAATCATTCAAAATTTGCGAATTTCTAAACATGGCAGAATAAGACAATATTTCCCAAACACTTGCTATATGAAGATTATTGGATTGGAAATACTATAGAATTGCATGAAAACTGAAATATAAAACTGACCTAAACAAAATTAAATAACAAATTAGGATAAGATAAATATATTGAAGCGGAAGGCGGGAGGGTATCCTAATAGTTGAGGAACTACATTCTACAATCGAGCCAAATGATAAACAGACTTCATATCTTTTAACATGTACATAGTATGAGCTAAAGTAGAAATGTATGAGAAAATATATGATGGGGATCTGAGCAGAGTTCAACTATTCCAAATAGTTTATTTATACGACAATTTAAGTTAATTTAGAAAGTGTTTTAAATAAAAAAATGTATTATAAATAATAAAAGCACCAATTTCGCACACTTTAAGTTTTTAGACATAAAATAAAAATAAATAAACGCGAAGAATAAATCTAAATATGAATAAGAATTTCTTTTTTACGATACTTTTCGAATGTAGATAGGACTTGCTGTTTTTCAACATTTAAAACTTTACTCCCTCTCATATTCACAGTATAACAGATTTTTTCTTCCTTTCTTACTGATATAAAACGGCATTCTTTGAACTTATTAGATGAATGTAAACAAAACTCTTCCCTAAAGCGACTGAGACCACCTATTGAGTGAAGTCGTAAAAACAGGAAACAGGGGGCACGGGGCTTACCGATCTTTGTTGGTTGAAACTTGAATAATTGTTATCTGATGGCTATAATCAGATATCCAGATGTTGGAGCCACTGGGTATTGGTGATCACTTTCGACTTCTAAATACCCTCATTCAAAAAAAAATAAAGAGAGGGGGACGCTAGGAAAAGCGAATCTTTCTTTTCTTTCTCTTTTTTTGTGTGTGTTATAGTGTTATAACAGCTAAAATTTATAACCAGAAATTGGTTACAGCTCAGACAGCATCTCGCTCTTTTGATAGGATAGTGAATGCATGTTTCTCTGTTCGATTTATTTTCAAGGAAGAAAAAGAAATGGGGGAGGAAAAACGGGGATCATTTTAGTAGAGTATTCTCATTTCTCAGTCATTCACTATCACTTTTAACACTTTTTACATTCCGTCGTAGTCTTTTGCAAATATATCTGAAATTTCTCTGAGAAAGTAAGACCATGTGAAAAATGTCAATATATAAAATTTTTCTTCAAATTAATGAAAAACCATAATGGAAAGCAGTCTTTCTAAACGATAAAGAAAAGGTGTATTAAACTATTACTATTTTGATATTTCATTTCAATTTTAATTTAAAAAAAATATTAAAAGGAAAAATAAGAATAGCATACAATTTCATTTTTAATTTTTTTTTTTTTTTTCCTTTAATCAACAGAAAATGAATTTTAGAAAAGCAAAATCCATATAAGATTTGAAAAATTTCTTGAAGAATTCCAATTTATAATTTCTATATTATATTTCATTTTTATATGAAATATGTGGAATATATTATTATTATCATTTTAATTTTAATTTACAAAATATTATATTAACATTACTATATTTAAATATATATATCAGTTTTAAATTCTTCGAAATTCGATAACAATTTAAAAATAGTTGTTGAAACATTGTTAGCGATATTTTTTATTATACTTTTTAAATGAAACACAATACTCTTTATAAATTTTAACTAATTTTACTTACATGTTTCTTAAGAATTATTATTGATTATGTATTATTTATTATTATTGTTAAATTTTAAATCAAAATACTTTTTATCGCATTTAAATACCTCAAAATTTTATAAAAGCACATAACAGCCAACAAAAAATATTAATTTCTATGCTTCTCTATGAAATAAAATTAAAAATATGTTATTAATTAGAACGTGAAAGTCATTCTTAATATAATTTTTAAGGAATATTTACTTACGAGTGCGATTCAAATACAAATATTTATTATAAAAAAAATAATAATAATTAAAAAGAAAATAAGAGAGTATTTATTACTTTAGTCAACATATTAAAAATATGTAAAATTGCTATGTTATTTCATCATTCATTATAATGCTTAGAAACCAGGAAGTAAAACCTTGATGAGATGATAATTATTAAGAATTTAAAAAAGAACATATATATGAGTGTTTATATCATTATTATGTTTAAATCATAATTATACAAATTTCTTTTTCATAATTAACTATTTCGAAATTCGATAAGATCAACAGCGTGTTTTAAGAATAGAAAATTCCATGTTTATCTATAAATAGATATTGAAAGCACAATTTTCTTTAGAGACTATATACAGCTTTTATTATTAAAAATATATAAAATGATGAAATTTATTTATTAATTTAAGCAAAATATAAAATGATTTCTACCTATATTATTTATTTATTTATTTTTCATTTTTAATGAAATTTTACATTCTTTATAAGTCAAAAACGATGAGGTTTTTTATTCCTTATTTATTTTAAAAATAATATATTCTTTCCTTTATCTAATGTTTTTTCTTCTCGTCTTTTATTTTTTGGTCATTATTAAAAAAAAAAAAAAAAAATTCTGGAGTGACTCCACTCGACATTCCAAAAATTGAGTAATTAATGGTTTTGTAGATAAAGTAAAGTAAGAGGAGTTGTTAAATAAACAAAAGAGAAAATTATATTAGGTAGTTTGAGTATTTTCTTTATATGGTACAAGAAGTTTAATTTAACGCTATCTTACCGAACACGTAGATCATAATGATAAAGAATATTTCGTTGTGTCCCTGTAAAAACCTACAAATGCTAGATTCACCAAAATGCTTATAGTTAGCGCAGTAGTGACTTATAAATTTTCAGCTTTATCGGATAAGGCATTTAGACGCTATCGCACTTTAAAATTTGAGTCTATATACCACAATGATAAAGAAATTTGCATTTCGTCCCTGTAAAAATAATCGTAAATTCTAGATTCTCTAAAGTTCATAAAGTTCGTGTGACGGTGACGTATAACATGTATATAAATTTTCAGTTCATTTGAATAAGGCATTTACTAGCTATCACACTTTAAATAATTTAATATGATGAACAATTTTTGTGTTCCTCTAAAACTCGTTAAATGCTAGAGTCACGAAAATCTATACAGTTTGTGTGATGGCGTTCTCAGTTTGTGTGATATGACTCGTATATAAATTTTCCACTCAAACGGATAAGGCATTTAGATGCTGTCGCACTTTAAATAATTTCACCCCATAGGCCATAATGATACAGAATTATTTGCTGTGCTGTAAAAAAAAAAAAAAAAAAAAAAAAAAAAAAAATAGAAGTGCTAGATTTACCAAAACCTATACAGTTTGTGAAATTGTGCCCTGTAATATGTGTATAATTTTTTTTGTTCAATTGAATAAGACGTTTAGACCCTATTGCACTTTTTAAAATTTGGTCCCATAGGCCATAAAGATAAAGAATTTTTCTTTGTGTCCCTGTAAAAAAAAATTAAGTGCTAGATTCATCAAAATCTACGCAGTTCTTGCAACTATTACCTGTAATATGTGTATAAATTGTATGCTCTTTTTAATAAGATGTTTAGACGCTATCGCACTTTATAAATTTGGCCCCAGAGGCCATAATGATAAAGAATTTTTCTTTATATCCCTGTAAAACTCTATATGTGTCAGATTTTCCAAAATCTATACAGATCGAGTAACTGTGACCTATAATATATGTATAAAATTCTTACTCAATTGAATGAGGCGTTTAGATGCTATCGCACTTTTAAGATTTTGGTCCCACAGGCCATAGTGATAAAGAATTTTTCTTTGTTTCCCTGTAAAAAAACTGTAAGTGCCAGATTCTCCAAAATCAATAGGGTTCGTGTTACGGTGGCATGCAACATGCGTACCAACTTACAGCGCATTCGAGCAAAGCGTTTTTAGACGCTAGCGTACGTATTGAAACACCAAAATCTCGAATTCGGATTTTTGACATGATTACAATACTTTCCTTTCATACGTTTGTTCGGAAAGTAATAAATTGACTAACTTTTTTTTTTATCATATTTATATACCAAATCAATAAAAGCGCAGCCTGCTTTAGAAATAAAAGTAGAAGTAAATATTTTTCTTTAAAAAACATATATTAAATATAGATTTTTCTTTGCATACAATAGAGATGTTATATATTATATTAAGCAAAATGTAAAATGATTCCTGCTTTTTCTTGTTATTTTTATTTTATTTTTTATTTTTTTTTATTTTTTATTTTTTTTTACATTTTTCATGAAATTTTACGTATTGCTTATAAATTAATAAAATATTATAGTTTTAAAAAATTAAAGAACACGCTTTTATAGAAATGTGAACTAAAAAGCACAAAATATCTATCTTAGTATTAAAATGCAGGGTAAGAGAAAATCGTGTGAGTGACACACCTTAATATTTACATACATTTAAATGTTCAATTAAACTAACTTAGAATTAAACAAAAACCCTTTTTAAAAAACCTCCCCTGACGGGGATCGATATATATATACTCATAATTTCACACCCGTTTTCTTTCATAACTTTTAAAAATTAATCTTTGGAGAAACTTTTGGAAAGTTTTCTGCTTTAAGCTAAAATAAAAATTTCTATTTGGAAATGATTTTATAGAACAAGGATCGACATATACATGTTTATATTTGCTATTTTGATAAATACCACATTCACTTGCATATAAAGTTGTCCTACTGTACCACATTTCTTAAATATTTGTAGAAACTTTCTTGTAATTTCTGCTTTAAATAAAACAAAAATTTACTGGCATAGGATTGGAATTGCTTTGAGTATATATATATATATATATATTACAAATTACTTATTTACAACTACAACTACTTATTTACAACTATCTTGACTGAAAACATATATTATATTTTCATATATATATATAGTATTTTTTATTCTTCAACTCAGGCCTCTTCCACAATTTATTTCTGGGTGCGCCACTGTGTGCATAAACAAAAGTATTGGAAATTTGAGAATAAAAAAATACACAAAAACAATGGGTTCACTATTCAGAAGTGTCCTCTAAATAAATTTCTACTACAATTAAATGAATAAGTTATAATTGAGAATTAAATGCTTATAAGTTTAATTAAACACTAAATTAAGAATAATTTTCATGGTAATTGACAATTTTAATAAATGTAAATTACCTATGAAAGTGTTCACCGAGTCACCGAGAAGATCTATTTAGAGAAAAAAAAATTTACTCAAAAATGAACTTTTAATGAACTTCGCTCCTTTTTAAAAATGAACTTGAGTTGAACGCGTTCATTTTTTTCAGACAGGAGTTTGAGCGCGAACTAGCTCGTTTTTTACACGATGAACTTGAGTTTGAACTAGCTCGTTTTTTTCGTGAACTTGCACAACACTGAATAATAATAATAATTAATTTCTTTACAATCAAAACCTGTGCAACAAATGAAGTATTTAGTGAACCTGAACTCCCCCCCCCCCCCCCGACAAATAATAATAATAATAAAGTAATAAAATATTAACAATAAATCATCACGTTTATATACAATCATTAAAAAATAATTAAATAAATAATAAGAGCAATTCATTTTTTTTAAATAAGCATTTATATGTTTGGAAAATTTGCTATACATAAATGAGAAATATTTGTGACTGAATGTAAATTACATTTTAAACATAGTTTGTATGTTTATTCATTAAAAGATAAATGGATTGAAAATGCACTTAATATTATTTTTCCCGTTGATGCTATCATGAAATCTGTACTTTTGAGTTGAAGATTGAGTATTTTTAAGTTGAAGGAGAAGGAAAATTCTTCTTAAACACGATCTGCTTTAATTAAATCAGCCACATACTTAACCACATGATAATTACTTTAATGTTTTTAATAAGGTAGCTGTACTAATAAAAGCCCAATATTGAAGTTACCGTTTAATAAATCCAGTCGTATTAAATACTGGAAATTCTCTTATTTTAAAATGGCGGAATCAAATTGAAGACTTACCTTATTGATTTGACGAATCACCTACTTTTTCTTACAGATACTTATATATACATTTTGAAACATTACGCTGAAAAAATTTCTGTAACCGATATCTAGAAAATAAATTGTAGTTCTAGTAAAAACAGTTCCATGTCAGTCTTATAAATTCTAGTTCCCTTTGCTAATGAGTTCTAGAAACTCCTATTAAAATTCTAGAGCGTTTTCCTATATAATAATGGCCTAATTTATTTAAAAATCTCTGCAAATAAATGCGAACAATTATAGCTTCAAATAGTTGCTTACAGGATCCTGCAATTTTTACTTTCTCTTACCCATAAGGTAGAGAAAGTATTGTTTTAGGGTCAAATTTTCAAAAGTGAGTTTTTGTTACGTTTACATGTTCTGAGGTCCCTTGAATACGAAAATCATGTTTTTAGCGAATGGACTGTGTGTGTGTTATCAGCATATCTCAAGAACAAACAGTAGCAGAAATTCCAATCTCACTATTCTAAATGTGTATCATATAGGGATGCTACACTAAGCTTTTCGTTGAGATGAAGCAGATGGTTCGTGTACAGAGACTCTCAAAAGTATTCAAATACATTATGTCTATGGGGGTTAACATCTAGACTGCACTAAACCAAATGAAACGAATATATATTTTTTTATAAGCATAAAAATATGTCTCATGTAGAATAGGGTAGGGAAATCATTGACAGTTCGTTTACAGGGCTGCACAAAAAAACTAGATAAAAGTGCGAGAATCGTTGCAAATTGATGGAAGTATATTTCAGGCTGGGCCATGTATGATTACTATTGTATTATATTTATATGCACCATGTGGTCTGTATATAATCTTCGAAAGATATACAGGGCTGCAAATATTTAAGCGATAACATTCTTTTTTGTTGTTTGTGGATGCGCTTTACTAATAATATTTTACCATTTCCAGGAAAGCTGTTCGGGAATTTAAATAAATTCCTTATAGAGATATGGTAAATAATGTATGTTTTAAACTAAATATTCATAGCCTGTTTTTTGTATAATTACACGTTTTGAGACTTCCTGATTACCGTAGTCAACTTTTTTAACGTTTGATCTCTGTCTGTGTCTCTTAGAGTGACTTAAAAACGAATAATTTTAGGAGATCCAAATGTTGTATTTTGAAGTTAATATATAGTCCAGTCAATAGGTATGTAAAAAAGGGCTTACCTAGCAAAAGGTGGGGTAGAAGATTTTTCTTTTTTAATTGGTACGTATGAGTGTCAATATGAAAAAAAACGAGTTATCCAACATGAGCGACCCCGGGAGAATTTTTGTCGGCTGAAAAACCTCGAAAATTTACTACTTTTTTGGCTTTTTATGAAATATCTCAGAAATGGCTAAATTTAGCGATATTTTTCTATTATAAAGTTTAAAGAAGATTAAATTTCCTACAATTTTCTTCATTACAACTTTTTTGTAGTACTAATAGCAAGCGTGTTACAGCCTCTTGAAAGTCGGCATTTTTTCTCAAGCTAATAAAATTCAACTTAAAGAAATGGGTTGGTGCATGATTGTTTTTTAGAAAACGGAAAGAAAGGAAGGGACATATTCAGCTGTCTGACCTTAAAAAATGACATCTGCTTCGTAGTAAAGAAGGTATATATATATATATATATATATATATATATAAAGCCCCCCCCTTTCACACAAAAAGCTCTCCCTTTCCTCCCGCCTCTTCTCATCCTGTAGTTACGCTGCCTCGGCTGAACATCTATGTTATTCAGTTCAGTGCGAACGTACTGTTTCAACCTGTGAGCTTTTTCTATTACAATAAGTGGAGTGTTTGTTTTATTTTCGAAATTAGTTTGAATAAATGTGAAGTAAAGATTCTGAAGGAGAAAGATATACAAAACATCTGTAAAAGTGCAATGCAGAGTGTCAAAATGAAGAACATTAGTATTTTTTGAAGAACCTAAAACAAGTAAGAATTCACAATGCCTGTCACAAACGATACATCAATGAGCGAATGATTGCAGCATATGTACGGCGTCATGCAACTAGTGATGGAGCTGGCCCAAACTGTGCGGCTCCATATCTTCCATCAAGAACTGAAGGTTTCAGTTTTAAAATATCAGTGTTTCTTGTGTGGAGAGGGGATACTTGAAGATTTATTTAAAAAACAGGAACGACTTCCTGAGCATGAAAGAAATTTTATCCACCATGCTATGAAACTGGTGTGAAAGAAACACATGTAAATGGTGCCGAAAATCGTGGGGATGAGAGAAGAAAAAAAGTACTCGAATGCATCAGAAATGTAAAAGGTTTAGTTGCTATAAATGCTGGGTATCACAGGTTTTGTCATCAAAAACTGCATTGGAGGCCTAAAAGTGAGATGAAACGAGGATACCACCCTGCAAGTAACACTGATGGGGCAATGGAATCAGTTTACTCCCAACCTTAAAACGACTCGGAGGAGTGCCAGTCGCATAAAGTATTTTATGAAAAAAATAGAGGGTGATTTTCGTCCTGGCATCAGAACGGTTACATCACGCCTTTGCAAAAAATATGGTGAAGATGTTTTAATAGCCAAAACTGCCAACAAGAAAGCAGTTTGCTTCCAAAATGTTGGCTATAAAATACTCAGTGAAACTGGAATAGTAACAAGGACTCTGATCCTCAACAGGAAAATGTCATACTAATTTCATCATTTGACGAGGCTGAAGAAGATAAGCTATTCTAAGAGCTTTTATAATTACTGCAAGACGGAGAGGGACAATTTGAGGACGACACACCTTCCTTCTAACTCTGATGACTATTGAAATTTAAGAACCCGGGCTTTCAAAATAACCACGAAGAAAATAAACATGTGTATTATACATTAATGTACGTTTCTTTATTTGTTTCAAGGCTAAATGAATCTCCCTATAATTTACATATAAAGTTAAATTTCTACAATTTACTTTTGTAATTATTTGCTATTGTTCTTCAAACACGTTTGCCTATTTATGAAGTTCAAAATTAAGATTATATCTTGTTATTATCATCAATATTAATATAGTAGTAATGAATGTTTATTACAATATTATGTATTATATCTAAATATCATTAAAGTTTTATAATTTAATAAACAGTAGAATTAAAATATTTATGTATCAATGCATTGAGTTTTTGCTTATTAGCCCCCTAATATTTATTCATTTACATTTATGTACAAATAATTTTTATTTTATTTATTTTTCTTTGTATGTGTATGTGTGTGTGTGTATCATGTGTTGCAGTGATAGAGTACTATACATTGGCAGTTATTGGAGTCTGATGATGACTACTGTTGTTAGGCCAGAATTATCAGTGTGTGGCCGGGGAAGAGAGAGAGTTAGTAAAAAGGGGAAGGGGAAAATTAAAAGGGAGCAGATTTGTTATGTGTCGCCCTTAGTGAAAAAAAAAAAAAAAGAAAGAATCTCCAATTTATCTGGCGAACATATTTAATTCCTTTCAAAAATCACGATTATTTTAACAAGGCATATGTTAAGAGAACAATCAAGAATATAAATCAGTATTTCTTACAAAATATATTGTAAAAAAATACATCTGGCGTGTACATTTATTCCGTATTACGTTTTTGATCACGAAATCCAAAAATCTCAAGGACGACAGATATCAAAGCTATACCATTAAAAGTTGTTAAGCTTTCTGTAAATAAAGCTTCTAATTCTAATAATTACTGTACATTATTTATAAGGAGTAATGTGCTTTTTTTTACGAAGTTGAGAAATCTGTTTATTTTCAAGAAGCTGTTACGCGCTTGCTATTAGTACTATAAAAAAGGTGTAACGAAGGAAATTGCAGGAAATTTAATCTTCTTTAAACATTACAATAGAAAAATATCGCTAAATTCAGCCATTTCTGAGATATTTTGAAAAAAGCCAAAAAACTAGTAAATTTTCGAGGTTTTTCAGCCGACAAAAATTCTCCCGGGGCCGACCATGTTGGATAACTCGTTTTTTGCATATTAGTACTAATATGTACAAATTAAAAAAATAAAATCTTCTACCCCACCTTTTGCAAGGTAGAATGTATTTATTGACTGGACTAATACGTTTGTTGCTGAAAAAGTTTGACGGAATGTTGCGTGTGAAAATTGTCTGCATATTTTTAAGTAAACTTTTAATTTTAATAACAGAATTAAATTCTATATAAATGTAGGTGCATTAATGAAACCGGGGGTTGAGGGGGGGGGGGGGCAGTAGCCCCCCTCACAAAGAACTAATTATCATATAAAATTCTTCCAAAGCCTAATTTGAATTGTTTAACATGGGTTTACATAACAGTACTCGATATCTTATCTCTTAATATCCAACCTGCATTTATGGTATTAAATTTCAGGGTAAGAGATAGTCGTGTGAGTGAAACACCAGATTATTTGCTTTATGAACAGCATTTTAAAGCTCAGAGGGATAAGAAAAGGGACTCAAAATTGTTACCGAAAGCATTATCGAAAAACTATAAATTTTATCCGCATTGTTGTTGTGGTTATTATAAGCAAAACTATCGTTTAGCGAGTCGTGAAGAAGAAAGAGACTTACAGCAAAAGTGCCTTTCTTTTATAGAGGACTCAGACACAAACCAAAGACATGCATAACTTTAAAAAAAAAAAAAAAAAAAGTTAGAGTTTCTTGAAGGTCTTGCATCTTGATTCTTCCAGATCTCAAACGCTTTCCTCTTCTTGTAACATATATATATATAATAGTTCTTGTAAGAAAATCTAAAGCATCTTAAAATTTCTACATATAACTACTCTCGGATTTCTATTTAACGAATCTCTAATTTTTACATCTCACGAAGTTTCCCTTCGAAGCAAGAAAAAATATTTTAATAATGAAAAAAAACATGCAAAGAGCAAATGCATTTTTAATATTGAATTATTTATTTTTAACATATTCAAACAAAGTTTAAAATTGATTATGACTTTCATTCCTCTCTCTGTCTGTCTATACTCTAACCTACTTAAATATTTTTAAAATTCCTTCAAATAACTGTTACGTGTTATTCAAGTGCGCTATGACCTCTTCTCTGATGAAAAAGATATAAATAGCACAGTTGGTTTGGGACAAAACTATGCTTATTTCAAAGGTTAATTTGAACATCTTTAAACTGCCCACGACGCAATTAATATGCATTATTAAAATTTGCAAAACTGTTTTTACTGTACAATAAAGTATAATTGGAGTAACTGATTGCTTTACAATGCAGAACATCAGTTATTCAAATATATTATGGGATATTAAAGCTGCACGTTAGTCAGATTCAATCTTTATTCCTGTCTCTATGTTCTCATTCAAAAGTGACGTTTTCCAAATTCTGTTCCCTGAATATTACTACTCTTTCAACATCTCCCAGGATATTTAAATTTATTTTTAAAAAAATTGCTCACTGTGATAAAAGTGATATGTTGAAAGAGCAGGATATATATATATATATATATATATATATATATATATATATATATAAGATAAAAAGAAGAAACAGAATTCGAAAAACTTAACTTTTTAATTTTCTTATAATACGAAGAAACAAATATCACATAGAGGAAGGAGGAAGAAAAAAAATGTAAATGTGACTGGTGTGTATCCTTAAATCAAAGATCGTTAAGATCAGCCAAAACCAATGTTATTTTATGAGTAAAACACTGTAAAAAAAATTCTAAAATAGGTAAAAATTTGTAAGATATTTGGGTAAAGCAATGTTCCAAATTGGAAAGTTCTGTTTATAACCCAAAATCCGTCAGAAATTCTATCTATTTTGAATTTACAAACTTGTTATGTATGGTTCACTATCTTATTTTATATTTTTTTCTATATTAAATAAAGACGTTAAAGAAAATAATGTATCACTCACCTCTTATATATATATAAAAAAAAAAAAAAAAAAAAAAAAAAAAAAAAGTAACATGCGTAAATGATCTAAACAAAACGTAAACATTTCGTATATATACTTATGTACACTGCAAAAAATAAACCCCAAAATAATTCTATCCAAAATTGGTCTCGCTTCAAATTTAGTTTGAAATTTTGGGTTATAAACAGAACTTTCCAATTTGGAACATTGCTTTACCCAAATATCTTACATTATTTTTTACAGTGAACTGTTTAAAAAATTTCATTTATTACCTGTTGTTTTTAAATTCCATTTTCACATTCTGAACATACAGCCGGTAAATTACTACTCGTTATGCAAAAATTTATTTATTTATTTATTTTTTATTTTAAAATTTGGATTTTAAGTTTAAAATGTCAAAAAAAAAAAAAAAAAAATTAACTAAATTAATTTTACTTCTTTTTTAGCTGTAAAATGAAATATTTAAACTAAAAAACTCCAAGTTTTGGAAAACGGGTACTCATTTCACGATTCTGAATTTTCTGAATACGAAAACGGAATTTAAAAATACCAGTTAGGTCAATGAATAATTCTATAACCGAATTTCGCCATAGATTTACACGGAATTTGATGACTAGAGACAGGGAAATCGTAAGAGGGAGTGAGCAGCCTTAAGAGGGGACAATACCTAATCTCGTCGGCAGCCTTCGCCCATGTTATTCTATGGGAAAATTTGTTGCGACAATTACACATTACCTAATGAATATTTTTGAATTCTGTTTTCGCAGTCAGAAAATTCATAACCGTTAAATGAGTACTCATTTTCTGAAAAATTCATTTTTTTTTAATTTTTACATTTTAATTTTGAGTTCAAAAATGCGATTTTTCACAAAATGCATTTTTCTCATTTTCCAATCGCAAAATGAAATACTAAAATTTTAAAAAATCAATTTTTGGAAAACAAGTACTAATTTAACGCTTATGATTTTTCTAAATGTGAAAACAGAATTGAAAAATATTCATTAGGTAATGAGTAATTATGTAAACAAATTTTCCCATAGAATAACATGGGCGAAGGCTGCCGGCGAGATTAGGTATTGTCCGCTCTTAAGGGGTTTTATGGATTTCGGATGCGTACTCTCTCCCTCTCTCTCTCTCTCTTTTTTTTTTTTTTTTTAGTAATAATAATAATAATAATAATAATAATAATAATAATAATAATAATATATTCAAAATTTTGAGCGCATAAAAAAAGCATCATTTAAACAACATTTTATAAAAATTTCATTCAAATTTTGGGAAAATTCTGCCTGTTTATCTTGGTTTCCGAAGACTCTTCCCAATAGCGATGGACGCTATTTCTCAAACCTAATGCACTGAACTTATTGAAATTTTGCATATTTTTACTTTCCGAACACTATAGTGAGGAAAGTATTGTAATCATGTCAAAAATCCGAATTGGAGATTTTGATGTTTCTATACGTTTCGAGGTCCCCCGAGTCCGTCTTCACTATTTTTACGATGATGTGTGTATGTGTGTGTGTGAGTGGACACGCTAGCGTTTAAACACTTTGCTCGAATGCGCTGGAAGTTGGTACGCATGTTGCAAGTCACCGTAGCACGAACCCTATTGATTTTGATGAATCTAGCACATATAGTTTTTTTACAGGGACACAAAGAAATATTCTTTATCATTATGGCCTATGGGAACAAAATCTTAAAAGTGCGATAGAATCTAAAGGCCTTATTCAATTGAGCAAAAAAATTATACACATATTATAGGTCTCAGTTACTCAATCTGTATAGATTTTGGAGAGTCTAGCACTTATAGTATTTTACAGGGACACAAAGAATAATTCTTTATCATTGTGGACTATGGGGCCAAATTTTTAAAAGTGCGATAACGTCTAAACGCCTTATTAATCTGAACAAAAAATTTGTACACATGTTATAGGTCACAGTTGCACGAACTGTATAGATTTTGGTGAATCTAGCTCTTACAGGGTTTTTACAGGGACACAAAGAAAAATTCTTATCATTATGGCCCATGGGACCAAATTTTTAAAAGTTTGATAGCATCTAAACGCCTTATTCAATTGAGCTGAAAATTTATATGAATATTATAAACCACTGTTGCACTAACTATAAGCATTTTGGTGAATCTAGCATTTATAGGTTTTTACGGGGACACAACGAAAAATTCTTTATCATTATGACATATGGGCTCAAATTTCAGTAGTGTTAAATAAAACATCGTGTAATATATGGAGAAAAATACTCAAACACTCTATTAGGGTTTTCTCTCTTTTGTTTGTTTAACAACTCCTTTTTCTTTACTTTATCTACAAAACTGTTAATTACTCAATGTTCGAAAAGTCGAGTGGAGTCACTCTAGATTTTTTCCAAATATAATTGACTAGTGCTTGAAAGAAGAATTAAAAAAAAAAATAAATAAATAAAAATTAAATATTGCAATTTACTCTGCCAAATAGTGTTTGATTGCAAACAGTACAATTTTCGATACATTTTACCTCACAAATAGCATTGTAAAATTAGTTGTAATGGGAGAAAAAAAAAGAAAGAAAGAAAAATCCTTTGCTCAAGCGCTAGTCAATTCTATTTTGAAAAAGTGTGCGAAATTAGAATAATGTCGGAGCATTAGTTTGTGAGTAATCGAGCCCATCACTTTTCTGAAGGGTCTCCAAAAATAACAGGACCGACCAGCTGAAAATTTTATAAAAATGAAAATTTTTTTAAATAATGAAAATTTTATGAAATATTGTTTAATTTTTTTTTTTTTTCCGACTGAGTGAAAATAATGCCTGGACCAAGAGTCGAACCCCGGATCTTTGACTTACAAGGTCAAGTCTCAACCAATTGAGCTATTCAGGCCGACAACTGGTCAGCATTAACCAAGGTCAGCATGAGCCTTGACCTTGTAAGTCAAAGATCCGGGGTTCGACTCCCGGTCCAGGCATTATTTTCACTCAGTCGGAAAAAAAAAAAAAAAAAAAAAAAAAAAAAAAATTCATTAAATATGATTTTCTTCCAATCAGTTGATTGTGATTTTAATAAAAAATATTGTTTAAATGTTGCTCAGAATACTCAGAGTTTTCAATAAAAATTTGTATTTATTATATTTAAATAAATATATATATATATATATACAGAATTTCTTTCTTATTTTTTTCTTTTTAAACTTTTGAAACCAATATAACCCTTTAATGGAAATTGGTCAGGTTGAATTTTCAGTGTTATGAGGATTTTTACAACATGTCTTAATGCGTATGGAAATTTTAGACAATATACAAAAAAAATAGTAAACAAAAGCAATCTTTTTTAATGTATTTTTTTTTTTTACTGCTTTTTCTTCAGTAATAAAGTTATAAAGACGTTTTCTTGAGATTTGTTCCTTTATTTATATTTTCAAAAACAAATATGTTTTGGTAGAATTGCTGTTTTTAGACAATATGCAGCAATATGCAAAAGCAATCTATTCGACTATTTTACTTTTAAATTAAAAACTATAACAATTATATTTTAGAATTCTTCCTTCCTATAAAACAAAATATACTGTATTTTAAGATGCCATCACTCAGGTAAGATAGTCGAAAGTTAAACGATGTAAAATATAAGTACAAATAAAAAATGACTATTAATCTAAGCAAACCGTATGATTTTTATTTCGTGTTACACATATTATTATCATATTGTTATGCATATATATATATATTCACTTTTAAATGATCATATACGATAATTTCAGGGGTATAGAAGGAACAAACAAAAAATGAAGTTAGTTTCCCTATTAAAACTCTGCAGAAAATCCATTGGAAAAAAAAGCATATTATATACCCTACTTATATTATATTATTACTAAACCAAACATCTTTCAGCCAAACAATATATATTATAAAAAAATTTTACTTTGCTAAGTCTGCTTCGAAAAGTATGTGAACAGCAAACTTTTTATTGAAAGTATTTTATATATGTTTCTTAGTGATTTAAAGTCTGCAAAAATGAATTTAAATATTTTACTGCATTACGTATGAAATGAACAGATAAGTAGGCAGGAGTTATCGTCTAAAGGAACTATACGAAAATGTGTGTGTTTGCTATTATATATGAATGGGTATATGTATATAGGGATTACACCAATTTCTCTGCTCTAAGGACCTAGGCCTGTGTGACATGCCCACCGTAGGGGGGGGGGGGAGTCTTGTTAAGGTATTCTATCCAGTATTCACACGAGTTTCGGAAACAATCATGAAAAGTTTCTAATGACTAGGCCGACAAGCGCCACCTGTGGTCGAGCCCAGCACCTTCTGTTTGCCAGCTTAGAGAACAGAACCTTTCGGCAACTGTTAGGTTCTATATATATATATATGTATACGAAGCCAATTATGTGTTCCGAATACATGTTAGTTATAGAATAATATGGCATTCATTGTTTAAAATCTTTGCATTTCCTCAACAAAATAAATAAACGAATAAATAAAATATAATGCGTGGAAATGGTTTCGAATTGACCTAGCGCTTAATATAAAACATTTCTTCTTACAAGAGTAGGTGGTGCCACTGTTCCATTTTTAAAAATTTGTAATTTTGTTAGAAAATTTTGTTTATCGTAAGGATTACTGCAACGCCTGTTTTCTTTTCACTCAGGTTGTCTATTTCTATTAGCTTCAAACCTGGCACTGCAATGTAAACTGCCATTAAGAATTAATAACACATGCGTATCCTATAATATTGTCTTTGTTATTATATATAGAGAGAGAGCGATAATATATATATATATATCGATGCACACACACAAAAACTAGTATGTTGTGGCCACCACAAAATTTTTCTATATCAATCCATATAACTGCGTCACTTAATATTTAACCTGCACAAAAGTTTAATCATAGCCTCTGACGATAAAGAATTCAGATATGGAGTTTGGTGTAAATTTATTCAACAGATGCTGAGATCTAGCCATCCCAAGTCGAAATCCATGTTAGTTCCAGTAATAAAAATAGGCTAATTATTGCTAGTTATTTCTTTGTCTCCTAGATTTCCATGCTATTATATGCTTTATAATGGTAGCTATATAGCATCAGATGCTATATAGCTACCTTGTACTGCAGTAGCATGACTATATACAAACATTTTTATGTTTATTTGTTATTTAGGTTTTTCCAAGAGGTATGTATCTTAGCAAGCTTTTATATGCTTTCTTATGCTTGCCAATGTAATATGCTAAGTAGACAGCTTAAGTAAGAAAACATGTCATGCTATATACTAGAAAGAAGTGAGAGAATAGTAACAAAAAAAGCATTGGTTGTTAAATACTGCTAGAATAACAGAAAGTGCAAGAAAGTGGTATTCTTGGTTGCTGCTAGGCCAGCAACACATTCAAGCAACACAAGTGGCATCATGTATGCTAGACAAGCAATAAAGTGGGCCAATGCGCACCATGACTTGCTGGTAATTCTGGTGGAACCAGCAAATATTTATGGTGTTTTATGTTTTTTTACTGCCTGGGATACAACATTTAATGCTAATCTAGTAAACAAATACTAGCAAGAATTTTGACTTCGAATGTGGCAAATCACAGAAGATGAGTAATAGTAGCGCCACCTGTCGGCCAATATACGCCAAATTAAGTTAGCATCCGTTTTCCCAATGCTTATCTAACATATCAAGTTTGACACATTTATATGCCATAGAAGTTGAGATTTAGTTTTTATATTCACGGAAGTAAGTTGCAGCATAACAGTGCCGCCTGCCCCTCGATAAGCACCCAAATTGAATCAGCATAATGTTTTATTATGACCCTCTTACATATCAAGTTTTGTTCGATTATATAGAATAGAACCTGAGTATGAGCCTTTCCTTAAATGGAAAAAAAAATAGCTTTATAACAGTGCCACCTCTTGAGAGATTTGCACCAAAACATGAGAAACACTAATTTTGTCAAGGTACAACAACATATAAATTTATATGAAATTCAAAGCATTAGATTTTTAATTTTGATTTTAGTTGTCATAAACATTTTGTCTCACATGCGCGGAGAAACATTTTCGAAAAATGGTCAGATCATATTTAGACCTGTCAAAATGTGTAAATCCATCAAAAACTGGAAGTTGAAATTTTTTACGACACCAATAAATTCTATTGATTATAGAATCAAGTAATGAGTAAGTATTATTGTCTTTATTTTAATAAACAGAAAATGATGATTTAACGTGAAAAATAGCATGCATTTGAAAATAGCTTTGTGTAGTGGGAATTTAGCTATCTCATGTTAAAAATTTGTGTAACACTGAAGTATGCAATATATCCCTGGAATAATTTCTACAATAGAAGGCCCCGCAAATATTCTGTGCCTAAGGCCCCGCCGCTATTTGAAGATTACTGTACTCCAAAGTGAAGTGTTGTGTTTGAGTGATATAAATTCTTTTCAACTGACCAACAAGAAGGACAATATGTTGATAATTATAGCAATAGCACGCTGTTGAAAACACTTGCAGCCTCTTACGAATTCGAGGAACAGGAAGAGAGTTTAATTCGAGATCGTGTGCTCTTAGGAATCCGGGATTTTGGACTGCAGGAGTGACTTCTTCGTGAAACTCATTTGACTTTACAGAAAACAGCTGAATTCGTTAGAGCTGCTGAAATTAGTAAGCAACATTTGAAATCTATCAATGGAACTATCTCTAATGTGTCCGTGGATATCGTGAGAAAGAACAAAACTGTTCTAAATAATGCTAGAATTAAGAACTCGAGAACTATAAAGAAAGTAAACAATAACAGTGAAATATATTACTGTTTCAAGCGTGGAAAAAATTTAAGAGGGCGGAATGCCCAGCTTACGGTAAAACGTGTGTGGTGTGTAAACAAAAAAATCATTTTGCTATAGTTTGCAAGCTAAATAAAGAAAAAAAATTCATCAAATCCCAAAGGACATTGACAACCTATTTGTTGGTATATACAGTAGAACCTCGATTATCCGGACCTCGATTAACCGAAACTCACCTCGATTAACCGAAACTCTCTGTTAACCGAAGTCGGTTTCTTCTTCACTTTTTTTTTTTTTTTTTTTCACTTTCTACTATCATCCAAAATTTTCTCTTAACAAACATGTATTTTTAAAGTTTTTTTTTTCCACATTCCTTTTGTATGCAAGCCATCCTTTCCAAACTACGAGTGCTGATAAATATTTTAGATGATTATTGATGAATTCTCGATTATCCGAAAATTTCGATTATCCGAAGTAAGTTCGCTCCCAATTACTTCGGATAATCGAGGTTCTACTGTACTTTGGTAAGTAGTACGTCAAAAGCATGGTTAAAGAGACCTCTGCACCAGAGGTCAAGCCAAAGTTAATAATGAAACTTAATAACCATTTAGTTAATAATGAAACTTAGAAATTAAATTATAATTAGATTTGTTTTATACGACTTTCGATTTCGAGTCTTAGACAATTTGATCTGAGCATGAACCACCGAATGCCAGGTACATTTTGGTTACATCGGCCGCCAATAAATGTGATTGTTTTAAGGATTTCAGTCTTAGGTTCTAGACAAATCTCTTAGATTTTAGATCAGTAAAGGAGATTTGGTGAGTACCCACTTTAAATATTTTTGCATTTTAGTAATAAATTTTGAAACAATAAATATTTTTATTTTTTTCTTAGAAAATATTACTGTTTTTGATAATTGTAATTTTAAAATTTGAAAGGTCATTGTGGCTATCTCAAAGAAATTTTGATATGTGAGTAAAATAATTGATATTATAATTATTCTTATTGTTGTTGATTAGAAGACAATTATTGAAAATATAGATACTAGAATATTTAGAACATTTATTTTTGTTATTATAAATGTTAAAATATGTTTATTGTTCTTATTACATTGAAATTTTAAATCGCCATAGTGTATTATTATTCACAGTTATTTAAAAAATAATTAAGCACTAATAAATTTTCATTGAAAAGTAATAATTGAATATTAAAACTAAAAAAAAAAAAAAATTAATGTCTGAAGAAAAATTAAAAAGGAGGCGTGATACGCATCGGAAAATTTTAGATAACTTATTCACAGAAATAGAAGAAAAAATCGCGGAAGCGAAAATTAAAGTTTTGGAACAAATTAATGAGAAATTATTAGAAAAGTGTAAGACATTGAGGGAGTTAAATAATCAGATTCAGAATTCGATTAATGCTCGTAATATAGAAGCTGACATTTTAGAAAGTGCTCAATATGAAGATAATTGGTTATAAATTAAAAATTAAATCAAAATTAAAGGAGGTAAACGCAGACGAATCAGGACGCCATGCACGAGCATGTCATTCAAATAGTGAACCTGAAAGAAAAGTAAGATTACCAAAATTAGAAATGGAAAATATTTTCGGTGACTCAGACAAATTTTTGAATTTCTGGGGTAGGTTTGAAACCGCTATACACAAGAATACCACTTTGACTGATATTGAAAAATTTAATTACTTAAAGTGCTATGTCGGTGGTGCAGCGGCAAATGCGATAAATGGATTTAGTCTTACAGAAACTAATTACGCTGCTGCAATAAATCTTTTGAAAGAACGGTTTGGTAGGAATGACATTCTTGTGCACGCTCATTTAAATAATTTGTTAAACATGAATGGTGTAAAAAATATGGGTGATATTGAGGGTTACCACCTCTATGATAAATGCGTTATTCAGATACGAAGTTTGGAGTCACTGAAAGTGACTTCAGACAGTTATAGTGGACTACTTTGACCCATTTTTCTAAAATTGATCCCTCCAGAGTTAACATTACAATTTACTAGAACTCAAAATAAAACCGAAAATAGTTCCTTTAATGATGCGTTAGAATTTCTTAAAAATGAAACTGAAAGCCGAGAAAGAGCTTACACGATACATGAAATCGAAAATAAGAGATCGACGCAATACAATGAAAAACTAGAAAACAAATTTAAGAGTAATTACAGATTAAATCAAAAGGGTAAATATAATAATATTTCAACAATTGAGTTTATAACAGCTACTAATAAGTCCTGTTTTCATTGTAAGAGTAATGAACATGATCCTAAAATGTGCATGTTGATCAGTATAGATAGGAAAAAAGAGATCTTAAAAAGGGAGTGACGCTGTTTTTATGCCTTCAATGTAGACACCGCATTGAAGATTGCTTAAGTAAGGAAAAATATGACATTTGTCACCGGAAGCATAATAGATCCATTTGCTATCAATTAGACTTTACGCCAACGAAAACGGAAGATAAAAGTGTAGTTTCGATCTCGCATTGCGGAATTACTCCGGCGAACATCAAAGAAAAAAAATTCAGTTACAGTATCATGTTACAAACATGTTCTGCAGTTATTAGTGACAGTGAGAATAAAACAGATACAATTAGAATTTTATTAGATAATGGCAGGATGCGAACGTTCATATTACGTGATATTTCGAAAGAGTTCAAACTGCCAGTCGTTAGACAAGAAAAATTATCTGTTTATGCCTATGGCTCTGAAAGAGCAGATGAAAAAATTTCTAATGTTGTCAAAGTAAAATTACAGAACAGGAATGAAGCCTATCCAGTATTGAGGTTGAGGCTTTAGACTTTAGAGACTGATAAAATTTCAGCTGCAAGCTTACCCACTCCAAATAAATGCATTCGGAGTAAAATAAATAAATTAAAGGGTTTGCAATTAGCAGATTGCTATACCCACGCAAATAAAGAAATATCGATATTAATAGGCGTAGATAATTACTATGATATTATGACTGGAAAAATTTGTAGATTTAAAGACAGACTTGTAGCCACTGAGACAATTTTCAGGTGGCGTTTACAGGGATTTGTAGGAAGTTGCAATGCAATTATTTAGCATGAAAATCCTTATAAGTTGATTACATTCTATAAAATGATTTATTGCAGCATATATACAATCGGTAGTGTTGCAAAGGCTGGAAAAAACCCGTTTCTTCTCCGGAAATAAACCGGGTTTTTTGGGAAAGAAGTTTTGAAAATTCCCGAAATTTTTAAAAATTTCTGGGAGTTTTGCAATAATTTGTTGCATGGACACATTTTTTCCATTCTTTTTATTTTTAATGATTTCCTATTTAGCATTTTTAACTGTAACTGTAGAAAACAACCCAACTCTTCTCTTCCGTATGTATTTGTAAACGCACGCTAACTTGATTCAATATATAATTTCGAGTACAATTTAGAGTGTTTGGGAGGAATTTCGAATACGATTTTTATTTTTATTTTGAGTTTTTGCTGTCTATTTGTGTAACCTTCTATTTATATAAGATGGTTAGACCTGTATCAAATGTGTGGGAACATTTTATTGAGTATAAAAGAACTGATAAGAATAAAAGAACTGTATTTTTGACCCCCTTGGATTTCTGAGCCCTTATATCATTAGAATTAAGTATATAATTCAGGAACTATGGAGTCAGGGAATTGACTGGGATGAAAATCTCCCTCCCGATTTAGACATTAAATGAAAAAATTGACTCTATGAAATACGAGGACTTAAAGAAACTAAAATCCCCAGGTATTGACTCAGAAATATTAGAATAGTACCAAAGAAATCGACACCATTCAATTATATGCATTTGAAGATGCAGATGCTTCAAAGGTTGCGTATGTTGCTGTAATCTACAGTCGGTAACAAAAGTGTCCGAACACTAGCAAAAATTCCTATCTAAAAAAAGTACGCTTAAAACAGTTTCGCTAAATAAATCCTAGTCGAATCCTGTTCTTAGACAGACTAAGAACAGTATTCGGCAAGGATTTATTTAACAAAACAGTATTAAGTGTACTTTTTTTTATATCGAGTCTTACCGAATTAAGAACAACAGATTCATGGTGGAATGGACCGTAGTGGTTACGTCAGAAGGAAGAACTTCGGCCAAAATTCGATATTCAAGTGGAACATTTGGACAATCCATCGGTTGCCCATCAACTAGAGCTAAAAAAACATAGTCGTAAAAACAATTTCCGCGATAGAGAAAAGTGTCGATCAGGACTTGGTTACTAGATATTCTTCATTTTCGAAATTAATCCGAATCTATGCATTGTGTTTCAGATTTATACATAATTTAAAAACACTACGTACAGCTCGTAAAACGATTATTTAACCACACTAGAGCTGAAAACTGCGATCAGGAAGTTAATACCCTCTAGAACTTTTTCCACTACTGGAGTTGACCTAGCCGGTTCAGTCATGACGAAGCCCAATTTACCCCAGGCAAAGATTAAATTAAAGACATATATCACCCTTTTTATTTGTTTTTCGACCAAGGCGATTCATTCGGAGGTCTTATCATATTTATCAGCTCAAGCGTTTTTAGCCTCTTTAAGAGGCTTTATTGCCCGAAGGTCTAAGCCTTCAGTGGTTTGGAGCGACAATGCTACCAATTTTAGAAAGACCTTCTCACTATTGCCTTCATTTTATGTCTGTTGTTCCGAACACATTAAACATTTTTACACCAATGAAGAAATTTCTTTCATCCAGCATTTTTTTCATCCAGCTTCCCCACATTTTGGTGGGCTGTGGGAGTCAAACATAAAAGAAGTAAAGAAAATACTTTTAAAAGTTACTGGTTCGACTATTTTAAACTTTGAAGAACTAAATACAATTATCACTCAAATTGAAGCCTTGTTGAACTCTTGCCCCTTGTCCCCTTCATCTACAGATCCTAATAACCTTCAGCCACTAACACCAGTGCATTTCCTGGTGGGTGGACTACTTCTCAATATTCCTGTTACTAATGCTGTTTTAGATACTTTAACCCTCTCCTCTAGGTGAGCCCAACTACAGAAAATGAAAATGTACTTTTGGAACCGGAGGAGCAAGGTGTACTGAAATGAGTTGCAAAGACGAAATAAATGGAACATTAAAATTCATACTCTCAACCAGTACAAATGGTTTTGCTGAAGGAAATCCAGAACAAGCCTCAGTACTGGCTTCTTGCACGTATTAGCAAGGTGATCCCTGGACCATCAGAGTGGTGGACCAGTGTTGCCAGACTTCGCGACTTTTTTGTTCAATAGTCACCAATAGTTTTGGGGGTGATATTTCATATATATATAATCGACAATTCTTCGATTCGATTCGATTCGCCTTTTGTGTATATCTATTACCACTTCTGAAGTTTTTAGGTGGCTGTTGAATGGAGGGGTCGCGCAGTCTGACAACACTGTGGTAGACGTGAAGACAGCTACTGGAAGCTTCAGAAGAGCTATATCTAAGTTGGTTCCCTTGACACTAAATCATGTTGTACTACCGTCCAGCGGTGGGCGGCATAGAGAAAATTAAAGACTATAAAGACTGACTAGCTGGCTTTGCCCGCTTCGCTGGACACTATACTTAAATGAGTTATCAAAATCCCATATCATTATTAATTAACCTGAGTTAAAGTTCCCGCTGTATTCGGTAGAGATTTTTCTCGTTCGCAACGTGAGGAATCCGGGTCCCCAATGCCTTCGACAGCAATTTATCCGATTCTTACTTCCCCTTCCCTGTGGCTAAGTTCGAAGTTTTGCGAAAACTCACCAAAGTACATAATGCATACACCTAATCAACATCCACGCAACAAAGTTCGCCATTCTAAGATAATTTAAAGAGAATTCAAACGGGAAAACCTATTTTTACACGTATTTATGGCCCTTCGAGCTCAAGGGGGTAAAGAGAGAAATTTGTATAATCCCTTTACAATAAGTGTCAGATACATATAAACAATTTACGCACCAAATTTCGTGACCGCAGATCCCATAGATTTCCCAAGACAAATTTAGCGCTAAAAGAGGAGGGGTCCTGAATTTGCTATTTCGTAACAACAACCCCTCCCCCTCCCCCCCCCCCCCCCAAAAAAAAAAAAAAAAAGAAAATGAGTTTTTGGAAATATTTTAAAGAAAACACATGGCTGTTTTCAATACCTTAGTAACATCTTTAGTAGAACTCTACTAAAGATGTAGTTGTTTTAGTAGAATTTAGTAGAACTCTACTCAAAAATTCGGAATTTCTGAATTTTCCCTCCTTTCCTTTAAGAATCAAGAGCTTCAAAATCGTACATATTGTTTTATTTATACTCAAGTCTAATTTCACCATGTGCAATTTCTTCACAGTGAAGTAATTTGGGGCCGAGTTATGCTTACAAACGTTTTTATGCTTCCTGCCCTCCAGGGGGAAGCGAGGTTATTTCGATGAATCCCGTTTCTTTAGGTGTCGGATACATATAAACAATCTAAACACCAAACTTCGTGACCGCATCTCTCATAAATTTCCAAGGACAAATTTAGTGCTAAAAAGGGTGTCTCGAATTTGCCATTTGTAACACATCCCACCTCCCCAAAAAAAAGGCAGATCACAAAAAATCAAAAACGTGTTTTGGAAATATCCTAAAGAATTCGCATGGCTGTTTTTAACATCTTTGTTCCATTTTTAGCCGAGTTTTACTCAAAAATCAAGAATTTACAAAAGTTCCCGCCAAAAATGGATTTCTCTTTTCCCTCCCCTTAAAATTAGAAATTTCCTAAATCACAGATAATATTTTAAATGTACTAATGTGTAGTCTCTCCTTGTGCAATTTCTTCAATATGAAGTAATTTGGAACCGAGTTATGCTTACAAAGGTGTTTTTGCCTTCTGTCTCCCCTTGGGGGGGGAATTTTGATAAATCCCGTTACTTTAGGTGTCGGGTACATATAAACAATCCAAGCACCAAAATTCGTGACCGCAGCTCCCATAGATTTCTCAGGACAAATTTGGCGCTAAAAGCGGTGTCTCGATTTTGCTCCCTCGTAACACACACACACCCTCCTAACCTCCCCCCCCCCCCAAAAAAAAAAAAAAAAACACAAAACAAAGAAAAGAAAAGAAAATGTGTTTTTGAAAATATCCTTACGAAGTCGCATAGCTTTTTTCAACATCTTTGTTCCATTTTTGGAAGAGTTCTACTCAAAAATCAGGAATTTTCGATATTTCCCGCCAAAAATTGATTTTCCCCCTCCCTTTCCATAAAAATCAAAAATTCCTAATTCGCAGATAATGTTTTATTTGCATTCATGTTTAGTCTCCCCATGTGCAATTTCTTTACTGTGAAGTAATTAGGAGCCGAATTTTGCTTACAAACGTGTTTTTGTCTTCCCCCCCTAGGGGGGAAAGGAGAGTAATTTCGGAAAAGTTGAAAGATATAATTTTAAGTTGGCTAAAGACCTAAATTCCTGCGAAGCGCCGTTGAATTCCGTCCAGCCATTCTCAAGTGATACCTGGACAAACGTGTTTTTGTCTTTTGCCCACCCAGGGGGGAACGTGGGGGAATTTCTGAAAAATTGATAGATATAATTTTAAGTTGGGTAAAGACCTCAATTCATGCGCAGCGCCGTTGAATTCCGTCCAGCCGTTCTCAAGTGATACTCGGACAAACGTGTTTTAGTCTTTTTTACCCCAGGAGGGAATGGGCGGGAATGTCTGAAAAGTTGATAGATGTAATTTTAAGTTGGGTGAAGACCTAAATTCCTGCCAAGTGCCGTTGAATTCCGTTTAACCGTTCTCACGTGATGCCCGGACAAAAATAGCGACATACAGACACGATGACACACACACACAGGCAAAAATTTCTGAAGTCGGCTTTCATGGTGTGTGAAACGTGAAGATATCGCAAAATTTTTTGATTCTGACAAATTTACAGACAAAAGTCGGATTTTATTAATATAGATTATTAAAGACTGATTTTCCGACTTTAGTTTACATAACAACTGCTCTATTGAAGCAAGCGCATGCGCGCAAAAGTACTTTTTTTTTCCCTCCTGAAAAACTTTCCAGTGGATCTAGAAATGAGCTCTTGCGAGCTAGATATGTTATTTATCTTCTTTTTCTTCATACTTTTTGTTTTACATAAATGTTATTATGTCCGTAAAACTAGTTATCATTTATGGATTTATAGAGCCAATTTTTTAGATAATTTCAGAACTCTTAGATTTAGTTAACAATGAAACTTCGAAATTTTATACGACTTTCGATTTCGAGTTTTAGTCAATTTGCCTGCGCATGAACCACCGAATGCCAGATACAATAGTTTTTAACAGGAAACATGCCGACTGAAAAAATTATTTGGACGAAAGATGAATCCTTATCTCTTTTTAGCCCAAATCTACATAAAATTATGCCTAACGATATATTTTATTAAAATTTTATTTATATAAATGAAATATAGCTGCGTTAGAAGGGAAAAAACTAGAAGATTTCTAATATTCAATAAAATTTTGCTTCCCTTTGAAATTTTGTGCCCAGTGCACGGGCCCGGATGCCCGTGCAATAGTCAGACTGTCATTTCTTACTTTCCGTGTCTAAACTCTAAAATGTTATTTTTGTGAAAGAAATTAGTGATTTTTTTATCCCAAGACTGCTGTTAAATGAATCGTTTATTTTTTAAGAAAAGTTTTGAAACAATACCAATATGTTTTGCTGATTGCTCCTCTTTAATGTGCATCCATAAACTGTGTGGACATACCTTATTGCTCAGCCGCTCTTCTTAGCATCTTCTACTAATGTGAAAGTTTTAATGACACTGCTCGGCATGAAAATTGCTTTTGACACCATTTCAGCATATTCTTATGAAAAATGACCTCCTGAATTCGAATATGACGACCATTTTGCCCTATCATCCATCGTTTTTTATGAACGGCCCCCTATTTTTATCATTTTTCGGTGATTTTATGGCTATATATATGATTTTTAGGAGGGGGAGGATTATTTTAACCATTAAATATCTCCCGAGGGGCTACAGAGTTGGAAAATTTTAAAACATGGACATTTGCGACAAGGGAAAATTTTTGAGGGAATTTACCAATGAAATTATGTAACACTTATCTTATATTTTTAAATCTGTTATTTATGTTATTTTTTAAACTTTATATATATTTTTTTGTTTTTAGGTGTTAAATGAATTTTTTTTTCATTCATCATATCAAATTCATGGTCATAAAATTATCGAACAGGGGAAAAAATTGGGGGAGTGGGTGGTGTTTCGGTGGGTGACTGGGCAAAATGGGAGTCATATTCGGATTCAGGAGGTCATTTTACATAAGAATCAGCAAGAATGGTATCAGAACTCGACTTTTTTTTTTTTTCCCGCAGAGCGGTGTTATTATTAATCGCTTTTGAATATAACAGGTATTCTTCTAAAACTAGTCGGAGAACGGTAGCCTGGTCTATCAAGCGCCGAACTCATAATTTTGGAGATTGCGTCCTCATTTCCGTGTGAAAAATGAGTGAATTTTATATTAAAAAATGAGGACATTGCTGAGGATACAAAATGGACTTTATGCACGAGTAGCAACGGCTGCGGGTATTTACCGATTTAAGCGAATGGTAAGGACTTTATGCACGCGCGTCATTGCGAGTATATAAAAGTTTCTTCTCCAATCGCTGAGCTTAAAACTTTTCTTTGCTTCTCTATCAGCCAATACCAGCCATTTAAATCGGTACATGCCCGCAGCCGTTTGCCACTCGTGAATAAGGTCCATTGGCTGATAGAGAAGTAAACAAAAGTTTCAAACTCAGCGATTGGCGAAGAAACTTTTATATACCTGCAATGATGCGCCGTGCATAAGGTCCATTGCTTCTAAAGAATTTTATATCTGCTTTGATAATACTTTTATTGATTCTTAATACTCAAAGACGAAAATTTTCCTTTAAACATTATCATAACCATTTCAAATGGAAATGATCTAACAAGGCCGAATAAATTTCAAAAGGGGTAGAAATGGACCAGGCAAGGAACTGAACCTGGGTCTTTTGACCCAGTTCACTTGTATTCTAAGAGCTGAGCTCTACTGTAGACATCTGACTGGCAACTTTAAAACTTTCAAGTGAACAGATAGTGCCGAATGTTGGCAAAGTAGTTCAATCAAGTGGGATGTCATACCGAAAACATATGTTTCGTCATATTTACCGGACACATTCTCTACAATAGACCTAAGGCATAAGTGGCAATGGCTGCGGGTATTTACCAGTTTAAGCGACTGGTATTGGCTGATTCAGCTATAAACAAAAATTTCGAGGTCAGTGATTAGAGTAGACACTTTTATAAACCCACAATGACGCATCATGCCAAAGTCCATTGTTAAGGCACTAGAAAATTTTCGGTTTTACTCCTTTTAACAGTTTGGTGAAACAACACAACATAGACCTTAAAAGAAGGCCGTAATGGTTTAGTTCTCAAAGTTGGTAGACGGGAGCTGTTTCATTTGAATCTAGGTCGCGTTCGTCAGAGCCGTTCAGAGTTTCCAGTATTTTATCCATAAACCCTATATGTGATTTAAATTCATGAACTGATAGATCAAGATCTGTTCAACTGTGATGAGATGCAATAAAAAATAGAAATTACAATATGATCAAGTCAAGTGCTGTCACTGGTGTTCAAAGTTTAGGTTAAAATAATTGAAAATGAAGGTAAAAAGCTCAAAAATGAAGACAGAGGGGAATATGTTACTTTCTCTGAGTACCTGAGGACATAATTTGAAAAATGAGGACTGTTTTCAGAAAATGAGAACGGCTGGTCACCTTACTACAAGTGTTTTTTCTTTTAACTATTTTTGAACGACTCTTTGGCAATCAGTTATTTAAAAGACACATTTAACTGCAACTTGCTAGAAGATTTTGTACTTTTAATATTTACTTCTGATATCCGACGAAGATCGCATGATTGTGGTAACAAAATTTTAATTATTTCGAAGATATATTTGTTCATATCATTTTGTGTGGCTTTCTTTGAGATCAGTTTATTATTTATCCCATACTGCTCATTTTATTTTGCATTTAATACTTTTATAATGTGTTATTGCAAGTAAAAATTGCATCATGATTATTTAAGTAGAGTTTTCCTATTAAGTATCTTTTATTATTCATGCGCGCCTATGACATCCCTTTTTTGAAGTACGGACAGATGTAATATTTTAAGAACTTCCTTTATCATGTGTATGAAAATTGTCATTATCTTATCTAAGAAGTCTTTACAAAAATAATAAACAACTTGTTTGTCGTCTACGATAAGACCGTACTTAATGGTACAACGTGCGTATTTACTGCTAAATAAATTACTCTTTCAATAGCCATAAATGTAATAATACATTTATAAAGTTTTGATTTTTTTTTTTTTTTAAGTTTTGTTAAATTATGGTGTTAAATTACTTCCACTATAAATATCACAGTATTACATTATAGCTCTAATTATAATATTAATTTCAGCATGTCAATAACAATATGTTATCGTAAAATCGTTTTACATAATGGTTGTTTCTCTGGTAGATGAATACAAATTTCCCCTTTTGTCTCTCAACAGATATGTTCAAGTATTTTGTGTTAATAGTTTGACTTCATTATTCTTACTTTTCTTTAGCTGTTGCATTCATACTGTATGTATGGTAAATTATAACATGATAAACATAAAATTATTTTTGACAATCGATAGTTATATGCTTGACTCATAAAATAAAAAATAAATAAATAAAACTGTTAATTTGTCCTAATTAAAATAGTAAAACGTTGGGTAATTGGAGTATATTTACGATATATAGGATTTAGCAGTAAGCAAAATGCCTCAAATCAGGACTTTCTAATTTGATTATTTTTTATTTTCTACTATTTCATTTTATCTTTTTATAGTGAGTCAATTTGATTGGAAGAATGTTTGTTTAAATTTTGTATGTATACTTATACGTATTACTATATAAGTGTATTGTATTAACCAAGTTGTTGTTTAGTAAATCCTTAGTGAAGTTCATACGAAGGACACATACCTTTTATACATATATTGCCTGCATTCATGACTTTATGATACTTTTAGGATTTATTTCTTTTTTATTTCATTTCTTATTTATTTATTTATTTTTATGTACTACTATACTTTCATTAGTTATAAGGTATATTCTTCTGTTATTGTCCCAATTTGAAGGTCAAGATTAGAAATAAAACAAAAAGTTAAATTTGTTTTTTTATTATGTTACACCTGCCTAGAAATGCAATTCTACAATTTACATCACTTCAATCTCTTGTGAAATTAATGCACATTGTGTGGGATCATGGGAATTTTAGGGAATGTTTTGTATGTGAACATATGTTTTATATATCCCCCCCCCCCCCCGACACACACACACACGTCCACACCACTGTTTCATATATGCACTTATTGATTATTGATTGCCTATCAATTGACTTATTCATTGATTTCACATATGCACTCATTTCATATTTGCACTTATTTCATTTTAATAGCGTGCATTTTAAAAATTTAAATGGGAATTGTAATTAAAACCTCAAAGCTTATGTGTAACAAATTGAGTTTTAAAGTTTCTGTGCATTTAATGCAGGTGGTAGAAAATTGCTATATTAAACTATTGTTTAACTCTGAGCTAATTTAGTTGAGTGCAACACCAGATGGCCCATTTGTTTTGTGTAAGAGTAAACATGTGTAGCATATACAATGACAATATTTGTGCTTACTTGCATTCTATAAATAAATTCCTGAAAATTCAACTCACAAAATTCACAACAGTGACTCAGCAATTGACTTGCAAATTTTCACCAACTTCCAAAAATTTCAGAAAACATGACCCAGCAAATTTCCAAATATCAAAGCAACAACTGACTCATAGTGCTTTTTTTAAACAAATGACATTAATGATCTAAAAGTCTATATATTTAAGAAAAGTATGCATGCGTTAAATTTTATGGGAAAGAGACTATTCATTGCAAATTATGTTTCCTTTTCCTAATTTCCATATTTTAATTGCTTTTACTCTAGCTGTATTCCTTAGCAGTATGTCACATATGAATGAGTTTTCATCTAGAATCAATGCTAAACTAAATTGCAAAAGAAAAAAAATAATAATAAACTTTCAAACTTGTATCATTGTAATCTCAACGTTGAACAAAGTGTTTTTCATTAATTTTTTCATTGTTCTTTTCTTAATCTTTCAAGAAATTCATCAAAAGGTAAACTTAAAGACATACTGACATTACTTGGCTACCTAATTAAGATTTTTTTTTTTTTTTTTTTTTGTCTTAATGTTACCTTTTTCATTTGTGTTTGAAATTACTATTTAATTGATATTTTGATCTTTTCTTACATATATTTTGTAAGCCTTCTGTCATATTTTGATAATTTATATTTTTAATCATGTCTGAAAAAAAAAAAAAAAAAAAAAAAAAAACTATTGCAAATTTTCTCTATGGTAAAGCTATATATTTATGATAATGTAATTTAGAGTGTTTATAAAATAGTTTATAAGAATGAAAAAAAGATAAAGAATGTATATAGATAATTTCATTAAACATACTTTTGTCATATAGGATACTAATAACAATGTAATAGTAATGTATTTAGCAAGTAGTTCTTAAAAATGCATTTATCTGAACTGCTTTCACTGACTCGTGATTTTTCTGAATTGAGTCAAACTTTTCATTCATAGAATCAGTTCAATTACCAATAAGTCAGGTTGACTTGGAAAAACTTAGTTTTTGCAAGTCGAACCCAGCTACACTTACACAAGGAAAATCTGTAATTTAAATCTTTCTCATGAATGGAAAACCTTAACATACAGCAGAAAAGTATGGAAGAGAGAATGACATGTACAAAGTGAAGATAGAAGGAAGTAATGTCTTTTTATTCTGGAGTTAGCATTTCAAATTTGAGTGTAAAATCTTTCTTTTGTCTGCCAAGTTAACATTTACCAAATTAATTAGAAATACCTTAAAAATAAAGTTAGATAATTAACTAAGCTCATTCAACTAGTAAAAAATTAACACATTCTCATTTTATATTACATTCAACTAATAATTAGAACGGAGAAAAAAAATGTTTTGGAGGATATTTATTCATGCTGATTATAATTATAACAAAGGAAAAAAAAAATCTCAGAATTTTTTAATGATTAAGTTGTTATTTTATAGTAAGAATTACAAAGCAAATTTGATCCGAAATGTTAATACAGATTTATGTTTAGACTTTTACATCTTTTACGAAAGAAAATATAATAAAATACATAAATTATTTTTTAAGTTGTAGATATATAACATTTTTTTTATTCTTTTTTTCCTGAGTCACTTGTGAAGTTAAAATATTCAATTAATATTTGGAGTTGCTATTATGGATGTTGCTGAGTTTAAAAATAGGTTTTGTTTTCATTTAGATTTAATCACTTATCAAAAATTAAGACTGTTTTTATAAAGAAGCTCAATGGATCAAAATATTCTTTTTTCCCCTTGTATCATTTAAAAGGAAAAATTATCAATTACATTTTCTTTTAGTACAGTATTTTGATATAGAAGTAAACGTACTTTTCAGTTTTTTTAAGTACGTATTATTTTTCTATTTTCTTTCAGAATGATGCTTATATTAAGCTAGTTTTGTAAGATTTCTTAAGCCAATGGCATTTTGTGTGTTCACCCGATGTTCTACATTCCTGTGTAGAATGGCTTCAACATCACTTGCAGGAAAAGTTCGGAAACAACCAAGTTCAGATATGGCTGCTTTTCGTGAAGTATTCAAGAAGGCAAAGCACGTTGTTGCATTAACTGGAGCTGGCATTAGTGCTGAAAGTGGAATTCCTACCTTTAGAGGAGCAGGTGGCCTCTGGAGAAAATATAACGCTCAGGTTATTAACTTACAGTTTCATTTTAAAATGTTACTTTTGTTTAAAACATTTGTGCTTGCTTTTCTGCTGCCTTTATTGTCATATTTGAGCTACTTTTTAACAGAATTTTCATTAATTTGTGCAAGACTTGTGCTTATTTAAAATATAATCTTTTGTGTAAATTGTTTCATAATTTAAGGGTTAATCTATAAGTGCCCATGCTGTATCCAGCATCATTTTTCATAACGCAAATTTTACTATAAATATCAAACTCAGTCTAATTCTATGCTGTTGAGATGTGCTAAGACAATAAAAAGGGACTGACAAAAACTTGAGTAAAGAAAAAATAAAGTTTGCGATTACCCAGTACCTATCATTGAGTTTTCATTAAAATTTTAATGACACTTTCAAATTAAACACTTCAGAAATAATATGCTGTTATCAGAATGCAAAAATATTAAATAATAAAATATGAGTATTCGTATGAAAAGTTTTTTAGCTGTGTATGTGCATGCAAATTTTAAAAAATCTTTTCTTTTTTGCTTTTATGTTAGCCAAATATATAAGCTGTTTACCATAACACTTTCGCGACTGGTATCCTTTTTCTAAAATTGATTGAAACTAAATATTGAAGTAAACTCAAGCTTGTTGCTGTGAACTTTTGATGTTTAAACATGGATAAAAATTAGATATACTGTTTTGAAATGTTACTTTTGTAATTATCTGAAACTTAAAATGAAGATTAATCATATAATATTAGAACGAACCTATAATACTGTCGAAGAATTAATACCCTAATATTATCAAAATAATACTAAAATATTGTTTCCATAGAAATTCTTTAAATAATGTGAATTTACATCAGCAGTAACCAAGAACAGAATCTGAAACGGCACGAATTTACGTCAGCGGTCGTGATGCATTAACCTGTTGCCATTCGTCAAGTGCTCAAGTCCTATTGGTTAAAAAAAAAAAAGTTTTAAAATTTCGATTTTTAGTTTGAGTGTTTCAGCTGGGTTTATTTGTTTGAGTACTGGAGGATTCGTTTTCAGTGATTCTCAAACAATTCTGTTAAATTAACCTTTTTTATGATGTCAGTTGTATCCAAATTTTTTTTTTTTTCCCTGTAGAAGTTTAATTTTTTTTTTTTTTTTTTATTCATATGAAATAAATATGTTTCTTCAATTTATGTTAATAAATAAATAAAATGAAAAGTTGCAAACATTTTATTTTTATTGTCAATAGCTTGAAATTAAATGTCTATTCTATAATTCTATTTTAATATTATGCATAATGTTAAAATTTTAATTATTAAATTACTCATTTTAATGATTTTCCCTGGTGTATACGCAAAGATATTTCTTATTTTCCAATTCTAATGAACCTCTATGCCAAATTTCGTTTAATTCCTATGTGTAGATATTGATGTCCCAAAATATACAAAGATTGTTCATTTAATAATAAGGATCATTTAAATCCATTTTTTAGGATTCTCACTAATTTAATGTTTTGAAAGTAATTTGGCAATTTATCCCTGTGAAAGAAATCTGCAAAATCTCAAAGTTGCAGTTATTACTGTTTCTTCTTCAGTATAATGTTAGTTTCATTAATAGGAACGTTTTATTCTTCTGAGACAAAGCCTGTGAAAATGATAGTTCCATATTATAAATTTATTTGGGTTATTTAATGCAAACAAGCATAAATACTATTTATTTTTTTATTCTCGTAATTTAAGGTTTCATTGCTAACTCCATTAAAAATTCCATAAGTTAAAAAAGATTGATGTTGTAAATTACATATATTAATTTTAATAATAAATGACCTTTTAATTTGTCATTACTACAATTGTAATAAAAGATGTAGACTCATTAAATTTGTTCTTATTTGTTCACAATATTTAAATAAATTTTATCTATTCAGGATCTTGCCACACCTGGGGCATTTTTAGCAAATCCTTCTCTTGTATGGGAATTTTACAGTTACAGAAGAGACTTAGTCCTAAGTAAAAAGCCAAATCCTGTAAGTATTTTGACATGTTTTAAAATAATATGTAGCATTAGTGAGATTGTAGTATTTGATTTATGAATCAGTATTAAGTATTTATTTTCAAAGTTACCAATTCTTATAGTTTAAATTTATCTTCGTTGGGGGAATATTATAAAAAAAATAGCAGGCTACGCCCGCTTCGCTGGTCACTATATTTAAATGATTTTTCAAAAGAATTGAATAACTGTTTATTTTTTATATCACATTATAAAAAAAAAAAAAAAAAAAAAAAAACCCTACATTGAAATCGCCCTAAACTTTGCTTCGTGTACCTGCTGCCTGTAACCGGTCTTTTTCCGCCTGCACTGCATCAGGTCCAGGTTACCACTGCCTGTAGAAAGGCCTATTCCGGGTACTTCAATTTGGGTATTTATCAGCAAAAGGTAGATTTGTTATTATTTAGGAACTGAGATTTCAAAGATGACTTTATCTCAATATCAATTGAATATTTTAGTTTCATTATTTGCGTGAAAATATATTTATTTTTTTGTCGGAAACAATGAATTGGAAAACTTTTTTGGCAACAATTAAATTTAAAACAAATATTTAAATGGCTAATATTCAAGCTATTGTAACTAAATTATTTTCATATTTTAATTAAAAGTAATAATAAAAAAAAAATCAAAAATCTAACAAATAAAAAAAGAATCTCAAATGTTGTTCTCGATTGTTTTTTAATATATTTTGATTAGTTAAAATATTTCATCTCTCGCAAAAGTGAAAATCTATATTTTTCTTTAAAATTTACTTATTGATAACATACTGTGTAGACAATGAAATGTTTTCTTTTACAATTGACGTCTTATCTATTTATTATCTGCAATAAAAGTAACACATCTGCCACCGAGTATCAAACCCACGACCATCGCATTAACAACTTGACGCTTTAACCGACTGAGCCATTGACTAACATAAGAAATGTTTCATATTTACTTTCAAATGGAAAAACCTTGTTTTTTTTAGCATGACATGGAAACACTATGACAAAATCCAATTTCAATTAAATAAAAACTTGTAATTAAAAGAAAACTAATGAAAAATTTGAGAGTTGGGCTTCAAGGTGCATCAGGCGAGGTTATTACGAATCTCGATGCAAATTTGTGTAGTTCTGTAATCAGCTGTTTTTCTAAAATGTTCCAGACAAACATAAACAATGACACACACACACAAACATCTTATTTTATTATATGTACTAGCAGGCTACGTCTGCTTCGCTGGTCACAATATTTAAATGATTTTTCAAAAGAATTGAATCACTGTTTATTTTTAATATTACATTATAAATAAAAACTAAAAAAAAAAAAAAAAAAAAAAAAAAAAGCTACATTGAAATCACCCTAAAACTTGCTTTGGGTACCTGCTGTTTACGGCAGGTCTTTTTCCGCCCGCACTGCATCGGGTCCTGGTTACCACTGCCTGTAGAAAAGTGTATTCTGGGTACTTCGATTTGGCTATTTATCGGTGAAAGGTAAATTTGTTATTATTTAGGAACTACGATTTCAAAGATGACTGTATCTCAACATTTATTAATTATTTTAGTTTCATTATTCAGTAGCAAAATTTCGTTATTCGCGTGATTTTTTTTTTTTTTTTTTTTTTTTGTCAAAAACAGTGAACTGGAAAACTTTTTTGGCAACAATTAAATTTAAAACTAATATTTAAATGGCTAATTTTCAAGCTGTTATTAGGGAATTATTTTCATATTTTAATTAATTAAAAAAAAAAAAAATCCAACAAATATAAAAAGAATCTCGCATGTTGTTCTTGAATGCTTTTTAAAATATTTTGATTAGTTAAAATATTTAATCTCTTGCAAAAGTGAAACATCTATGTTTTTCTTTAAAATTGACTTATTGATGACGCATTGACTTTTTTGTAGCCATATCTCTTCAAGAATAAATATTATTTTATGATTTTTAGGGCTCCAGTTTTTGTTTTTTTCACTTAAATTTTTATTTTGTGCATTTTAGTAACTAAAAGAAAGCTTTTAAAAATCTAATCAGAATTTCTTAGGATACTGTGTAGACAATGAAATGTTTTCTTTTACAATTGACATCTTATCTATAATTATCTGCAAAAAAAGTAACACATCCGCCACCGAGTATTGAACCCACGACCATCGCATTAACACCTTGTAGCTTTAACCGACTGAGCTATTGACCAACATTAACAGTATCTCACATTTACTTCCAAATAGAAACGCCTTGTTTTTTAGCGTGACACTGAAACACTATGGCAAAATCCAATTTCAATTTAAAAAAAAAAAAAAAAAAAAAAAAACTTCTGATTAAAAGAAAACTAATCAAAAATTCAAAAATGGGCTTCGAGGTGCATCAGGAGAGGTCATTACGAATCACCATGCAAATTTGTGTTGCTCTGCGATCAGCCGCTTTAAGCATATATGTGTTTATATTTTTTTCAAGTTGCCAACATTTTTATTTATTTATTTCCCTTATTTATCAGTTTTTGTTATTATTTCAGTGTTTTCACAAGTTTAATAATTACAAGATAAAAAGAACTTTTTATATACCATGTTTTTAAATTTTCTGTTGAATCGTATAAATTTGACAATTTTATGTATTAATATATACTTAAAAGAATTTTTTTTTGATGAATTATCAGGGTTCCAACGGGTCAGGGAGAACAGGGAAATATCAGGGAAAATTGTAAATATTGCTCAAAAACCTGAAAAAATGATACAAACCTGGAAAATGCCTTTTGAGCATTCAATTTATATCGCAAGTCACATTACTATGTTGTCTTTTATGTTGCAAGCTATGTTCTGTTTTATACCATGAGCTATTTTTTATGTTGAGAACCAAATTTTGTGCCTGGAATTTTCTAAAAATAGACCTGGAAAAGTCAGGAAATTTTATTTTTGAAATTAAGTGGGAACCCTGATTATCCCATCAACTTGAAAGAAAATGATCAATGTGTAATAAAGAGGGCAATTATAATAAATTTTCAAACATGCTTAAAGATAGCTAAAAGTATTAAAAGACTGCATTGTCATCGTGTTCTAAGCTATTCTAAAAGTTTCAAATGTCTAGCTGTTCAGTAAGTTAGTTAAAATTCGATTGCAAGATTTGCATTGGAGAGACAAATAAGTTAATAAAAACATCTTAAAAAAGGGGTAATCTTTAGAAGGGTAGATTTGGAATTTTCATCCATTTCTTAAACCGTCATTAATGCCATGTTCTGTTAACTGTTGTTTTTAACTTTGCTGTGGAGTCTCTGCCTCTTTAGGAGCTATTGTCATTTATTATTAACTGTGAATAGTAAATGACAATCATGTATTACTCAATATCATTACCTGTATTGTTATTACTTAGGATTTCATCAATTTCATGACAATATGCATAATTCTGGCAATTGTAAATCTAATTTTTTTGTATTATAATTGATATTAATTTAACTATGACAATACAAAAACATTGGGTAATTACATGACTAATATTGTACTGAATGTTAAAAGGAGATTTGGAGCAGGATTAATAAAACCAAGGAAAACTTCAATGTTCAGAAATGTTTTCTCTTCGGCGTTCTAAATGTTGAAGTTTCCTTTGGTTTTAATATTATACTAATTATAATGAAGTTACAGCAATCTTAACTAATAGTGCATGTAATGACTCTGAGAATTTTGCAATGAATAATAAATGGCAACATTTCCTAAAGTGGCAGAACAATGGAAAGACCTTGGATGAATGGTGTAAAAGCTCTCCCATGAAAGCAATACTTACGAAGAGTATTTTTTATTTTGTGTTAATACTAGGGGGCTGTGCCCCCTGCTCGCTCCGCTCACCAACCCCCAAGGAAGGCTTCGCCTCCTTCCCCCGACCACCACTGTCGGAATGGCACTCCAAGTTATTTCGACGATGGTGCCCCGACTCGCTTCACTTACTAACCCTTGCGGCACTCTGCCTGTCTATTCACTTCTTTATCTTCCACTGAATTGGAAAATTAATACTACATAAAACAAGAAATATTTTTCTTAACAGCAACATTGACATTGATTTTATTATTTTTTACACCATGGATCACATTTTAATTTTTTCATGGAAAATGATGTCATGACAGAAAAATAACGTCATAAGAAAAACTTTTTCTACGGTGGCAAATAGGGTACCTTTATAAACCCGAGGTTTTTAGTTAATAACTTCGTTAATTAAAATGATAGAAAATTCTAAGCAGCTGAAATGCCTTCTTTGAAGTATTCAAAATATACTGATATATCTCATGATGCGGAGAACCCTGCTCTCCGTGAGAAGTTGCTGTCGCAAAAAAAAAAAAAAAAAAAAAAAAAAAATTGACGCCAGCGACAGAAACTTTCTTTTTAATATATAGAGATAATGTAATTCATTAATTCAGGAGATGACATATGTCAAATAGATAATTATTAAAGAAAATTTTACAATTCACTGAAAATTACATTTGTAAGTAAAATCGGAAGCACTTATCTCCTATTTTTTGGTTTAAATGTATCTACAATCATTGTATTTAAACACAGGAAAATTCATTAACGTAAAAAAAATAATAAAATAACAGTGTAGTATATGGCATACCATGCTAAATGCTACCTAAATAGCTTTTGCTATTTTATTTCCTTAAATGTCAAGATATTGATGAATTTTTCTATGTTTATTTATCTAGTGCCAAGTCTCCTTTTAATAATTATAATATCTGTTTCAAATAAGAAAATACATTTTTTTTTCTCATTTCCTTTTGTGTGATGGCAGCATTTAAAAATAAATAAATAAATAAATAAAAATCTATTTCTCTGTTTTAATATAGATTCATAATTATATTTAAGTGCTTGCATTTAGTTTTTTTTTTTTTTTTCTTCTTTTTCCAATAGTTGCAAAAGATTGTTGCAATGTATTCTTATTTCCTTTCTTGTTTGTTTTATTGGGTTTATGTGTGTTTTTAGACATAATTTATGAATGGTAAATTGGAGCTTTTAATTAGATGCAATACATAATCTTTTTAAACACAGTGTCTGGAAACTCTAAGATTATTTCTATAAATAGCATGCTCTATGAAATAGTTTAGCTACTGCTCCTTTTAATATAATTTACACAAATAAAGCACTGGGAAAAAAAAAGTGAGAGAGAGATGAGGAAATTTTCTTTTTGTGTGTATGCATCTGTTTTAAAAACTTTTGCTTCAAAGTTATTTTCCAATGGATTTTTTCAAATTTGTACTCTATCAGACAGTTTAATATTGCTCCTAATTTTACATAGCAAAACTGTATTTGTCCTCATTTTTAAGAAATTAAAAAGCTTATCTTTTTTCAGTTATCACATAAGTTGTTTTCTTTCCATAAAAAAAGCCTAATTGTTTTCTTTCTGATGTAAATTCTATTTTTTTTTTTTTTTTTCATTTTCTGAAAGAAATTTTTAATCTTATTTGTCATTGGTGTTTCAGTGATCTTGTATCGTTTGCTTGGCTTCTACTATGCTTAATAGATCATCATCATTATTATTATTTTATATATATATATATATATATATATATATATATATATATATAAATTCTATACTTGACTTTCTAAACATTAAGTAATTGATGGTTGTTTAAATGAATTAAAGTAAGAGAAGTATGAAATCAATCAGTTCAAGTGAATAAGGCATTGAACACTATTGCACTTCAAGTAATTTCAGCCCATAGTTCATAATGATAAAGAATTTTTCGTTGTATCCCTGTAAAAACCTATAAATGCTAGATTTACCAAAATCTACACTGTTCGTGCAACAGTGACCTATGACATGTGTATAAACTTTTAGCTCAATCTGATAAATTATTCGGACACTATCACCCTTTAAATAATTTAAATACATTTTTCATAATGATGAAGAATTTTCTTTGTTCTCCTGTAAAAAGACTGTAGATGCTAGATTCACCAAAGCCTATATAGTTTGTACTACAGTGACCTGTAGCATATGTACCAACTCTCAGCTCATTCTGACAAAGCGTTTAGATGCTGTCATGTGTACTCACACACATACAATGCCATAAAGAGCAAAAATTAACTCAAGGGACCTCAAAATGTATAGATACATCAAAATCTCAGAGTCGAATTTATGTCATCATTACAATACTTTCTTTACCTACGTATGATCGGAAAGTAAAAATGAAATTAAAAATTTGTGTGTATTCTCCTTCAGTTTAGAAAAGGGATATTTACTTAGATAGATGGCTTAGTGTTGCAATCAAAATTCTAATTCATATTCCTTTTGCATTTCTTCTTTTACTTTTTTACAGAAATTGCAGTAGAGGTATGTAGAATAGAAGCATTTATTTGTAATATATGTAAACAAAGTAAAATGAATTATGTCTAAAACCTCATATATACTATATAATATAATGTTTTATTTTGTGGTGATATATTTAGCTTTTAATTTCTGAATTTTAATATTAAAAGCTGTCTAATAAATTTTCATGTTAACTTTATATTTAAAGAATGTTTACATATTTTATTTAAAAGTTCTGTTTTGTTCTAGGCTCATTATGCCCTAGCTAAAGCAGAAGAGCAACTTCGGCAAGAGGGTCGAAGACTTGTTGTTATTACACAAAATATTGATGAATTACATCGAGATGCTGGAACTAAAAATCTTCTAGAGCTGCATGGTATGAAAAACCTTCGATAATTTTAAATGACTTTTCGTATTTGTTTCAAAATATATAGTGAAACATAATATTTTAATTATTTGGATAATAATCATATTAACAAACCCTGTATTTTCTTAATGTTATTTAAATATATCAGGTTGTATTTGTATTTTTATAAAGGGAAAAAATATATATTGCTGTCATTAATTGAATTATGATTTTAAAAAAAAATCATAATAATGGAAAGGTTTTTAAAAAAAACTTTACTTGTATGGCTCATCCTGAGTCACTTTCGCCGGAGGGCCCCAGCAACTTCAAAGGCAGCCTTTGCACTGGCATTCTTGGGGACAAGTAATATCTTTCAAGCCTATCTTTGAGTAGGTGGTGCCACTTTCAGTCTATGTTAGTTTTGGGCTTGTTGTCATTACATGATTCGTAAGAACTAATAATTTCAACAGTTTTGGGGTAAAAAGCATAAGTCGGGTTTTCATATCCTGCGAGCTTAATAAATGAATAAAATTTAATGAAGTAACTAAGCTTGCAGAGTATAAAAACCCAACAAGGTCGCCTTTGAAGGTGCTAGGGACCATCAGCAAAAGTGACTCAAGTTTTTTTTTTTTTTTTTTTTTTTTTTTTAAGTGTTAGCAGGCTTTATGTTAAAATTTATTTTGATAATTTAAACTTAGAAAGTGTTTTGTTAATTTAAAAGGAATCTGTTGAATCCACTTTAAATAAACACAGATAAAGTAAACTGTGAAAACAGATTTCCCTATAGACTAAGATAGGCTATGGCTGTTTACAAGGTTAGGTAATGTCCAATTATAAAAACACCTTTAAAAATTTTCATTAGTTTATGTCCAATAGAAACTGAGAAAATGGGTTGAATGTGTTAAAAACTAATTTTACAAGAGAGCCATAAAGTAGGCACCAGTGCTGCAAACAAAGCAACAATGTTTGCAACTTTGTACTCAGCATTCATGCCTACTGTGTTTGCCTGACAAAGGGTTGTGTCTTCTTACAACCCGAAACAATTGTTGCAAGTTCTTGCATTTTATGGTGATGCATTGCCGCGTTATTTGCAGCACTCATGCCTACTTTGTTTGCCTGATATAGGGTCCTGTCTTCTTTCAACCCAAAACAATTATTGCGAGTTCTTGCATTTTATGGCATTTTTTCTTATCAGCTTCAAATGCCAGTTCTCTGGTGCTTTTATATATAAAGCCCTGGAAAAGATGTTAAGGCCAAGCGAAAAACTTAATTTATTTCACAATCGCTGATATGAGTTTTACGCAAATTTAAATATAACACAAGAAAAGGCTATTTTAATTATATCTATAAAAATTAACTGAAAATAAGGCAAAGTTTTTAGATTATTAGCAGTTTTTTAAATAATATCTTATGTGGCCTTAATATTTTTTCCAGCTTTTTACATATATGAAAAAAGAAAATAAATTTTAAAATAAGAAATAATTAAATTTTTTGCAAAATTTTTATAGATATAATTAAAATAGCCTTTTCTTGTGTTATATTTAAATATGCATAAAACTCATGTCAGCAGTTGTGAAATAAATTAAGTTTTTCACTTGGCCTTAAAATTTTTTCCAGGGCTGTATGTGTGTGTGTGTATATAATGATTTATTAAGCTTAGAAAAAGCCATGCAACAGATACAAGATCACTGAAACCACAAAGACCAATAAGAATGAAAAATTTCTTTATGTAGAAGTTCAGAAAGGTGAAAAAATTCATCAGAGGATGAAATACATATTTAAAGAAACCAAATTTATTAATTAACAGCCTTCAAAACAAACGAAACAATAAACTAACTCAACAACATCTTAACAGAAAAACATAAACTAAATCGAAATTTATGTTAATTTAATTTAAGAAACTTAAGGAAGGAGGCAGGCGGCAAGACTTCTGACTTTCCTGTGGGGTTAAACTAGTTTCACGCCGGTACAACTTCCCCAGCCTGCCAAGACCATAATAGAAGTCATATGCAAAATTTCATAGCAGATAAAGAATAATATATATATATTGTCAACTACTCTTAAAAATCTAATCATACTATTAAACACATAGTAATCAATCTATAAATTTCATTGTTGCTTCATAGTTTCATTATACTTTATTACGCAGGCTGGGGGAGTGTTGATGGTGTGAAACTAGTTTAACCCCACAGGCAAGTCACAAGTCTGGCCGCCTGCCTTCTTCCTTCCTTTCTTAAGTTTCTTAAATTAATTTATCATAAATTTTGATGTTTTTCTGTTAAGATTTTGTTGAGTTAGTTTATTGTTTCGTTTGTTAGGCAGGCTGTTAATTAATAAATTTGGTTTCTTTAAATATGTGTATTTCATCCCCTGATGAATTTTTTTCACCTTTCTGAGCTTCTCCTACATAAAGAAATTTTTTATTCTTATTGATCTTTGTGGTTTCAGTGATCTTGTATCTGTTGCTTGGCTTCTACTATGCTTAATAAATCATTATTATATACATGGGGGAGTGTTGCCGGCGTGAAACTACTTTAATCCCACAGGCAAGTCACAAGTCTGGCCGTCTGCCTCCTTCCTTCAGTTTCTTAAAATAATTTTTCGGAAATTTCGATATAGTTTATGTTTTAAAGTTAAGATTTGATGTGTTAGTTTAGTTTTGTTTGTTTTGCAGGCTATTAATTAATAAATCTGGTTTCTTTAAATATGTGTATTTCATCCCCTGATGAATTTTTTTCATTTTTCTGAACTTCTCCTACATAAAGAAATTTTTAATCTTACTGGTCATTGGTTTTTCAGTGATCTTGTATCTGTTGCTTGGCTTCTACTGTGCTTAATAGATCATCACTATTATATATATATATATGCAATTCAACAATTAGTGTTAAAGTGATCGTTTAAATTTTTTAATTTCTTTCCATTGATGTTTTAAAGAATTTATGCTTTAGGTGGATATGCATCTTTGTCTGTTCATCAGTATCATAACATTCATAAACATCATTGAATAACTTTTAAATTTTCTAAGAAATTTAATGAGTTATGCTGACTTTTAAGATTGATGGAAAATGGGTAATTATTGATTAAAATTTTGGAACTTTAATAGAATTTTGTCAAATCATAGCATTATCATCTGTTGGTACTGCAGAAAATTAGTCTTCTATAATATACTTTTAACTTAATAAAAACTTTTGTCTTGTCCTGTGTAATATAATTTTTGAGTGTATAAATTCTTTCTTTTTTTTCTTCTTTTTTTTTAGGTACTTTATTTCATACTAGGTGTACGTCATGTGGTCACATTTCTGAGAATAGAGCCAGTCCAATCTGCCCAGCTTTAGCAGGAAAAGGGTATGTTTGGTTTTGATATATACACAAACACTTAATGCATAAATGTTTTTTTTTTTAAAAAAAAGTGTTTTCAAATGGGCATTTATTTTTAAATAAATTTATTTATTTATTTTTAGAGCTCCAGACCCAGATACACACGATGCCAGAATTCCAGAAGAAGAATTGCCAAGGTAAAATAAATCCTTCCCCTCCCTCCTCTTTTTTTTTTTATTTACTATTTGAATTTTTACAGTCATAGTAGTAATTTTAAAATATTCCTCAGTTTTTTCTGTGCATCAACCCACCTTTTTTAAAGTTTAAAAAATATTTTCTGAATTTTTAATTTTATTTGTTATTTTTCTTGGGAATTGGGTCATTTATAGGAATATTTTTGTAATATGATTAAACTGTATTCTTCATGCAGATTTTTTTTTCTTTTTTATCTTCCCGCTGCCTCTTTTTACTCTCTCTTATCCTTATATAGTAGAAGTATTGTTTTTGGATCAAATAGTTTAAATTTAGTTTTTGCTGTATTTACATGTTTTGAGGTCCCTGAAATTAAATATTAGGTTTTTAGTAATTGTGTATGTGTGTGTTTATCAGGGACAGATTATGAAACAATTCAAGGACAGATATATGAAACTATTATTCTGGAACCAGCTATCCAGAAAATCAATTATCTGAAATTCTATGCCAGTTTAACTTCCAATTTTTTTAAGCACAATAAGAAAAAATAAAGTAAATCTTTATGTAAAATAAAATTAGTGACAGGTTTAAAGAATAAAAATCTTGTTGACAGATGAATTCTTTGCATTTTATATATTTTTATCAATTTATTTATTAGTGATTAAATAAAATCACATAATCTTTAAAAAATTATAAATATTTTGCACTTTTGTGAATGCAAACAAAGCATGAATTTTCATAAGAAATAAAAAGAAATCAGCTTGTAAGCCAGTCTTAATTTTCTACTCCTTAATAGATAGTTTTTTTTTTTTTTAATAATTGGCTAATTAGGATTTTTGAAGCATTTGGATTAAGGTAGATTTTGATTTTTATGTGGTGGTGTTAATTCCAAAAGATTGTAATACGTTTCAAATTCTGATTAATAATTTATCTTAATTAAAAATGATTTTACAACTTTTATTTTTTATGTTTTTCAGATTAATTAAAAGTTTAAATTTAAGTAATTCATTTAACATATTAATTTTATATTTAATATATTTATTTTAAATCAAACTGTATATGTTCTAGAAGTCTGATCAATGGGGTTACTTTGATGAACAATCAGTTATCCAGAATAGTCTTGTCCCAACCATTCCAGATAAGTGGTTCCCTACTGTATTAGCAAGAAATCCAAATTGGATATTCTAAATCTGTATCGTATGGGATGTTACTTGAAACTTTTTTGTTAGTATTGGGCTGTATTAATCAAAATAAGCTTGTCATATACAGGGCTTCCAACAACTACACAATTGGCGTAGTAACTATGCTTTAGCCTGCTTCTGCTACACTCTACGCATCGCATATTTAAAGCTACGCTGTTCCTTTCCCCATCGTTATCTTGTGTACAACGAGCGAACTCCAATTTCGCACCGTATCTGCAAATCGCGGTTACGGATGAAGTAGCTTGAAAACTCCGGAGGTTGGTAGGTTGTTTCATTTCCTTCTCATAAACTATGATGATAGCATGACTACATATGCGCTAGAGATCTAACTTGTTTACTTTCGTTTTTCGGTATCGTGTGTTTGTTATCGGCTGGGCTCGCATTTCTGCATTTGTTTATTTTTTTACTTAAAAGTGGACATATTTGTTTAGTTTTTTATTTAATAGTATTTTAAGTTAAAATGAGCGATATGATTATAATTCAAAGAAGAAGAAAAAAGTTCCTGATAAAAAATTTCTATCGGAGTATTCTGCTAAATGGCTATGTTTGCTATCTGTAGATTCATCACCCCATCAAGCGTATTGTAACCGCAATTTTCGCGTAAATCATGGTGGACTTTGATTGTTCACATCATATTGCAACAAGCCGATGTATTATTTTTGTATGTTGGAAAAGTCAATAAATTTCAGAAAGTAAGTTTTAATGTAAACAAAAGATTTTATGCTATTTATATTTTAAGCATTTTCTTATTTTTTAGCGACTACACTTTGCAGCTTAAAACTACACTTTTTCTTGTTTTTTAACTACACTTTAGCACTCCCAGAGGTTGGCAGCCCTGCATATATATATTATATGCATAAAAACATATTCAATTTTTTTTTTTTTTTTGTTTTCTGTGCTAAACTTAAGTACACTGTTTGGTGCATGTATGCTTTATGGACTACATGCAGGGTTACTGCTTTTTATCAGTGTAGGTTTGATCAGACAATATTGAACTGAGTTAAAGCTTAGTTTCTGAAATTGATTGTGATTTGCTGATTGTAAAATTTTAAGTGGTTTTCTTTATTTTTCTAAGATTATCAGAAAAATCTCTGTCCTTGATGAGTTTGGTGAAAAATAGTAATTTCCAAAATTGGGAAATCTGATCTCTGAAACATAGTCAACTAAAAGTTTTTTTTTTTTTTTTTTATTTATTTTATTTTACAATCTACCAATCTTTCAACACTAACTTTCTCAGAAGAATATAAAAGAAAGCCATCTGCATGAGAGTGAATTCCATTTGACTTTAAGCTGTGTATTTGTAATCAAAAGACTGCTGAATACTGTTCCTGAACAAAGGATTATTTCTCTGCAGCACTTATACTACTGGTCTTTGCGATTTTTGTGATATACTTTTTATTGAATTATTTCAAGAATATTCTTCAAATAATGTGTATTCATTGGCTAGAATTGCCTGATAGTTTTACAACTATTTACTGCACACAAAAATGTCAACATTTTCTTATCATTGTGTATAGTTTAATAAATGTACAAAGAAGTAATGTGGTATTCACATCAGATTTATTTATTTATTTAAATCCTTTTTACATCATTATAGCCAAAATTACTTGCCCAGGGAAATCTCACTTTTCCTTAAATCCTTACCAGCCAAGGAAAACTTACGAGATTCGCTGCACAGTGCCACCGTTTTTCATACAAGCGCACATAGTTATGCTTTCACTGTTCCAGAAACATTCCATTTCAGATTCCTTCCACATCCCTCTTCTCTGAAATGAGTAAATCCATCGAAAACACTATCAAGGCCACATTCAAGGTCATTTTATTGCATTCCAAAGCTGTGGGACTGGTTTCACTGATAGCAGTGCAATACAAAGGAAAAGCGTATAGATACACCTGGGATAGAAAGATATTAAAACTTCTTCACACACCATAAATTTTAAGTCACTTGCTTTTGCCTCCAAGGCAGTACATGTTTTTTTGCATCTGATGAAGAAAGGCTACGTCCTTTCGAAACCGGTTGTGCTGACTTAAAATTTATGGTGTGTGAAGAAGTTTTAATATATTTCTATTGATTGTACGCAAGTTTTTGAATTTAGTTTTGGTGATACACCTGGGATAGTTAATGCATCGTCTTAGCGAGACGGATATATATATGCCGAGGCAGTTAAGGGGGTTAATATCCAGTTCCTGTGAAATCAATGTATGAAACTCTTTCGAATCATTTTCTACGTAATAATTCTTCAATGCTAAAACATTTGACTGTAACAGTTGAGATTTTCTCCTTTTTGCTTTTAGATGTACAAAATGTTCTGGTCTTCTTCGGCCTAATGTTGTTTGGTTTGGAGAATCCCTAGATCCCGATATTTTACAGTCTGCACAACAAGAATTAGATCGCTGTGATTTGTGTTTAGTAGTAAGTACACATCATTCTAATCCCTTCCTCACTGCTTTTGTTTCAAATATGTTAGAATTTTTATAGTTTAGTATTTCAAATTGCTTGTTTCCCATAAGATTTTTTTCCCCCCCTTCCTTCGGAAAGAAGCTACATTTTTTGTAGGTACCTAAGTTTTTATATACATTATTTATTAACTGAGAACTGTTAGAAACTGGGAAATTTAAAACATTCAAATTATATAAAATGTCAACAAGCAGAATTAATTTGAAAAAATGTGTAAAACAGATTTTCATGAAACACCATCCTGATAATCAGCATACTAAAAAAATAAATAAATAAATAAATAAATAAAATAAATAATAAAATTCATTGATTTGTTTGGGAGCTAATGTGCCACAGAACACATACATACAAAGGCTTCACAAAACCCATCTTTCTTGGTCAGGGTTTTAAAAAATAAGCCAAAACAAGAGAGATTATGACAATATCTGAAGTAATTTATGGGATAAAGTTCTGGGTAGATTCTGCCAGTTAAATGTGCTTTAAAAAATTATTTTGAATACTTCTCTGTTATTTTCTCATGTTTCTGAATGTTTTTTTTTTTTTTTTTTTTTCTGTGAGGGAATTATATGCAGAAATGTTATAGGAAACTTCTTAGCTGTTACATAAACAGTTATGCCAATCAAAATGTTTCATTTTTCAGAAGAACAGTTTTTTTTTTTTTTTTTTTTTTTTTTACAAATATTTTATGTTAAAGAGCTTTATATAAATCATTTTAAAAGTCCCTTACAGAAAAAAAAAAAAAAAAAAAAACTGCATTGCTAGAACTGTCTTGCTTCTTAGTTGAATTCTTTAACACTAAAAACTTTTAATCGTTGAGGTGTGCATTTCCTTTAACTCTGACAGGTGTTTGATAACACAACAATTGCATAACAGTTAAAAAAGCATTAAAGCTAGAAACACTTTAAAACATGTTCATATTTATTAAAATTAAATTTACAAATTAAAATATACAAAGCTTTTCACCATGAGTTTTCATGACATCTTCAGATCATACAAGGAATAATGAGAAGACAGCATATATATCTATCATGAGTCCAGGTGGTGGTTACAGATGTAAGAAGCTTGACAAAAAGATTACATATATTAAGAGGAATTAACTCTTGAATATCACTTGTAGTGAGATTTCATAACTTTGCTTCAAAGTATTGTAGAAACAAGAAATTAAATATGCAGGAATTTTTTTGAAGTGTCACTTATAGTTAAGAACTTGTCAAACATTGGAGAGAAAATTGTTGAAGCTAAAGGAATTTTTTCTTGGATTCGTAGACTTGGTTGGTTTGGGTAAGGTTATAGTAGGTTTTTTGTTATCTAAAAACATACTGAAAAGATATATAAATTAGTTAATGGTTGGATTCACAAATGAAATGCCAGATTTTCTGTAAGATTGCAGAGTCTGTGATTAATTGCATTTTTTGCATTTTAAAATATTTATGGCTTCAAATAAAAGTAACTTTTGACTGTTCCGTGGTGCATTGATTATTTGAGCTTTAGACCATAAGGATGTAGCTCCTGGATTATTATAAACTCAACTAAAGCAGAGCTTTTTTCTTCTTTTAAATTATGAATATGTTGTATTCTTTTCTTAAGAGTGCGTTTATTTTGATCAGTGTAACAGGACAGATCATCATTCAATTTTATTGGGATTTTATGTACACCACCAGTGTATATAAAATCCCAATTTATTAGAGCTTTTAGACTCTTATGGTCTAAAGCTCAAATAATCAATGCACTACGGGACAGTCGAGAGTTACTTTTATCTAAAGCCATAAATATTTTAAAATGCAAAAATGCAATTACTCACAAAGACTGCAATCTTACAGAAAATCTGGCATTTCATTAGTGAATACAACCATTAACTAATTTATATATCTTTTTAGTATGTTTTTAGATAACAAGAAACCTACTACAGAGCTGCCAACCTAATCCAGCAATTTGCTAGTACCGCCCCTTTTTCTACCCCGTTTAATTTTTAGAGTAATTCTCTTCAAATCAATTTGCGATGAATTAAGAAAACAAATACTTTAAAAATTAAGTGGTGTAGAAAATGGGGCGGTACTAACGATTTGCCGGATTAGGTTGGCAGCTCTGCTACTACAGCTATTTTTTGAATGTATATTTACTATAAACCTTACCCAAACCAACCAAGTCTACGAATCCAAGAAAAAATTCCTTTAACTTCAACATTCCATCTCTCCAATGTTGATAAGTTCTTAACAATAAGTGAAATTTCAAAATTTCTGCATATTTAATTTCTTCTTTCTACAATATTTTGAAGCAAAGTTAAGAAATCTTCACTACAAGTGACATTCAAGAGCGAATTCCTCTTAATATATGTAATCTTTTTGTCAAGCTTCTAACATCTATAACCACCACCTGAACTATACATATATAATAAATATGTAGCTGTTTTACTGTGTTTCTAGCTTCAATGCTTTTTTAATTATTAGTATGTACACGTGGCTTTTAGAAAAATCTCAATTTATGATGTTTTAATAGTTAGTAAATTTTGCTGCATAATTTATTCTTTCTCATTATGTCCTTCATAAAGCTTTTAAACCTATTCCTGCTTTGACAGCATTATTTATTTTATAAATAAGAATTTCCACTATCCACTCTTTATTTTCTATAGTCGTATATCTTGTAGATTGAGAACATATGTGATTGACAAATGAGGCATCCATTGACGGAAACTTTACTGTGTCATCCTGTTTTTTAAAAAAAATAATTAATGTAACTTATTTCCCTTATTTCTATCTACAGACTCTAATAAAATATGTAAGCAAATTATCAGAAGTAAGAGGGAAATATTAAATGCAACTGTAATTTTTTTTTTTTTTTTTTTTTTTTTTTTAACCATCTTGCTAAATTTTATGTGCAAAAGAGCAGGGTTATTAAAGGAGTTTTAAATAAATAGTTCATCTGGAAATCACAAACAATTTCAACTTATCTGAACACATATAAGCATTATCTCAGTAACTGTAGTTGGAGAAACAGTGGTTTAAAACACAATAAACAAAAAATGAGCACAGAAATTAGAGACAAACAACTGGCAATTTAAAAAAATTTCTTTTTATGCCGCCTCTTTTATTAAGTGATGGAACATTGCACACAGGTTATGTAGACAACAGAATGTCAAAAGCCTCTAAGAGAATTTTGAAGTACATAAAATTTGACTGGTTGAAATAATGTTGGACAAAAATGAATTACTGCATGCAAAGTATCAAAGTTTGTGAAGGACGAAAATTTCTAAAAAAAAAAAATAGTTTCCTGCTGTGAGGCTAATGTTTCAGTGACAAAAAGTAGGATTTTAACTTTGGATTTTTGTTTTTTAATCAATTTCTTGTGATTTGATTGTCCCCATTTTCTGTGCTCATTCTTTTTTTTTTTTTTTTTTACCATGTTTTAAACCACTGTTTCTGCAACTATAGTTACTGGGACTTTGCCACTTACAATTTTTCACTCTGAAAATTACGATGTGACCATTAAGAAAATGGGCATTGCCATTAAAAAATTTGCCTCTGTAATCACAATCATCTATTGTTATAAATCATCACAATTTTGAGCACATACCTTCATATAACAATATCTCACATTTAATTTCAATCGGTTGAGCAGATAAGCCAATAGAATTGGAGAAATTTATTTATATAAACATATATAAACACCCTGTGAAATTTTCATGACCACCTATCAGGGTAGGTGCTCCAGTGATTGGTATGCTCCAGTAATTGACATCTATCCCGAAATAATTAATAAATAAGAAAAATAATAAAATCATATTTTACATATAAGAATTTTAACATTTTATGTCGTCAAACACTGGAGCATAGGGTGCTAATAACTGGTAAAATAAATAACTAGCAGTGTCAAACACTGGAACATAGGGGGCCAGTTACTAATAAAAGGAAAAACTGGCAGTGTCAATGACTGAAACATTGAGTGGGTGTCAAATAAAAATTCATGGAAAAAAAAATGATATCAAATGTATATATTTTAACATATATGTGGTTCTGAATGTCTTTCATGCCATATGTATAAACTTAAGATTTCTAAAAATATTTTCTGATGGCTAAACCATTAAAAACATCAGAGATTGCTCTAAAAGTGTCAATCACTGGTGCACTTACCCTATATATAGTATGTAAAAAAAAAATTATGATTATTATGAACAGTGTAATGTTATGATTTATATAGTTTTTGGAAATAATTTTATTAAATTCTGTAGGATAGTAATAATAGCTCCTTCACTAAATATTTTAAATTTTAAGAATACTTAGTGTTAGAATACAAAAACTCACTATAGATGAACGGTTAGTATAGTGTTAATTTTCTATATTCTGCCACTCAAAAGTATAGCAAGATTTGCAAATGACCAGTTTTTCTCAATTTAAAAACTTATTTCTCGATAAATTGTTTTGAAACATTGGATATTTAAAGAACTGAGTCTTCCTCATGTTTTTCAGTGAAAATTGATTTAAGACAACACACTGTTAAAAAAATGCAACTTTGCTGCCAGAAATTCTCTGTAATTTGAGAGAAAAGTTGTAAATTACAGAAAAATTGCGTTGACAGAACATATTTTTCTGTAATTACAGAGAATTTCTGGCAGCAAAGTTGCATTTTTTCAACAGTACATTTAGGGGGCCGGTAACAAATTAAGCAAAATGAATAATGTTCGTGATCACCTTGTATCGTTGATGAACAAAATGATCTGTAACTTTAGGGTATATTAATATAGGCCCAGTACAACTTGTGAATGAATTTGTATGACGATAGCATGTTAAAGAGAGAAAAAAACATATAGAAGCATATATTTTAAAAAAAAATAAATCAGCATGTTTTTTATTTATAATATACAGAGTTTTAAACAAAAATTAATACCACTTTCAGATAAATTGAAAAAACACTTTTGAAACAATATACTGTAATCGGAATACAAATATCTTAAATATCTCATGAAATATGAGCATTTTTATGAAAAATGCTCATATAATGCTGTAGAGTTAATAAATAGAAACATTTTTATTACATAAATTGAAAGCTAGATATATTGGGCAACTTTTGTCAAAAGTTCATTTGAATAGAGTAAAAATTAAGCAAATTGTTGGCAAAAGAACGAGCTAGATTTTAGGTATTTTTCCAGAGTTGAAATTTCATAAGGGGTTTTTCACATGCTACGAAATCAATTTGAAGATCCAATTATTTCAACCTCTTTGCAAAAGTTCTTTTTTGTGAAAAACCTCTTTTAATCTCACAAATCTTAGTAAATAAACAAAATTATGTTAGAATTACATGTTTTTAAGAGGTTTTCACAAAAAAGTACTTTTGAAGCATGGTCCAAGTTAGTTAGATTTGAAATTAATTTTGCGGTGTGGGAAAAATCTCTTATGAAATTTCAACTCTGGAAAAATGCGCCTAAAATCTAGCTCATTCTTTTGCTTAATTTTTACTCTATTCAAATGAGCTTTTGACAAAAGTTGCCCAATATATCTAACTTTCAACCTATGTAATAAAAAAATTTCAATCTTTCGCGCATGTGCAGTGAAAATGTTTTTCATAAAAATGCTCATCATATTTCATGTGATATTTAAGATATTTGTATTCCAATTACAGTATGTTGTTTCAAAAGTGTTTTTTCATTTTATTTGAAAGTGGAAATAATTTTCATTTAAAACTCTGTATATTTTATAAATAAAAAAACATGCTGATTTTTTTTTTTTTTTTTTTAAGTTAAAAAAAAAAAATGCTTATATCTCCGTTATGCTATTGTTATACAAATTCATCCACATATTGTACTTGGTCCATATTAACCTTCCTACCCTGTCGAAAAAATGTTACATTTTACCTGTATCGGTCTAATCGACACAGGTAGTAATATGTTTGCTTAGACCGCAAGAAATTTTTTCTGCACAATTTTTTTTTATATGTATTATTACCATTTACTGTTCGAAACATATATTAATTCATTTATAATTCACCCCCTCCCTTTTTTTTCATTCACACACTTACTAACCAATTGCCAAAAATTACTTTTTTGGACTCAGTAGACCTTAAAACGTGGAAATCAAGTGAAATAAATTTATTTCGGAGTATTAAATTGGTTTTTCATGCATGTAAATAAATATGGGTCAATTAGACATATTCAGGTAAAATGTTACTTTTTTTTTTTACAGTAAGAAAAATGATGAATTTGAAAAGGTCGCATATTATGCGAATACATAATTTTCAGGAATACATGAAGTTTTAAAAATCAGAATTAAAATCTTTGTGAGATATCACAAAATCTTTTTTTTTAAAATGGGTCGAATCAACCCATACAGGGTAGGAAGGTTAACATACTCTAAAGTTACATATCATATCATTTCATTCATTTAATGATACAGGATGATCACAAACATTATTGATTTTGCTCAATTTGTTACTGGCCTCCTGACTCTAGTCTTAAACCAATCTTCACTGAAAAACATGTGGAAGACCCAGTTCTTTAAATACCCAATGTTTGAAAACATTTCATTGAGAGATAAGTTTTTAAATAAAAAAAAAAAAAAAAACAGATTGTTTGCAAATCTTGCTAAACTTTTGAGCGGGAGTGTATTTGAATGAATGACAATCTATGAAACTAAACTCTTACCAAACTTTACAGATTGGAACATCTTCTGTTGTCTATCCTGCAGCAATGTTTGCACCAGGTGTGGCAGATAGGGGTGTACCTGTAGCCGAATTCAATATTGAATCCACTCCAGGAACAGAAAATTTTGGGTTTGTGATAATTTTAACTTGTTTTTGCAAATATTAGTCTACAGTTAATTCTAATTGTGCTAGGGAGGTTGAACTAACAAGGAAACTCTTTGAAGTGCTAACTGCTAATTTTCATTAAAAAAAAATTACTGGCATAAGATTAAAGTATGGTATTTTGCAAAAATATTAGCTTCTGAGTTGCAGCAGAAAAGGTAGAAAAAATTACTGAAAATGACATCGTGCCTGCAATATCTCAAATAATTGCCGTATTGGTTATTCTATAATGAATTTCATTTATGTTGCTAAGGGTTCATCAATTTGAATTTTCATTTCAATTAATGAAATATTTTAATATAATTTCATTTTACTTATTTATACAGTAGAACCTCGATCCATTATTTCTCATAGGATGCATGAAAAAAAAAAAAAAAAAAAAAACGATGAAAGCAGGAAAAGTCAAAACACGAAGAATACAATGTTTAGGAATTAATATACACAATGTATACAGTATATTACTAATAAAAACTAATTTATTACATTCCAAACTGTCAGAAAGATAAATCAATGTTGTAGAACATTAAGTAAAATTCATTTCTAAAAATCAGTAATTTTATATTGGGTGTTTCGTTCACTTTATAAAATAATCAACAAATTTTTCAAATTTGTAATATTTTTCTGGTCCTTTTCTGTAATTTCATGTGCTTATATAAAAGTTTGTGGATTTTCAAATGCCATAAATTACGTAAAACATACTTGGCACTGGTGTAGGCTCAGCCTCATCGGCGTGAAAATTATCCTCTATTTCTACACCATTATTTTCATTTTTTTAAATCGCACATTTCTACTATACTTTAGGATACCGCATGTCGCAACATCTAGATTAATGCAAATATTACCCCTTCATCTTTTTTTTTTTTCGTATGTAACCACATTTCACGAAACAATTTTCTGGATTACTGAAGAGGTTATTTCCGGCCATGCTAAAATTACAAAACGAATAGATGATTCGGAGACATGATATCTCAATTTTGATCCTCCATGGAAATGAGAGAAAAAGTTATTTTAGGATGAAAGAAGTAATTCCAGTTTGTAAGCCAAATGGAACCGCTTGACTTTCAGGAGAAAAATTTTACAACGATGAACGTGGAAAAACGACTTTTTGAATCACGATACATGAGGGTTTCATTAAAATTATTTAAATACAGTTTGTACAGATAGAAATAAAATGATCAATGCAGGAACGATAGATCAGAGTTTCACTGTATTTGCAAATCGCCAAGTAAATTTATTATAATGTATGTAACACAGTGTAAAAAAATAAGTCTGAAATTCAGTTTGCAAGATTTTAAATCTATGCAATATTGAAGTTACATATGAAAATTTTAGATATAATATAAAAACATCACATTTTAAGAATTAAAGCTGCTGGATATATTTAAGTTAATGTCCTTTGCCTATGACTTTGTCGTATTTGATATTCAAAGTGGGAAATTAAACTTCTTATTTTATTTTTTGGTGGCTTTTCTCTTAAGATTCAGCAGTTAGAAATTCACCACTGAATTAAGTAGAATGTAAACAAATTTCTGTAATTTTTTTCAAGCCAGTTGGAAATTAGTACTTGAAAAAGTTTCTTTGTATTTAAAGAGAAATTCAATAGGTATGATAAATACAGTATTTAAGTAGTTTTTCAAAACTTTTAATTTAAGCTGTAGGAATTGTTTTTTTGTTTGAAGTATTTCAAAATTAAAGAATTAGAATTGAATTATCTCAAAAAATTATAGTGCTATTCTGCTTTTTAATATAACAAATATATATTTACAGAACTTTTGACACACTACTCTCTCTAAAGAAAAAGCTGGGTAAAAGAATACGTAAGATCAAATAAAATACTTTATCTACATAACTACATAACTTTTTATGTTTGTGAGTTAATTGATGGTAAATTTGCTGAGTCATCTATGAATGTTCATTACACTCACTAATACCTCTTGATAGGAATGAGCTAGTTATTATGATCACTCTGTCTTGGACTTGGGGACTATTCTGCAAAATAAGGGACTTTTAGGAGCTACACTAAAGTCCCTGCATGTTAGATTATTTGAAATGTAAGTTCTCAGAGAGAAAAAATTTCATATTAAAAAAAAAAAAAAATTATGTGAACACAATATACTGACATTGAAAATTTATATAAATTAAAAATTTTAAAACATACAACCTAAATTCTTCATGTTAACTTGCCGACTAGTTTTGCATGGGGCATCCCAGCTTGTTCTCCTGCGATATGGTGTTCAAAGTTTGAACGAAACTGACGTTTCTTTATCTTCACCACTTTTAAAGACTCGGTGCCACTGACGGTTGAGTAGTGCCCCATCGTTGCCATTGCAATTATTAAGATATAAAATTTCAAGATTCCCTAACCACAGCATAATTGTGGTTTTGATAATTTGCTATTTTTCTTACATGCTCAGATTTAATATTTATAATTTTCAACGCAAGTAAATAGAGACGAAATATAAATATTAAATTTGAGCATGTAAGAAAAATAGCAAATTATCAAAACCACAATTATGCCGTGGTTAGGGAATCTGTTGAAATTTTATCTCATTTTAATAATTGCAATGGCAACTATGGGGCATTACTTGACCGTCAGTGGCGCCGAGTCTTTAAAAGTTGTGAAGATAAAGAGAAATGTCAGTTTCGTTCAAACTTCGAACACCATATCGCCGGAGAACAAGCTGGGGTACCCCATGCGAAACTAGTCGGCAAGTTAACATGAAGAATTAAGGTTGTATGTTTTAAAACTTTTAATTTAAATAGTTTTACTTCATGGTTTAGTTTATTGTAAAGTATTGAAAATTTATTTATAACTGTCTAAAATAACTGTATTTATAACCTATATAATAACTGTCAAAATTAAAGTAAAAGTATAATTTAAGAAGTAATACTATCTTTTATCTAAATAATTGATGACAGGGATACATTTTGCTAGATATGTTGCTCTTTGCAGTTAAAAAACAAAATATAACAATTTAAAAAAAAAAAATATTTGCAAACTTCTATTTACTAAATATTGTCTTATTTTATTTCTAGGTTCCATTTTGAAGGCTTTTGTGGTAGTACATTGCCCAAAGCATTGGGAGTTTAGCTCAGGAATCGTAATGAAGCTATGCAGCTAGAACATTGTAGCACTCTCCAACCTTTGACTGGCATCCAGGCGGGCCTGTGTAGGGGAAAAAATCCTGCCATTACAGTATCACTTTCAGTGACAAGACTATCTAAATGGTGCCTAAGTGGATCGAGCTTGCTAGTATTCTCACAAAAAGTAATTAAAAAATGACGGCCACTTAAATTTATAATCTATGTTGATAATATATACATTTTTAACAGAGAAAAAAAAATCACACAGTTGAAATTATATGCATTTATATACCTATTTCCTGTGCCTGTGGAAAAGTAAAATACTTTTCTTTCCCTTTTTTTGTTATGTCAGGGGAATATGGTGTATAAGAAAGGAAAATCCACTCAAGTAATTCCACTAGTCGCCAGATGTTGGTTGGTGCATATATGTAGATAATATTTGTTTAGTCTATTCTCTATTTGAAATAAAATGCAAACCTTCACTTGTAAATTGTTGTTTCTCTTTCTTTACATCACTTTTTTTTTCTTTAACTTATCTGTAGCATGAAAATTTCTCATATGATAATTGTGAATTATCAGTTTAGTCAGACAATGTGAGATCAATTTTAAAATATCATTTATTATGATGCAAAATTTTGCATATAAAATAGTACTTTTTTTTTCTAAATGAAAATGCAAGAAAGGGTTTTAAGAGGCAGATTTTTTTTTTTTTTTTTTTTTTAATGGTAAGTATAATTATCAATACAAGGTCATCAAGAAAAGTTGGACACATTTCAAAGGCTCGTAATTCTAAAAGGAACTGAGCAAATGCAATAATATTCTTTTCAAACAACTTAGCAAGTGTCCAAGATATTTAAATGTAATTGGTATGCAACTTTGACTATGAACGTTGTGCAGCAGCGATACAAAGCAGAAGAGTCTTTGTTCAGCTTTCTGACAGTGCAGTGGCAACCGTTTAGGAGAAAGCTCAATGTGTGTTGTGGGTTAGTCTCCAAGAAGTCCCAATTTAACACCAATCGACTTCCTTTTCTGGAGTTATGTCAAGAATGTTGTTTATTGTGTAAAGCTACAGGATTTGGCACTTACAGTAGGAAATTGTCAATGCAATTGTTACAGTGATGCCAGACATGCTCGTAACACATATGGTTAGAGATTGATTATTGCCTTGATATGTGCAAAGTAACCAATGGTGTTCATATGGAACTTATCAAGGTAAAATTCTATTAAATTGTGTGCATTACAATGAAAGAATTGTTTATGTTAAGTAATTATTATAATTGTCCAATATAATATGTCCAACCTTTTTCAACGACCCTGTATTTGTGCGTCTATTTTAATTAATAATCTTTAAATTAAAATATGTAATCTTAAAAATGCTTAGAATCAGCTCTACCAATCAGTATTCTATTGTATACATATGCAAAACTTACTAAATTCTGTGGCTTCAGTTTACTATCTACTATGTTTTATTAAAATTATTACTAGGTTAGTTTTTATATAAGTCTTTTGTGTGTGTGTGTGTGTGCATTATAATATAATTAAGGAAAAATTTGTGAAAAAGTGGCTACTAAACTAAGAGAGTAATGACCATTGGCTATTACTAAAGAGACTCTGTACTTATCGCCAGGAGCCAAAGCCATTGTTACTCTATAGGGAAATAATCCCCTTTATAACTTAACTAATAGAAACTCTGTTTTCACATTCAGAAAATTCACAACTGTTAAACTGGTTATTTTCTAAAAAACATTATTTTGAAGCTTAAAATGCAAATAACAAGAACTGATTTGATGGTTCATTAATTTTCTGAATGTGAAAATGGAATTTAAAAATATGTATTAGTTAATGAGATATAATAGCGATTATTTCCCCATGGGTATAACATTTGACTTTCGCTTCTGACGATGATAAATAGAGAGTCCCGTAAGTTGTAAAAAAGTGCTGGCTAAGTTATAAAGGTCTACTGGCAACTAAATTAAAATTTGTATGTTTAGGTAATAACTCTGGTCTGGGTACAACATTTGTGAGAAAGTCACGGTGAGGAAGGTATTTATGTTTGTATTTGAAATTGCTAATGGCAGGTGCATGCAAGGTAAAATTGAAAATATATAATTGCATGTGACATGTGTGAAAGAACATTTTATTTATTTGTAGTTTTATGTGATGATCAAGCATAGTTTGATAAGAGGATTGCATATTTTGCCTTTAATAAAAATAGTGAATCATATAGTTTATATATTACTTTTTTTTTTTTTTTTTTTTGTCGTGGAAAACACTTGTGTTACTTCATAGTAAACAAAATATTCAGAAGTATTTTGAGTTTAACAAAATCTTGTGCTTACTCACTTGGGTTGAGAGTCTGTGTACAACTGTTTAAACTTGACTAGCACTATTTTGTAGCAGTATTTTTGTCAATAACAGAAATTCTATTAATTAGATAAAGATTTTTGTTCAAAAGTGTTGGGGCTGAAAAACATGAACTATATCCACTATGTATGACATGTGTATGTATTGCAAATTCAAAAAATGATTGGAACAGGCATTAGCCACATATCAAATAATCAATAATAGGTTACTGTTACCAAAGAACTAAGTAACTGCTTATTCCATCTCTAGTTCTTTGTACATTTCATGCATGTCTTTTTAGTGAATATTAGAATAGAAAACTAACATTTAACAATTTTTATTTGATAAAAGGTATACAAAATGAAAAAAATATTTACACTTTTCTTTTTCTAGAAAATATTCTTCATCTTGTTTGCCTTTCTTTAAAATCTTTATTTTTCTGTAAAAGTAATTATATATTTATTTATATGATAAGCGATTACAGAGGGTCTATCCAGGGCAAAAACTGAAGCTATTTAGTTCCTTCTTTACAAAACTCAAATTCATATAAAATCTGCTTTTTCATAAAAATTCATTTGAACATAAACTCCTATCCCCCCCCCCCCCCCCCCAAAAAAAAAAAAAAGTATTAATATTTTTCAGTATTAATATTTAATAAGCATTTTAAAATACAGTGACTGTTAAGAATGAAGGTTGGTTTTACACTTTCCCCTTCCCCCCTCTTTCCTTCCATTTTTTATAAGGGGGGGGGGGTAGAAATTTCACAAAAACGAGCTTCAAACATTAAAACCTGGATTGACCTCAGAATTTATAAAATGAAACTATATCACAATGATTTACATGACCGAAATATATTAGCATTTATAATTTTTCAAACTTTTTTATTTATCTTGAAAAACAACTGCCTTATTACAATTTTTAAATACAATGATAAAAAATAATTTCAACATAATATGACATAAGAAAACAGAAAATTAACAGGACTAAACTCAAAACTTGGTATGCAAAACTATTTACACCAGGAGAAATAAATTTAACAAGGGAAAAGAAATATCAAAGACAATAATACTTTAGGCAGAAGTGTATGATTAAGAAATTAAATGTTACAAATTTGTGCTTGCTAAAACATAAATTTGCATTCTGCTTGCTTGTCAGGAAACCAAAATTCTATAATTTTCTATATTACTGTAATTTTTCATTAAAACCATCTAATCTTTTATGTGACTGTCTGCCAAAAGCTGATAACCCAATCATCTTGATCACTGGTGTCCAACCTATGGCACCTGGTAGCTCAAATTCCTGTCTTTAGGTACTCCACCAGCCAAAATCAAAATATTGCCATGTTTCAGACAGTAGAAGTAAAGTTTTAACAGTAAATGCTTGTCACATGATATATTATGAGAAGGTGAAAGTGAGGAAGATGAAGGGAATGGGTAGTAAGTCCCATGGAAAAGCAGCTAAATTTAATTCACACCACTGCATTATTTACCACTAAAATCTTGCCATGGAAAAGCTCAACCTCAATCACATAATAACACAGGCCTATGAAAATGAAGTTGACAAAATTTGATTTGATGATTTCAGCTGACCTTTATGTTTTTTAATATGCTGAAACTGAATATGCAGCCCATTTTTCTCTATCACATATAGATTTTTGTCAATACAGCGTGTTTACTGACACAATTTCTTACATATACTCTCATAATAATAGGTTGGTTGATATCGTTTTAAGTTGCACTAGTGCTTCACAATTACAACAAGAGGTATCTATGATTAATTAATAATGGAAACATACTATAAAATTTACCATATAATTATACTGGTGGAAGAGTAATGGAAGAAATTGTATAGGCAGGCACCCTGTATTGACGAAAATCCATTTGTGATAGAGAAAAACTGGCTTCATTTTTGGTTTGAGCACACCAAAAAACATAAAGATCAGCCAAAATTATAAAATCAAAATTTTACATGTCGACCTGTATAACTTATTTTACACATTGTAAATTTTATCTGAGGATAGTCTTTAAATCAAGTTTTGCTTGATGAGCTAGAAGCCAAGTATGGTGGTTGAGTTAAGAAAAGGTTTAATGTTGGAATCTGTCCTAGATTAAACTTTTCTCATAAACAACATAAATTATGACCAAAAATTAAAATGAAGTGCAATTTTTATTAAAATCACACAATCAACTGATTGGAAAACATATTTATTGAAATTTTATTTTTCCGACTGAGTGAAAATAATGCCTGGACTGGGAGTCGAACCCCGGATCATTGACTTACAAGGTCAAGGCTCTACCAAATTGAGCTATCCAGGCCTACAACCGGTTGGCATTACTCACTCAGACAACCTTTAGGCAGAAACAGTAGAGCTATCTGTTCTGTCGAGCTATCTACATGATAGACCTGATGTTTTCTGCCTAAAGGTTGTCTGAGTGAGTAATGCCAACCGGTTGTCGGCCTGGATAGCTAAATTGGTAGAGCCTAGACCTTGTAAGTCAAAGATCTGGGGTTCGACTCACGGTCCAGGCATTATTTTCACTCAGTCGGAAAAATAAAATTTCAATAAAATGAAGTGGTTTGCTGACTTGGCATTTTTAACTGATATCAGTGCAAAAATTCAACAACCCAAATACAGCACTAAACAGAAAAGGAAAACATGTACCAGAAAGACTATCAATATTTTCATTCAGACCAGAGTTTATTTTATCTGAAGTATGATTCATCTCAGCATGTTGAAAATCTTTTGTCACTTAAGTCAGAGTAAAAAAAAATGAAGAAAGATGAAAATTCCAAGATATATTTTCTATGGATACAATTTTATTATTCACAAAAAAAAAGAAAATCCCTTCTTGTAATTAGAAATAATGAAAGTGACTTCATCAATGGAAAATTTTTGTTTAACAAGTTGAAGGCTGATTTGGAGATTATTACTTTTTTTATTACTGTAACACTCAAAAGCACAAAAAATAGAAATACTTTCTTGAACTAATCTAATTCTAGACACAGGCATTTTATCTTTTAAGAAAGCATTTTCTATTTTTTAAATTTTACTAGTATATTTAATCAATAAACTGAAAGCCTCAGCCATTCAACAGATGGATTAATGTATTTGAAAACTTTAATACTTACAGGATTCTGATTAAGTCCTAAATGGTTAATTAAATCTCTTGCAGCATTACTGTAATCTTTGAATCTATCAGCTCCAAGGTGAACTCCTCCATACCAACGGGACACAATAACAAGTATGTCAGACAAGTTAGAAAACTGAAATAACATGTTTAAAACTATAATAAAATAACATAATTATAAATCCCAAAGTTCTTATTATTGTGAAAATAATGAAATTTTACGATAACTATTTCCACTATATTTATTTCAAAAGGTAAAAATTTTGTAATAATACAAAAATTTGTATGCAAACAGTATAAACATTATTATTTTTCATACAAATATTTTTACTTTCTTACTTTTCAGCACCAGATTTTTCATGCATTTTTTACTGCTTTCAAATATGTTGTAATATTCAACATTCATTGATTGAATAGCTAGTAATAAGTATTGTAAAAAAATTATTTACAAAATGAATAATATGCTAAGAACTAGTATGTTGTGGCCACCACAAGACTTTCTTCTACATTTTCCTATACAAATTCACTAAGTGCAAATAACTTATTAAAACTATTATTTATTAAAATTATCTAGCATAATGAATGCAAATTAGTTTTGTCTTAGGGAAAACTAACACTAAATATCTAAAGAAAGACAGTTTTATTGCTTATAAATTACATTTTAAAAAATGCATTCTTAAAATGGTTATCTCACATATGAAGTTTCGTACAGTTATGTGCCATAGAAGTTGTTGCCTTCCCGCTATTGAGGAAAACTTACAGTATAGCCGCGCTACCTATAGACCGATAAGCATCCAAATTGAATCAGCATAATCACTTAACATAGCTTTTTTTACATATCAAGTTTTGTTTGATGATACACAGTAGAACATGAGATATAGCCATCTTTTAAATTGCAGAAATCGTTGTGTAGTAGCGCCACCTGTTGAGCAGTTGAAACCAAAAGTTGATAGGCACTAATTTAGCTCAAGGTGCATCTACACATAAATTTATATGCAATTCTGTGCAGTAATTCCTGAGATATAGTCTTCCCTTAAATTGAGGAAATCGCTGTATAGCAGCACCACTTGTTGGCCGATAAGCATTCAAATTGAATCAGCTTAATGTCTCATAAGGATCTTCTCACATATCAAGTTTTGTTTGATTGAATGAAAATCGCTCTATAGTAGCGCTACCTGTTGAGTGGTTGACACCAAAAGTTGATAAGCACTAATTTTGATCAAGGTATATAGATTTATATACAATTCTGAGCAGTAGTTCCGGAGATACAGTTGCCACAAAATTTTTGTCTCACACACACACAGAAGGACATTTTCTAAAAATGGTCAAATTATGTTCTAGACCTCACAAAATGTGTAAATCCGTCAAAAACCGTAAGTCGAAAATTTTTATGAATCCAATACTTTCTTCTATTGAATATACAAGAAAGTAATAAATGAGAATTAGAATTCAACTATACAATCGATTTTGTAATAAGAGTTAACAAAATGAATTTATGTATGAATGTAAAAAATCATTGTAAATCACTATAGACCATAGGGATAGTTATTCTAATTTAAGAGATATCTAGGGGCAAGATGCCACTATATTTCCTTAAAATAATTGTCACGAATGGATACAGTCAAACTTAAGAAGAAATCCACAAGTTAGCGATTTAATTTGCTCCCTTGGTTTCCAAAGAGTCCCAAAAGAGCAACCTTTCCTCTCCAGAAAAATTTCAGGGCTCCATTTTTGCTTTTGTATGAGAATTATCTACCTACTATAGAAAGATAGTGTAGAATTTCCGAAAACAGTCAATCCATAGAAAACTATAGTAGGGGGTGGGAAATGAAATATGTGATTTATTTTGCATGCTTATATTTTTTCTTATTCACATTCCTTTCTTGTGCTTTGTAATACAAAGTCTCTCCTTTTAAATATTTATATTTCGATATATTTATTTCAATGTTAATCTTATTTAATCAAATATTCTAATATATTTTTACTTTCTTCTATATTCAATAGAAGAAAGTATTGGATTCGTAAAAATTTTTGATGGATTTACACGTTTTGAGAGATTTAGAACAAGCCTGTCCAACCTAAAACACTTGGCCGCATTAGAATTTTACTATATGCAGGAGAGCCGCACCGTAAGTATATGTGTATACAGTACCCGCAGCTTAATTAAATCACGTTTGTTTTGAGGTAAAGGGATTTTATTAAGCAACTAATTTTTATATCCGGTGAACGAACGTTCCTGCACACAAGAAAAATGCATAATTTCCCTTAATTTGGGAAGAAATTTTAAAAGGTAACGATTAATGGGATTTATAAACAATACTAATTATTTTTTGCAGATAATTGTTTCTTTAAATAAGTAAATTAAACATATATTCCATATAAAATTAATGAACACATGCTACATATAAAATTAGTCCATATTTCTACATTAATTAAATATTGGACATTTTTAAAAAAGTGATTAATAGTTCTTTGTTATGACGGAACAATAGATAGCTTAATATTTCTAACAAAAATGTAATACTGGCCTCATTTTTGCAATTTCCACCCAGATTCTCCAGTGTCCTTCTGAGTGTATGAGGCGCATTACATTTGCAGCAGCTGGAGGATCCAATTTCCTTGTCTAAATCAGAATTTTTATCTTTAATCAAAGTCTCGCTTGAAAATAATTGTAAAATTTGAACTGCTTAAAGCTTGAAATCTATGTTTTCAATGCCAGATAGTTTCAGCCAAAGTTTTGACCAATCTCTACATTTTGAAACAAATCTTCGTTAAATTGATCATCACAAGCAAAGATGAAATATTTTTTTTAACTTAAATGCACATTTGAGATAAATAAGCTTTTTGGGGTAATGAATATCGTCACGCTGTCCCAAGAATATTTTATGTAATGCATTGCATACAGGAGACATTGCATACGGATTTTGCTATAATATTTATATCTGATGCAGATAAATCTCGTGCATTGCAGATCTATTGCAGATATTATATCGGATTACCTTCTGCAATGGGCATTTTTTTTCAACCCGGCATTCTTGAAATTTCTTTTGCTCAACTTCGTTTGCTTTTCCTATGTAATAGTGCTACAAATTTGAGCATTAATATTATTTCCATTTTCAAATGAAATGCATAGAGCAAATTCAGGAATCCCAAGTTTTTAAATTTAAAACACTTCCGTTAACATCTCTTGCATTATGGCTAGTTCAAAATGTTTTGGTTATTTTTATTAGAAACTCTCTTTTAATAATTAAAAATGAAAAAAAAAAAAAAAAAAGGAAAATCAAAACAAATTTCTATGCAGCACGTGTAAAATTTTTGACAAAGAGTGATAATGGGGGAATTGCTTTGTTTTATTCTCTTTTTCATTTAAAAAAAAAAAAAAAAAAAAAAAAAAAAAATCGAACAGGGTAAATAAAAATATATTTAACATGCATAAATGCACATTTTTGCTGCTGGAGAGATTTTTTTTTAGTTTATTTACCAGCGATGTTGAATTTATTACGCAGCGATTTTAAAAGTAGTTAGTGCTGATTTGATTTTGGTCCTGGAAATTTGATTAGATTAAGCAGCTGATTTTTATAAACCAATGATTTTTTTTAAGCGGCAGATACTGTACATGTTTGTGAGTGTATGAATTGTGTATGTACATATATTTTTCGGGGGAGGACAGGATAAATATTCAGAGCAGAATACAATAATTAAATTATTTTCATTCATAAATTAACAATAAAATCGGGAAAAACTTATGACTATACATTAATACTATAATAAAAAGAATGAATAATGGATCTAACAATATTTCATTACAACAGTGTGATTCTTTAGTTATCATAATCGTAGAAAGATATTTTAACTTCGAAAAGTCAGAACGGATTTATTAATTTTTAACCAGTTAACCCAAGTTGTCAAACTGTAAATATCGTTAGTCTCTTCGCAGGCCATAGGAAACCACACGGAAGGCTGCATGCGGCCCGCGAGTTGGCCACCCCTGATCTAGAACACGATTTTACCATTTTAAGAAAATGTCTGTGTGTTTGTGTGTGTGACAAAAATTTTGTGGCAACTGTATCTCTGGAACTACTGCTCAGAATTGTATACAAATTTATATGTAGATGCACCTTAACCTAAATTAGTGCCTATCAACTTTTGGTGTCAACTGCTCAACAGCTGGCGCTGCTGTACAGTGATTTCTACAATTTAAGGGAGGCTATATCTCATGTTCTATTGCATATACTTAAACAAAACTTGAAGGTCATTATGAGACATGCTGATTCAATTTGAATGCTTATTGGTCAACAGGTGGTGCTGCTACACAGCAATTTCCGTAATTTAAGAGTAGGCTATATCTCAGGAACTACTGCACAGAATTGCATATAAATTTATATGTAGATGAACCTTGACATAAAATAGTACCTATCAGCTTTTGGTGTCAACCACTCAACAAGTGGCGCTGCTACACAGTGATTTCTGCAATTTAAGGAAAGGCTATATATCAGGTTCTATTACATATTATCAAACAAAACTTGATGTGTGAGAAAACCATTGTGAGACATTATGCTTATTCAAGTTAGATGCTTATAGGCCAATAGATGGCGCTGTTATACTGAAAATTTCCTCGATAATGGAAAAGCTATATCTCAACTTGCATGGCATGTAACTGTACGAAACTTGATATGTGAGATAACCATTATGAAAGTACATTTTTAAAGATGTTATTTATAGATAATAAAACTGTCTTTCTTTGGATATTTAGTGTTAGTTTTCTCTAAGGTGAAAATCATTTGCATTCATCATATTAGATAATTTTAATAAATAATAGTTTTAATAAATTATTTGCCCTTAGTAAATTTGTATAGGAAAATATAGAAGAAAGTCTTGTGGCGGCCACAACATACTAGTTTTATTATATTTTTGTCGCCTACAAACTAAATTTTTTATTTTATTTTTATCGTCTGCAAACTAATGTAATATGTAAAATAGAAAATAAAAAATGAAATTTCATTGTTTTAATTATTATTTTCATTACAAACTTCTTAAGAAAAATATTTATTATTGAATTATCTAATTTAAATAAGTTTTATAGAATCAGATTTATCCCTAAAACCTTAATCCTATAAAAGCAGTTTAGTTTAAAATACCGTTCTGAAATTTGTTAGTTATTATTTCTTTTTTATATCTATTTAACTGAACATTGAATGTTCATGCTTTTCAAAAAATCTTATTTGAATCTAACAGGCTGCTCCCATTCTGAAACTTATTGACTTACTTATGACTAATACATATCAGCTGATGTAAATATTGCCTTCTTGCAGTATTTTCTCAATTTATCTTTATTCTTTCCTTCAAACCCTTCTTTTCTTTCTCAACTGTCAATAAATCTTCTTGTGCTAATTAATGAGTCCCGCTTATCTAGTTTTAAACCTTAAGAGCGGACAATACCTAATCTTGCTGACAGTCAAGGCCCTTGTTATTCTATAGGAAAATCTGTTTCCAGAATTACTCATTACCTAATGCATTTTTTTTAATTCTGTTTTCATGTTCGGAAAATTCACAATTGCAGGGTTGCCATAGGCTACTAAAAGGCAACTATTTGCGACTATTTTCAGCCTGAGAAGACTATGGCAACTTTTTTGACCCAGAAAGCTTGAAAAAGCAACTATTTTCACAAAAAGGAACTATTGGGAGACTATTTTTCACCTTTTGCAAAATTCTTCCAGAAATATCAGGAAAATCTTTCAGAAAGAAATATTTTCTATGCATTTTAGAAACAATCCCATATCTCAACTTTTTCACTCTTTATTTATTTATTTATTTTTTTCCACCTTAAAGTATGGTATATCCCTGATGCTGACTTTGAAACAGGTAGAACATCCATTGAGAATGTAGAAATAGCACCAGACATGACATATGTACCTATTAAGCTGGCCAATTTGCTTATTGCAAATGACTACTAGTACACTCCTGTGACCTGCTATGTCCTTCCTCACTCTGATTTCATGTAGGAAAAAATAACAAAATTATAAAAGAAAGCTCTTTTAATAAATCAGAAAAGGAAGAATATAGCAAAAAAAAAAAATAAGCTCTTAAAAGCGGACAGTACTTAATCTTTTCAACAACCAAATCTCATGTTATTCTATGGGAAAATTTGTTTCCACAATGACTCATTGCCTAATTTTTTCTTTTTTTTTTTTTTTTTAATTCAGTTTTCACATTTAGAAGTTTATTATTATTATTATTATTATTATTGGTATATTTATATTGAATAGTAAGAAAATGTGTATGGTTTTTATCCTTTAATGATCGTTAGCATGTGATATTTAAACTAGTATTTTGGTCGCTAGGCTACTATTTAGGCAAATATTTTAAAGTTTCTAGGCTACTAAAGCAACTATTTTTGTTATATTTCTTTTGTGGCAACCCTGCGATTGAAGAATCACATATTTTTGAAGCATTCATTAGTACTCATTTTCGAAAAATGATTTTTTAATATTTTATTTTGTAGCTAAAAAATACGAAAAGTGCACTTAATTTTTTTTTAACTAAAAAATAAAATATTAAAAATTAAAAAAATAAATTAAAAACGAGTACTCATTTAACAGTTGTGAATTTTCTAAACATAAAGACACAATTTAAAAAAAAATACATTGGGTACTGTCCACTTTTAAAGGATGACATTTCATTGCATTCCTTTTAACTTCAAGCAGGGGCTTTGGTACACTATTTATAGACAATCGATTGAACACATATATTAACTCTTAAAAGAAGTTAAAAAGCACACATGTAATAAACAATTGCTCTAAAAAAAACACTTTAGAAACACGTATCTAAAATTATTAAATTTAATTAAAAACATTTTTTTAAAATATGTATAATCCGTTCAAAGCTTTTCGCTTTAATTTTTAAAGCATCTTCAGGAATGACAAAAATGTTTCTTTTTTTGCAGTTTAAATACTTAAATAGTAGTTTACAGTTACGCAAACTGCATATTACTGAGTTCAAATCTTAAATTCTTAAATTGTGAAAAAATCAACATGTTTAAAAATTGTCTAATTAGGTCATAAATATTATAGGTTGCAGGTCAAGTTTGTAAGGATATATTAAAAACTTTTCTATAAAACAAATGTAATGTGTAAAAGTTACATCACCAAAGTCTTGAGAATGTTGTAAGTGCTGCATCATAAAAAAGCCATAGTCTTGAGTTCATTGTAAATATTGCATCACAAAGAAAGAAGTAGTTATCTGTTCTATAACTCAGCATCTCACTGCTATAGATACAGCTTCTACGGCACCATCTCGGTAACTTTGCAAGCTCTGACCTTTTATGTTTTTTAGATTTATTTCTTTAAAGTTCATCTTTCAAGGAAACTCTACCATAGCTTTGCATTTCATGCATTTGGATTTTTAGTTTGATAGCACCACCTTGCTGATTTAACAAGATTTTGAACTTGTGTTTCCAATAGCTCTTACAAATTTATTCACATATTTTCCTGCCAATTGACTGCTCACCTACAATATGTCGAGTTTGTGTAACAGTAACTGTAAATTACTGTTTATGTATTTAAACTGCAAAAAAAAAAAAAAAAAAAACACTTTTTGTCATTCCTGAAGATGCTTTAAAAATTAAAGCAAAAAGCTTTGAATTGATTGTACGTATTTTTTTTAAATGTTTTAATTAAATTTAATAATTTTAGGTACATGTTTCTAAAGTGTTTTTTAATATAATTGATTGAACAGTTGGACAAAATATGGAATGGTTTTTAGAGGTTTTGTTAAAATTAAAATAATTAACAAGATTAACTTTTCTTTCAATTCAGCCAAAATAAAGTTTGTTGATTTCAGTTGAATTTTTTAAAGATATGTAGTTTATGTGTACATATCAAGTGTATTATTTAATGTATTACAGCCGAACCTCATTAACGTGAATTACTTTTAACATGAACTGTTTCCACAATCCCTATCAAAATGAAGATTAGTTACTGATAGCATGAACTACTGATAACATGAACAAATTTTTTATCCCCCTTGAGATTCATGTTAACGAGGTTCGACTGTATTAAGTAGTACTGACATTCTTTTCTTTTCAATATAATTTTTTTTTTTTTTTTTTCAAATACATGTATAGTTTAATAAATAGAAAGAAAGTAATTTAGAACTTAAAAAATTAAATGCAAAAGATATGCCTAGATCTATTTAAACAATTTAATGATTTTTATTAAAAAATATTTTTAAGTAGACTTGGTACCAATGAAGGTTTCATATAAAAACTTATATTTCCATTTAATATTTATAGATTGAACTATATTAAGTTTAATTCAGAAATTTAATTCATCAACCTGGAAATTAATTTCTGATAGAATGGAGTAGAAGGCTGATTTTTACCATGTGAAAAATACCAGAGCCGGGAATCGAAAGCCCGGCGGAAGGCCCGGGCTTTGATTCCCGGCTCTGGTATTTTTCACATAGTTGGTAAAAATCAGCCTTCTACTCCATTCTATCAGAAATTATATTAAGTTTAACTTAGAAATTTTTTCATCAAGCCTGAAAGTTCATTTCAGAAAATTATGGAGTGGAAGGCTGATTTTTTATACCAAGTATGTGAAAAATACCAGAGCCAGGAATCAAAACCGGGCCTTCCGCTTTACGTGCGGATGCTCAAACCATCAAGCTACCCTGGCTGATTACCAGCTAGGCATGTCTCACATAACATTCGTTGGCAAAGTCATCAAGTCTGCAAACACAGCTGTATCAAATGACTTTGCCAACAAATGTTATGCGAGAAATGCCTAGCTGGTAATCAGCCAGGGTAGCTCGATGGTTTAAGCATACGTACATAAAGCGGAAGGCTGGTATTTTTCACATAGTTGGTATAAAAAATTAGCCTTACACTCCATAATTTTCTGAAGTATATTAAGTTTGTTCAATGAAATATATATTCAAGCAACAATTCTTATGGTTTCTGATATATTTTTTACAGATATGAAATCTTCCTCAGTTTACATTTTTTCATAAATTTGTGATCTTATAAACACTGAAAAAAAATTCTACAGGTATTTAAGAAAAGACTTGTATTGAATATTGTAATACTTAGTATTCATTTATATTGTTTGATACATACTAAGTTTTTATATCTTGGTAAATTTTTCTACATTTATTTCACATAATGCAGCATAAGATCCTTTAATCAGAACCTTTGGAATCAAAGATTTTCCAAATTTCAGGATCTTCTGGATTTAGGGTATTTTTTCTTTATTGATTTTCTTGAATTATGAAATATGATGCAATAAAATATCACACACACATATATTAAATGTATTACTCAGCTGAAAGAAAAAAAAAAGAAAGCACTGCTTTATTATTAACTAGTATGTTGTGGCCACCACAAGACTTTCTTCTATATTTTCCTATACATATTCAATCAGTAACAATATTTAAAAAAAAAAAAGATTTTTTTTTCCTTTTTTTTTTTTTGTGAAAATTAATACATATTCAATCACTAACAATATTTAAAAAAAAAAAAAAAAAAAAAAAAAAAAAAGAATTTTTTTTTTTTTTTTTTGGTTAAAAGTAAAAAAAATCGATAACTTTGTTTTAAATTATCACAGATTTATAGTTCAACCATTCGTTTTAAAGGTATTGACGAGACCTTTCGAATGATACCCATCTTCAAAATTTACCCCCCCCCCGGGGGGGTACTTCCCCCCCAGGGGGGGAAGCGATGCCCCCCATGCACAAAATTTTTTTCCTAGTTACGTACTACTATTATCAATAATTCATATTAATTTTACAAACACAAGTGTAAAATAACTCTTATTATGCACATTTATACGAATTTTTGTCCTATGCTGCCATGTTAAAAATTTAGATAAAATGCTATCACAGCGCCACCTGTTGAGCTATTGATCCCCAAATATAATCAGCAACAGTTTATGTCGGGGACCAACTAAATACCAAGTTTGGTAAAATTTCGTTAAAAAAAAAAAAAAAAAAAAAAAAAAAAAAAAAAAAAGATTATTTTTAAGTTTTTTTTTTGTTAAAAGTAAAAAAAATCGATAACTTTGTTTTAAATTATCACAGATTTATGGTTCAACCATTCGTTTTAAAGGTATTGACGAGATCTTTCGAATGCTACCCATCTTCAAAATTTAACCCCCCCGGGGGGGTACTTCCCCCCCAGGGGGGGGGAACCGATGCCCCCCCATGCACAATTTTTTTTTCCTAGTTAACTACTACTATCATCAATAATTCAAATTCATTTTACAATCACAAGTTTAAAATAACTCTCATTATGCCCATTTATACGGAATTTTGTCCTATGCTGCCATGTTAAAAATTTGCATAAAATGCGATTACAGCGCCACCTGTTGAGCTATTGATCCCCAAATCTAATGGGCACCAGTTCATCCCAGGGTGCAACTAAATACCAAGTTTGGTTAAATTTCATTCATATGTTCGTGAGATACAGCGTCCACAAAAAAATGATACAGACAGACAGACAGACACACAGACAGACAGACAGACACACAGACAGACATTTTCTAAAAACTATCAATTCGTGTTCAGGACATCCCAAAACGTGTAGATCCGTCAAAAAACGGAGGTCGAAAATTTTCGCGAATCCAATACTTTCTCTATATTACATATAGAAGAAAGTAAAAATATATATTTATAGAGCTGTATAGTTTAATATTCATATTGCTAACATATTGGAATAATTATATTAAATAAATTGCATTCTGGCTACTTCATGCATTACTTTTAGATTATTTGTTTTTGTTTAAGAAAAAGTATCTGAATTTTGTGAATAAATATTTTTAAAAAGGAAAATCTAAAACAAATTTTGGAATCTAAGTCTTTTGGATTTTCAGTTTTATCATCTTTTAATATCAAATAATTTTCTATTTGGATATATAACTGATTGAACCCACCCATGCCAATGATGAATTAATACAAACAATAAAATAAATAAATAAATAAAAATGAAAAAGGAATTTATCATTTAGATACCTTTAATATTTAAGAAGAACCTATATATACTCATACAGCTTTAATTATACAAACAAGAAAGTTGAGGACAACCATGTGAAAGCACGTATTTAAACCAAATCCAAGAATATAGATATTCTAATTGTATATTTTGAAATATTTGTAGGATTTTTATTTACTTGTAATATGCGAAGCAATACTGCACCAGCTTTTTTTTCTCCATCATCATCGATGCCTTCAATAATAGAACCATCTGGTCGTGAAATTCTATTGAAAAATATTTAGTAGTTATAATGGTATTTCTTTCATTGAAATGCACATAAAAATTGTTTTAAAAAATCATGAAAAACACACAAGTAAAACTGTACTTTTATTAAATAATTTTTATGACAAAAGCATTTACATAAGCTAATTAAATTATTCTCTGAATTTTAAATTCTTAACTTAACAATTAAACACAGTAATAATGGTAACCTTGTAAAGAAAAAATAATATGGATGTTAATGAATCAATAATCTTAATTTTGTGGATTTTTGAAGATTAAGTGAAATATTACAGAATTAACAGTATAATATTGTATATTATAAAAAGTAAATAATCTATACATTTTTAAATAAATGTAAATTATTTTATTCTCTCTTAAGACAGCATTTTGTATTAATGATTATACCTTTTTTCTGCATGTGGGTTTTTTCCCTTTCAGTATCACTAGTTTTTTTCTTTTGAGAGTTTTTTGACACTGATTAAATCTGATACTTTAATCAAAGTATCAAGTGTACAATATTTGTACATTTCAATGCATATATGTATATATATATAAATTACGTGTCACGATGTTTGTCCGGGGTAAACTCCTAAACTAAGGAACCGATTTTAATGAAATTTTGCACACTGTGTGCAGTTTGGTCCAACTTGAGAGATAGGATAGTTTTTATCTCAATTTATTGTCACAATATTGTTTTATTGCAATTATTTGTTAATTATAGACCTTTATTAAAGTTGCTCCAAAATATCTGTGAGTTCCATTAAATTAATTGTTGCCAAAAAAAAAAAAATACGAGTTCATTTTCTTTCGACATAAAAATAAATACATTTAATCAAACGTGAACGTTAAAAAATTATAAAAAGTTAAATTATGCATCTCACGAAAATTGACGTCATAATCAATTTAAAGATTTTATACACATTGATAAAGTGCTAATGTAGTTCTATCACAGATATAGTAATATATATAGATCTCTCATCCCCATGTTATCGTACAAAGATTTTTGATGCCGAAAAAAAAAATAAAATAAAAGCTTTGGAAACAGCCATTAAGTGGTATTGAAAAAAAAAAGAAAAGAAAAGAAAGAAAGAAATATGAATTTGAAACTGTATCTGGAGTCTTCCATTCCCCTTTAGCAAATAAATTATTCATAAATTTTATTTGCTAAAATATTAGTATGTATTCCCGTGTGTATTCACTTGGGGAAAGACGGCCATATTTTGGTAAAAACGTCGTCTTTTCCCAAATGAAAAGGAATAACTCTTTTCTCCCCAATGATCACTCTATTCTATATATGCTATACTATATCTATGAGTTCTATACGCAAGCGAAGTGTGACTCACTGACCGTCTGTGCAGCCAAGAAAAAGATTTCCTATGTTAATTGCCCACTGGATTTTTTGTAAGAAATTATTAAAAATCGAGGAAATTTATTTCCCGATTTTAATCCTTATATTTGGGTATAGATATGTATTAGTTATCGCGGGTGTTAGATTGAATTATTTTGCTGTCAAATTGACAAAATTTTAATTTTAAATTTCAAAACTCTGTCGCCCTTGGCTTTTATTATTATTATTATTTGGCGATCAAAAACGTAACACGAAAATATACATGCCAGATGTATGCATTGTACGAAATGTAATATGTATTATTCATTGTACGTATGTATGACATGTAATATGTATTGTACGAAATATTGTTTCATATTATTCATTACTCTTTTAATATAAGTTGTTAAAATAACCATGATTTTTGAAAGGAATTAAATATTTTCACCAGATAATTTGGCGATATTCTTTTTTTTTCGCCAAGGATGACAGAAATGAAATCTATTCCGCTGCAAAATATTAGTATCTTACATCAGATATTTTATTTAGCCATTTGAAAACAAATTTGACTTCAAACTATGATAGAATATTTATCATTTTCCTTTTAATTAGTATATTATTAGTATATTAAAATTTAAAAGCATGGTATATAAAAAGTTTTTTTTTTTTTTTTTTATCTTATAATTATTCTTATCTTAATCTTCAATGTTTCCCATCTTTATTAACTTGAATTTACTATTAAAATTTTAACATACTCAAAAACTTCTCATCACTTCGTTAAAATACACTAAACTTTTCCAAAATCTTTTTCTATTTAAAATGATACATGTATTTACTTTAAATGTCCAATATTTCATAAGATTTCCAATTTTAAAGTTTTAAAATATTTATCAAATTTACTTATTTTTCTGGTTTAGCCTTATTGTTTTCCTTTTTATAACTACAGCTGTTGCCCTCTTTAAAATATTTAAAATGATGAGGTCATTTTATAGTAAAATTATCCATTATAGCATTTATTATATTTCACGCCTCCATAAAAATTAATTTTAAAATCGTCTGTTTCTTTTATACTTTTATTTTAATAGAATTTTTATATAATTTAATTTATATATTTGTCATTTTAGCATTTTTATCCTAAGTAGCATTAGAAATAATATATATCACTTCTCCATTAAAATTTATAAGACCCCACAATAAAATTAATTTGTGCTTAAAATCAACTCTACGAAAATTTTTATCAATCGCTTCCAAATTTTGACCTAAGTTTCAAATCTCAACCCTGTGGTTTTTTACATCGGCTACAACGTTTTCGTCTTTGTTCGTAAATAATAATTTAACTGTACTAAATAGTTTACAGCCGTATAATTCAACGTATAACTTAGTCACAGCAACGCGTGGCCGGGTCTGCTAGTATATATATATATATTTATTTATTTTTAAAAAAAATTACTTCAATAGTTCTCCCTATGATAAAATCCTCTTTTAAAAAACATGCACACATAATTCAAAAGTTGCTTTCTTTCGGTTGACTGAATGTTTACCCAACAGCTTTAATATATTTACCATAGCTGCAATAAATGATACATAATGACATATATCTAACATTGGATTTTATATTCCAGAAAAATCTCAAGTAATCCACTATTTTTTCCCTTTAAAATATACAATAAGATTATAATAAAATTTGAATGCATAATGTTATTAAAATATTACTAAAAAAAGTCATTGCTTTTATGTGTATATATACAATGCATATAAACAAATATTTAGGCTATTAAAAAATAATAATAATACATACAAATAAATAAAATGAATTGCAAAACAAACTTTTATTGCAAGAATTTAAATTTCATGAATACTGTACCTGTATGCATAAGTATTATGTGTTGCACAGGATATTTTTTTGTTTTCCTTTAATTTTCTCAAAATTAAAGGAACCTGAAAAAGAAGATTTATAAAGAATATGTAAAAAAGTTAAGAATTCAATACTTTAAGATATATCAATGATTCGTAGATTACTATTTTAAATAGTTTTAATTTCAAAAGGATTGATAAAAAAAATTAATTCAGTGAAAGAGATTTTTCAGTAAAATTAAACACTTGTCAAGTGAATAGAATAAGTACAAGGTCTGTCCCGAAAGTAATGCGACCATTTTTTAAAAAGAAATTTATTGAACCTATTCCTACAATTACTTAATATTCTTCGAAATACATCCCTCCTGCTTCAATACACTTGTTCCAACGCGATTTCCATGCTTTATATGTGTCCTAGAAGTTCATCACATGGATCATGGATGTCCTTTAGCAACCTCTTTGTAGCCGCCTTGATTTTCTCCGGGGTCCCCAAATGTTGTCCTTTGAAGTCAGGCGGTGACAAATCAGGACTGTAAGGCAGCATTGAGCTGCTGGCCTTGGTCAGGTGGTCGGTCGTCATAAAGGTGGTGTGACTGGGAGCATTGTCATGGTGCAGCTTCCAGGAATTCTCAATCTTGTGCCTGATGTCGTTGACTTGTTGCTTTAGCCTTTTCAGTACTTCAACGTAGAATTTGGCATTGACTGGTTGGCCAAGTGGAACAAATTAAAAATGGGCCACTCCCTTGGAATCGAAAAAAAAAAACAATGAGCATCGCTTTGACCTGCGATTTGCTCATTCTTGCCTTTTTTGGACGTGGGGATGATGTCGTGTACCACTCTGTGCTCTGTCTTTTTGTTTCTGGGTCGTACAAGAAGATCCAAGATTCGTCACACTTACCACATTGTCCAAAAAAGTTGGATCGTCCTCACAACACTGCAACAATTCTGCTCGAGAGTTTTTTCCATCTTGATTTAGACCAAGCATTCATACAAGGGTGTTCTGAAACAGGTACTGTGACTCTGCAGGAGCTCGGAGCCAACTGGCACTGGTGACGCTGTGTTTCCAACACTCCACCCACCCTTTCATGCAAGCGGCAACCCTGTGCGACGGATAGTTGTGGCAGAAGAAAATGTGGCAATGAATTAAACGTATTTTAGAGAAGATAAATTTATCATGAATACTATTCAAAATTTACAAATTAAAAACTTTGCTTGTAAACACTAATGCAAAAAGTTGCAAAATACTTGTAACAATTGTTTTGGATCAAAATAAGACCATGACTCTCTTTGCTAGGCAAACAAAGTAGGAATGAGTACAGCAAATAAAATGGCAACACACTTTGTTTGATGCACATATACCTATTTTGTTTGCCTGATGAAAAATTATTTTGACCCCAAAAAAATTGTTACAATTTTTTGCAGTTTATGATATTTATAAAGTTTTCTACTTATCACTTTTCATCTTTAATCCTCTGGTGCATTATTATTATTATTATTATTATATTATTACTCATTTATTAAAATTTTTCATACATGCTTTAAATAAAACTATATCAATTTCTTATTATATTGCACAGATGCATTATAGAAATGCAATCTAAATAGAGAATATAATGTAATATACACTGATTTAAATATGATTAATAAAAAAGAAAAAATTTCATTATCTCTTTACTAAATTTTTATTTTATAACATTTAAAAAATTCTTAGTAATAAATCTAGTTTTAATTATTTTCCAAATTAAATAAATCGCCTTAAAAAGGGATATATTGATAAATACAGCACCTGTTTTTCTGATGTAATTCTGGCAAGATGTGCTTGAAATACACTCTTCTTGTCAATAATTGGCTCTCCATGTTCAATATGAGGTAAATCAGGTGATTCTACTTGCAAATCCGTAAATGATTCTACGTTTACAAAAAGAAGAAACAAAAGCATTAAGAATGGGTATAAAAATCCCTGTATTTCCCAGCAGGTTAAAATTATCATTAAATATATGTAACTTAATGCCTATAATATTTCAGTGGAAAAATATTCAAGCATATAGATATAATGCACTTATTCATATATATATAAATGTGTGAAATATGTTGTAATTTTAAAATAGAACATATAAATTGTGAGTGTACTTTACCATTTGATCATAATATATTTAAATGGTACCCGGGTGTAGAAAATGTTCAGACTTCTGAAATTTCCCCTAAACACATTCTAAATTTCCTTCAATGTTGCAAAAATCTTTTTTGTTATACAAAGCCATATATTCTACGTAATGAATGTTCTTGAGAGAATAAGTATGCAGTATAACATAAAAATAAAGCTGTTAATCTATATTTTAAATATTACAAAGTTTTTTTCATTAGATTGTTACTTAGTCTTATATTTTTATTTTCTCCTATGAAAATATTAAAAAATTTTCCAGGCAGTTGAAATTTCACCCAATTTTTGTTCAGGTATTCTGACATAATCTACACCCCTCTATAATATATTCAAATGGTATAAATATAAAATCATGTAATGTATCAATTGAGAAAGATAGCATTGGTATCTTTTGATCTATGTATGTACCTGTTTTGAAAATTTTGAAATAACCTGTTGTATGAATATTATTAATTACATTTCATTTACTCACATCTGTATATCTTTTCTTTAAATAAAATATAGGCTATATATTAAAGAATACCTACACAAATACTTAGGCAATAAAAATAATTTTTAAATGTTCAAAAACTTTAGCACATTTTTGATAACATATAGGATTCTTATATTCTCAATTCTTGCAAATAATGATTCCATAGTTTGGATCTAAAATATTTATCTATTATAAGCAGGTTTAATCCAATAGTATTACAGGAAGAGAATGAATAAACGTTTTTTTTTTTTTTTTTTTTGTTTGTTTTTTTCCTGCTATATAATTTTAATGAAAATTTGTTTATAATTCAAATTAGATTTTTTTTTCCCTTTTTTTTTTTTTTGAAAAAAATATTTAATTTAAAAGGCAAATATTTATTGTAATCATCATACTGTTATTTATTAAATAATAATAATCTGAAAATATTTTAATAGCATATAAAGTTACCTCACTTTAAATTATTACTTTTTTCTTTTTTTTTTTTATAAAATAAAATAAAGTAAATAATAATAATATGTTATACAGTGTTCTTAGCAATATTAATTTAATTTAATTACTTTTTATTCGCTATTAAAATAATACTTACACCCCTGCTGTGGGGCTCCTTTATCTTTTCAATATAAAAAAGACACATGAAGAGAGAAATATGAATAATTAAAAAACTGAAGAAGCCCTGGAGCAGGGGTGAAAGCATTATTTTCAACAGTTATTAAAAGGTAATTTAATTAATTTAAATAAGTAGTACTTTTGGAGAATAAAAGTTCAATTATAGAATAGAAAGATATTAAAACTTCTTCACACTATAAATTTTAAATCAGCACAACCGGTTTCGAAAGGACATAGCCTTTCTTCATCAGGTGCAAAAAAACACGTGCTACTGCCTTGGAGGCAAAAGCAAGACTGAAAGCAGGGCAAATTCCAGGGGGGAAGGAGCAACACAACAACCAATAAGAAGCATCATGCAGGACCAATCAGAGAGGAACACACGTACACACACCAAAAAAAAAAGGGGGAGGGAGGGAAGGAGTAATCAATTAAATTTATTTTGTTTTATTTTATTTATTTAATTAATATTAGACTAATAAGTTATTAGTCTAATATTTATTCTTCCCCCTCTTGTTTTTGCCTCCATGTGTTTTTTTTTGCACCTGATGAAGAAAGGCTACGTCCTTTCGAAACCGGTTGTGCTGACTTAAAATTTATGGTGTGTGAAGAAGTTTTAATATCTTTCTATTGATTGTACGCCAGTTTTTTTTTAAATTTAGTTTTGGTCAGTTATAGAATATTTTAAAAAATAATAATAATTATTATTATTATTAGTTAAATACCTTCAAGATCTGTAGTATCACTTGCTTCACTAATTTTACATTGCTCTTCTTCAATGTCAATTAATTTATCAATGAAATCTGTTATTGTCATGACCCATAAATGAATAACACATTCACCTATGTTGTTTCTATGAATAAAAGAATGGTTATAATGAGGTATAATAGCTTGACGTAAAAGTTTGGTAAAATAAAGGAATTTTGCATTTATTTACTTGAGTATTATCTCTATCTGTTAAAATGAAAATGGTACAATTTTTTTACATATTTTTCAACTTTTTATAACGAAATTTTAAAAAATAATTGATGAACCTTTTATTTTATAATAATAATCATAAAAACATAAATGTGTATTTATACAGGGTGTTCTTTATCAGTTAGACGCTACTGAACTTTGAGCCCATAGATCATAATGATAAACAATTTTTGTTGTGTCCCTGTAAAAACCTATAAATGCTAGATTCACCAAAATGCTTACAGTTAGTGCAACAGTGATTTATGATATTCGTATAAATTTTCAGCTTAATTGAATAAGGCATTTAGATGCTATCGCACTTTTAAAAATTTGGTCCCATAGGCCATAATGATAAAGAATTTTTCTTTGTGTCCCTGTAAAAAAACCGTAAGTGCTAAATTCACCAAAATCTATACAGTTGGTGCAACTGTGACCTATAACATGTGTACAAATTTTTTGCTCAGATGAGGCGTTTAGACGCTATCACACTTTTAAAAATTTGGCGCCATAGGCCATAATGATAAAGAATTTTTATTTGTGCCCCTGTAAAAAAACTGTAAGTGCTAAATTCACCAAAATCTATAGTTAGTGCAACTGTGACCTATAACATGTGTACATTTTTTTTTTTTTTGCTCAGATTAATAAAGCGTTTAGATGCTATCGCACTTTTAAAAATTTGGCCCCATAGGTCATAATGGTAAAGAATTTTTCCTGGTGTCCCTGTAAAAAAACTTTAAGTGCTAGATTCACCAAAATCAATATGGTTCGTACTATGGTGACTTACAATATACGTACCAACTTTCAGCTTGTTCGAACAAAGTGTTTAGACGCTAGCGTGTTCACTCACAGACATACATACATACATCATCGTAAAAATAGTGGAAACGGACTCAGGGGACCTTGAAACGTATAGAAACATGAAAATCTCAATTTCGGATTTTTGACATGATTACAATACTTTCCTCACTATAGTGTTCGGAAAGTAAAAATGTTCAAAAAGAGGTGGGAAATAAAAATACGTTAAGAAGTACACCCATTAATTTTAATAAGATTATACCTTTTTTAATTTTCACACTATCTCCCTATGTAAATTTGATCATTTAGTATTAAATTTTTATTTTCAATCAAACAAGACCATTAGAAAAAAATCTTAACTCTACCTCTAAAACCAACTGAATTATGACACAGAAAAATAATTGACTTGTGCCATTTTTCTGTAACACCTGAAATACAGTGAAAATCTTCAGTGAAAATAGTGATATTCTGCATATATAAATTGTTAATGGAAATTTTTAGATAAAAAATATGATAACATATGTCAAAACATACCAAATGCACTTAAATAAAGCTTAATAAACATAGATAAACAATGTTTTTTGTTTAAGTTGTGGTGAAAAGAAAAAATATTCAGAATAAATAATTGTATAAATTAAATAATATTATAGTTTTAAAAAATTAAAGAACACGCTTTTATAGAAATGTGAACTAAAAAGCACAAAATATTTATCTTAGTATTAAAATTCAAGGTAAGAGAAAATCGTGTGAGTGACACACCGTAATATTTACATACATTCAATTCTTTAATCTTTAATTCAAATCTTTAATCTCATCTTAAAATAACTTAGAATTAAACAAAAACCATTTTTAAAAAATCTCCCCTGACGGGGATCGAACGCTGGACCTTTCGGTTCGTAGCGCAGCATCTTACCTCAACGCCACATCGTTCACGTAAGGAGAATATTTTTTTTACAATATAAATCCTTTGTTTGCTCCCAGAGAAGTTACAAACAAACATACATACATACATACAGGTGAAGCTAATAAAAGCGTGCTAAAAAGAAGATAATGTCTGCATTTCATTAAGGTACATTAAAAATTATTTTAACTTAAATATTTGAAACAGCTAAATTACAATTTAATAACAATAATAAATAAAGTAATAAAGTAATTGCCTATGAGTAAGTTAAACATCGTTTAAAACAAATATGATAATTTAAAAACAATTTACATAACTGTGTTTGTTTATTTATTATTTTCAAATAAAACAAAGAAAATATTATTATTTTAAAGCATATATAAGTGGAATGTAACTCTATCCTAAACACACAAAGATGATTTTAATGTAAATATTATCATATATTTTATCTTTTTAATATAAGTCACAGATTTACATTTCTATTTTAGTATATTGCCCCTATGCACAGTGTTCAATTTTCAGTTCAGTATAATCCACTTAATTTTTAAAGATACTGGTATGTTTTTTTTTTTTTTTTTTTTTTTGTAATATTGTAGTTACATTAAAAAAAAAATTTTTTTTAATTAACCAAGTTTGTTTATAGGGTTCATATAAAAATTTAAAAAGCGCATCTATTTTTAAAATAAGGAAATTAAATATTTATTAACATAAATTTTATTTGTATCTTATTTTGAATGTGTGTTGTTTACATTACCCACTATTTCTAATAGACAAAAAATCAAAACATATTTCAGCCTTTTTGGGACATCTTATATATTATCTTTTAAATAAACCTTACCCATAAACTTCTTGAATTTCATCATTCAGTATAAGTTTGGATTCTCTGGACATCCATGGTGCACTACAATGTACAAACATTTTTTTTTTTTTTTTTAGTTTTATAAAATAAAAATGTATTTTAAAATAAAACATAAGTTTCAATATTCAAAAACTATAATTCAATACATATATCAAACTACTGTCTAAACTAAAATACAACGTGAACACATTTTCTGAAAGTCCCATGTATGATTGCAAAATCAACAGTAATATATTATTAAACTGATCAGTAAATATACATTTAAAAAGCTAAAAGAAAAATTTTACTAATATAAAAAATTCAACAAATACTAAATAATTTAACTTTTTACAAGTAATACTTTATGCATTTCAACAAGCGTAATAATTTAAAATTTTCAAAATAAATTGATATGTAAATCAAATAACTTGAAATTTAAAGCTTTTTATTTTCCGTTTATGTAACTATCAAATAGTAGTTCCCCATATATTAATAACTATCCATAAATTAATCCCTGAAATTACATTATGTAAGTAGCTTTCGATATCTTACCTAATTTGATAAGTAGGAGGAGACTCAAGAGGATAACCTTCAGGTAAAGTTACCTAAATATATTGAAAAACCATAAATGAAAATTCTAATTTTAACTCTTTAACGTTCATTCATTTCACACTAAAACTAAACATTTAACACTTTTTTAAGCAACAATTGTTCAATATCTTTTTCCTTGTTTTAATCTATTTTTAAACCTTTGTAAGTAAACTTATGGCCATATCACACGGGAGCATATATACTCAGGGCCTGATTAAGCTTTGAAGCTAGGGGAAGCTCAGTAACATTTTGGGGCCCCCTTTCATTTCGAGAAATCTCATTTCCTTGCTATATATTGTCATATAAAAATACTATAGACCAAAACTCAGTGTCTGCTTATAGTTTTTTTGCATTCATTTGTATGGGAGATTTCTACCCACAACATTAAAATCATATAGCTTATTGATTACGAACATCCAGATTTTTGTGGTTAAGTAACAGAATTTTTCCAAAATAGTGTGTATTTTATCTAGCTTTAAGGGAATTTTCTCAGAAGAAAATCCAATCTCAGTGTGAAAATCCAAAACTGAAAATTCAAGAATCTGATTTTAGTCATTTTGGGACCTCTTTTAAATTTTAGAGGGGAAGCCTTTTCGGTAATCAGGCCCTGTATATACTCAACACAACATTATACGCAACATGTTGACTATGCTGAACGAAGGAGAAACCGGTCAGCTATCCATAGGGTTCCCCCGAATTGATAGCAGGATGTATTCCCTTCTCTAAAGGTATTCCAGGAAAAAATCCTGTTTATTCCTCCTATTGGTCAATTCTGATCAGCACGCTCAACATACTCAGCTTTTTCTAAACGGTTTCGTAAAAGATGATCATCCGAAAACTTGCTGTCCTTGAACAAAATCAGGCTGAGTATGTTGGGTATAATGCTGTGTTTAGTAAAATGCTGAACGAAAGTTTCTCGTGTGATATGGCCATTACGACTCTAATTTTTAATCTCTAAAAGAAATATTTAAATTTAACTAATGAGCTTTTGATTTTTTTTTTTTTTTTTTTTGTAAAAAAGTTTTATGCAAAATTTATGAATAGTTCCATTCCTTCACTATAATTAGTGATTTTGACATTTAGGTTCAAAATAAAATATTGCTTCTGGTTTTTAAGTACTTACATTTAATATGACTTCTTTTTTAGATTTGGTGCCAATTTTTATTTGAAAACTATTTTCACTTCCTAACAAAAAATTTTCTTCATAAATAGCAGCTAGTGCTTCTATTTCATCAGCCTGAAAAACAAAACAGTAAATTATACTCTTTGAACTAATTCGCAAAATACTAAATTAAAGAACTGGTGTACAATCAATATTTAAGCTTAAAAACCTCTTCACACACCATAAAATTAATGTGAGCACTACCGGTTTCGAAAGGATGTGGCCTTTCTTCTTCAGGTACAAAACACATGCTACTACCTTGGAGGCAAAAGCAAGACAGCTTTGCCTCCAATATATTTTAGCTGGCGACTATGTTTTCAACGCAAACTCATTTTTTTTTTTTTTATTATTAAAAATTGGGCCCAAATCAAATGCTGAAGCCTATGCTAAACTACAGTGTGGTTTGTATCAATTTATGTAAGAGACAAGTAGAAGGAAAACAGCAACTCATGGTTATCTGTGCATGTCTTGCACACCATCGTGTTGAATCATACAATTAGGGAACTTCCACCATGCATGTTTCACAACCCAGTGTTGAGTCAATTTACACTGATCTCGTTCGCACATATTTTGCGACCCGGTGCTGAGTTGTTGCAATGGTGTATGATATGCCGAAGCCGATGCTAACATTGTATCGGTTTAGAGGAAATAATGAAATTGGTTTGAAGATGTTAGATTTAAACAGGTGTTCTCTGGTGTATAATCCAGTATTAGTTAGGATTTGATTTTTATACACAGAATTTTAATTTCTATATTCAAGTAAATTCAAAAATAAATAAATAAATAAAGGCACGAAAGAGGGAGAGGAGTATTTTTTACTACCAAAAATTTTTGCTGGCGACCAGTATTTTTCACATTCCTAGAGCCCTGCTAATAACTATTTTTTAAATCAGTTTAGCAGTTTTTAAGAGAAAATGTGTAGTGAACATTAAAGAGTTAAACAGTGTCCTTATTTGCAAAAGAATGAAATAAATGCAGATGAAATAAATTCAAATTTAAACTAAATATTGTTTAAAATAACTCTTTGTTTTATTTGCTACAATTGTCTTGTTATCTATTCCAAGATTACTGAAAATTACTAATATTAATAACTCTTTTTTTTTATTCCCCCGTGCATACAATAATAATTGGAAAAACAGTTCTTAATTGTAACTATTCATTCTGGTATGTTTGCTTTAGTTAAATTTCAAGTTTACTAAAATCTTTCTCTTATTCCCACTTTTCTTTTTTTTAATAAATGATCATTTATTTATGAATTTTCAAATTTATTGCATTTCTCAAAAAAAAAAAGTGTTTAAATCTGTAGCTTGTGACCAACTCTGGCTTTGTTAATATTTTTCTGAATGAAATCTCATTCAGCACCTCTCATTTAGAACTATATTTGTCTGGATACATAAATGTAATCTTTCATCAGGCCATAACTCTACCTGAAATCTAAAATGAAAGAAAAGGGAACACTTCAAATCTCAAATTTCCTTGTAAGACTTAATACTATCAATGAATTTAATAAGTTACCTTATCTTGCTTCATTCTTCCGTGAGCAGCTTTCGGCTCGGGGCCCCGAACCTTCCTCAGACGTTGCTCGAGTGGCAAGTGGTCGCTCCTCTTGATCTTCATCTTCACCTGTAATTAGGCGGCGCCACTGTGTATCAATTCCGATTCTCGATTCATGGTCATTAATCGAATTTCGTTCTTTAATGATTTCTATGGTTTCGCAATAGTAGGCATAAGTGGAGTTTTCATAGTTTGCTAATTTTATAACGTCATTGAAATGGATATTTATTTCATTTTCCCGGTAGCTTTTTGATAACGCGGTGGTGTTTCTGTCATATTTTAAATCGTTCTGGTGTTCTTTAATTCGTGTACTTATTTTTCTTTTTGTTACTCCTACATAACAACCTGTTTCTCCATTATTATGTTTAAGGGGGATTTTGTAAATTCCGGCTGTTTCAATGGGGTTTTCCCCCTTAAACATAATAATGGAGAAACAGGTTGTTATGTAGGAGTAACAAAAAGAAAAATAAGTACACGAATTAAAGAACACCAGAACGATTTAAAATATGACAGAAACACCACCGCGTTATCAAAAAGCTACCGGGAAAATGAAATAAATATCCATTTCAATGACGTTATAAAATTAGCAAACTATGAAAACTCCACTTATGCCTACTACCGCGAAACCATAGAAATCATTAAAGAGCGCAATTCGATTAATGACCATGAATCGAGAATCGGAATTGATACACAGTGGCGCCGCCTAATTACAGGTGAAGATGAAGATCAAGAGGAGCGACCACTTGCCACTCGAGCAACGTCTGAGGAAGGTTCGGGGCCCCGAGCCGAAAGCTGCTCACGGAAGAATGAAGCAAGATAAGGTAACTTATTAAATTCATTGAAATTATGCTTCGTTTTTAACAAGCTAAAGTAATGACTTAATACTAATTTGCCTCTATTAAAGGCCCATGAACAATGGACCTTATCAATATAACATCGTGAAATCCTTCATACGTGACCACTATAGGGAAAATTGCAGTATTTTTGATGAATATGTTTGTACTCCATGGGTAAATTCACAGGTAAATAGAGAATGGGGCAAAATCATTATGTCTGCAATTGCAGATGTAATAGGTAAGCATATTTAAAAAAAAAAAAGACGAAGGAAAAATAATAAAATTTAAATTTAAAAAAAACTGAATTTGATGCTTTAAGTGATTTTTGTTGCAGATGTTAAATTTTGAGTATTTTGATTTATTCATTAGAGATGTTGGAGTATAATGTTGAATTTTTATACCAACTATGTGAAAAATGCCACATGCAGAAATTGAACATGAGCAGTCTGCTTACCATATGGAAGCGCTACCACTCAGTTACCCTGATTGATTACCCATTCAGCAATTTTCCCATACCTGTTGACAAGGTCACCATGTCTGCAACTGCAGATGTAACAGGTGACCATACTAATCATGGCAACCCCAATATACCACGTAAATTATATAAAAAATGTTATATATCAACCATGAATATTAATTAGAGATTTTGAAGTGTAAGGCAGAATAAGATTTCTGTGCATAGTTTGTATAAAAATTCAACATCTCCAATAAATATTCATGATTGATAAACAACATAAGTAATTTACATAGAATACTGGAGTAGTCTTGATTAATATGTTCACCTGTTACATCTTCAATTACAGACACAGTAACCTTGCAATAGATATTAAGTGAAAAATGCCAAGTGGGTAATCAGCCAAGGTGGCTCACTGGTAGAGCATTTGCATGGTAAGTGGAATGCCTGGGTTTGATTCCTGGCTGTGACAATTTTCGTGTAGTTGGTATAAAAATTAAACCTTACACTTCAATATCTCTAATAAATACTAATAGTTGATAAATGACACTTTCTAAATTTTGATTTATATATATATATATATATATATATTTTTTAAACTGCATTAGAGGCTATGATTTTATGCTTTTAAATTGTTTGTATTTAGTGTTTTTGTGTTATTTGCCAAAAAAAAAAAAAAAAAAAAAAAAAAAAACAAGCTCTTTTACATATGCAGTGAAAGGTTGCAACTCCCAACACAATATAGAACATCATCATGATGGCAAATTTTGAAAAATATGTCAGGAAGTATGCTTAGATTCTTCTTCCTCCCTTCAAAGAAATCTAAAATTAATTCTAAATTAAAAATTAAATTTTCTGGTGCATCATGGGCATTGAAATGAATCTTCATGTCAAATCCCATAGCTCTGCAATGACAAAACGTGCTTCTCTTATTAATATAGAAATTTTATAGAAAATTACATCCTTAAAAATAACCCTCACACACACTTACAATAATAATAATAATAAAAGAATCTTAACAACTGACAACTTTTTTTTTTTAATAAAGTAAGAATTTTAAATTATTTTTAACAAAATCCGTTTGACAGTTTAAAAAAATAGCTTGTTGAATGACTTAGATATTTCCTAATATTCTAATTCTCATTTTAAAATCTATGGTTTTCCTTTTTAATCTAGACCAAAATGCAGAATTTTGGCAGACACTACTTTAATTAATCTGTTATTGCAGTTTTAATAAAAGTAAAATTTGTAATATTATTAGTTGCATATTTAAATGTTATTATAATAATGAAACCAATACTAATTTGTAATCGCATACACACACATACAAAAAAAAAAAAAAAAAGAGAGAGAGAGAGAGAGAGAGAGTGGTCGTGAATGCGATTTTGGAACAAAACGTAAAACCCATACAGGTACTAATTCAAATATCAACAAACCTGAAGAGCTGAATTTTTAGAACAGGAGCTCATTTATATAGGAAAAACTTCAATTCCGAAATACACACAAATTATATCAGAGTAATATAATCAGCCTACATCAAGGCAAAGTATTTTTGTTGGATTGGACACATATATTTGATTCTTGTGCTTGATCTTAAAACATCCATTTAAATACACGTCGCTTTGTTTATTTACATTTTGATAGCAAGATTGTTCCAGTTAAGTTGAGAAGTATAAACAATACCACCATTGTGATGTAACGGTTTTAACTATGAAATAAAATGTTAAAAATTACATGTAAATAAACTGTTTTGTAATTTTTAAACAACTTAAAATTCTGAACAGTCTAACATGTTTTTAGACATCATTAAAAAAAAATAATAATAATAAACACAATAATCGCAATCGCAAGTCGTCTAGTTCTAGTAATCCAATTTAAATCAATTAATCAACCATCTTCTAAATCTTTTAATTGGTGTAAAAAAGTGTTTCAAGTTCCACTTCGTTTTATCAATTTTTAATTAAATATGCACAAGAGGAGAGCATTATGGGGGTGTTTTTTAAACAAATGATAATGTAAACTTTGATAAATGTGGCTGTATATTTATCAGGGCTTAAAATCTGTTTTTTTGTTTGAAATAATTATAAAGTTAGATCAAGACTGTTAGATATTGGAAATGTTTCGTTTTGTGCCTAATAAGAACGTTTTTTACAAACAAGAAAATTGTATTTCCACTGTGAAATCGATTTTTAAATGTACTAAGTTGCGCAAAGAATCATGTAATTTTTTTCATTCTTCATCAGAGCTTAGAAAAACCAGAAAATCTCTAATTAATGGTCTAAAGTTGTTTGCCATTGGTAGTTTTACTGTTGGACCATTGTTTTATTATCAGACTTTAGATTCATATGATAAAAGACAAGTAGATGTCACTATATCAAGTTTTGGAAGATTTTTCAGGTAAAAAATTCTTATTACAAAATGCAATTTTTTATGAAGGAAAAAATAACAGTAAAACGGAATAAGAAATTTGGCTTTAAAAATTTTAATTGAAAATTCATGTATTTTTTATTCAAATGGCAGTTACAAAATAAAATTTCTTTTGGAGTAAAAGCTCATTAAAATAATTTAAAATTGTTGTGAATGAGAAATTAAAAACTGAGTTAGCATATCTACTGATTTTTAGTTTACTAATCAATGTCCTTGTTATATGTATTGTAAGAAGAAAAAATATTAGTATTTTTATATTCTTATTAAAACATTAGCAGTAATTAGGCGTATTAAATTAATTTTGTTTTCTAAACATGTACAAAATAATCTAAATTGAAAAAATTTACATAGTCCCTTTAATGTAAATCACTGTGCCCTCATCATATTGTAAAGTTTAACCCTGTATTGCACTGTACATAAATTTTATATTATATTTGTTTTCTTTTTTTATTCTCTTATATTTTGCCGATATATTTTCTTTTATTTCTTATCAATAAAAAATTTCCAAAATATAATATAATAATGTTTATATTTTTATTATTTTTTTGTACTTTGTGATTGTTTTCATGCATTTTCCAGTTTATGCACAACAAATTAGTTGCATCCAATCCTAGTGATATTTTTTTATGGTTTTCATGCACTTAAAATATGCATACGGGCATAGTAACAATTCTTGCTGTACAGATTTTCTGGCATTTTCAGATTCATGCATGAATAATTAACTGCATCCAGTGATTTTCTTTTTTTAAGGGTTTTAATGTATGTGAAGTGTTCATACATGCATGGTAGTGATTGCTAGTGTACAGATTTTTGTGCATTTTCAGGTTCATAATGCGTAAAATTCTCAATAGGCTCTTCCCACCTGACGTTAGAGGTCACATGATATTTGAAAAACAAATAGCAGACGAAGTCTTCTATATCTGTAGCAATTGCTGAAATAACATATTTTCTATTCTTATTTTTGATCAATTGTATTTAATCTATGTTATTTTTTTATGCGTCATCATTTTTAATCAATTTTATATCATTATTCGTCATCTTTTGGTTTCTTTATACATTTACTCTACAATCATCATTTAGTTTATATTTGTTAATGGAGAACATGTTAAATACTCTGATTTTTGGTACTTAAATCATTGACAGTGCAACATTGTACGGTGTAAAGCCATTTAGACCAGTAACTAAGTTGATTAACTTGTTTTAACACCCTTATGCAATTAAATTTAATTGAAAACATTTTAAAATTTCAAATTATAATCCATAAACGTTCCACAAGAACAAGCTATTATTTATTGCTAGATCAGTTAATTTTACAGTTACACTACAACATACAAAAATCAATTCTTACAGGTAAAAATAAATGAACACATAAAGTGTTTTTTAAAAATTATTAAATTTACAAATGGGTAATTCCATTTTAAATCAACAAATTTTCAAAAAAGTTGTTGCATGACAATTTTTGATTTTGATGACAATTTGCATGTGCTTTCCCCATACCTTTTTGACCACAAAAATATATTTTTTTTATTTAAAAAAAAATTACCCTTTGATATAAAGGCTATTTTTGTCGTTGCCAACAGCAAAAATTAGATATTTTGATGCTTTGCTTTATGAGCTATAACTTTTTTCCTATCAAAGCTATCAAACTCAACTATAGCTCATTGGAAAGCTAAAAAAAAGATCTTTTTCCATATGGTATCAATAAATTTGAGATTTAAAAACAAAGGTTATTTTTTCAAGGTCAAAGTTTGCGATGCAAAATTAATTTTTTGCCACTTTTGAAAATTAAAAAACCTATGAAGGGCTTGGAATAACAAGCCCTCTTTTTTTTCTTATATACATATATAAGGTTGCTTATTGTATTAAAAAGTTTGGCTTGTTACTCTGCCCCCTTCACAAGATACGACCCCCCAAAGTTGCAAATTTTCTAAAAAATCCAATTTTCAATGCTAAAAAAATGCATGTGGGGGGCAAGGTAATTTTTTTTTTACTTGTGTGATTTTAAGTACTTCATACCATCTTTCAAACAAAAAAAAAATTACTTTGTTATTCAAAGGCGTTTGGCAGCTATAAGGGTCTGAATTTTCAAATAATCACACTAAAACCATCCAATTTTTTCATGTACTTTTTTTTGGAAACATGTCATTTATTATTTTTTTTTTTTATTTGATGGACTTAGATTGACCTCACAAATAAGAATATATCATATTCCTACTTTTCCTCATTTATAGTAATCTATTTGCCAGTTAAAAGCAAGAATAGACAGATTTCAACTTGTCCAGCCTTGCTCCCACATGTATAGAACAGTTCCCTTTAGGCAAACAGTACCTACCTGTGGTAGGAACTGTGCCAATGACAAGGCTGCTTGAATATTATTGGATACAATGAGATTCTGTGAGAGGAATGAATGGGGAAAAGTCAAACCTTCAAAAAAGGCTCATTTTATGTGACTTGAAGGAACTTTACATACATTTTAAAGAAAATTATCCTGATTTGAAAGTAGGGTTATCTAAATTTGCCGATCTTAGACCAAAATTTTGTGTGTTAGCTGGAGCATCTGGTACACATTCAGTGTGCGTTTGTTTGTACCATCAAAATGTAAAACTTATGCTATCAGCGATTAAAAGTGATCATAGCTACAAAGATCTGCTGCAGATTATGGTCTGTGATACTGAAAATGAGAATTGTATGTTTTCGGAATGTACTGCATGTCCAGGTGTGGATGCCATTTTATCACTGATTTCTCCAAGTAACAGCACCCAAATTGACTTGGAAAATGATGAATTTGAGGATTTGCAAGTTTCATATAAGCAGTGGATGTCCACAGACAGATGTGAACTGACATCATGTGTGCTACCTTTACAAGAATTCTTGGTTAAGTGTTGTGAAAAACTTGAGCATCTAAAGAGCCACCATTTCATTGCCAGTAAACAAGCAGCATTTCTAAAATCAAAGAAAGAAGATCTGGATAAGGGGGAATTTTTGATACTTGGAGATTTTTCAGAGAATTTCTCTTGTGTTGTTCAAGACGAGGTGCAGACCTATCACTGGTCAGGTGTGCAATGTACGCTTCATCCTTTTGTTGTCTACTGGGAAAAAGATGGAGAAATTCAAACTCAAAGTTTTTGCTTTGTAAGCGACTGCCTTGACCACAACACAACTACATTCTACGCCTTTCAAATGATCCTTGTTAAAAAACTGAAGGCAGATCATGCTTTAATTTCAAAATTATTCTATTTTTCAGATGGATCTGCCGCACAGTACAAAAACAGGAAAAACTTCATTAACTTGAGCCATCATGAACAAGACTTTGGGATAAAAGCAGAGTGGCATTTTTTTGCTACATCCCACGGGAAAGGCCCTTGCGATGGGATTGGAGGAACAGTGAAGAGGCTAGTGCGAAAGGCTAGTTTGCAACGACCGGTCAGTAATCAAATCTTGAATCCATTAGATGTCTTTGAATACTGCACTGAACATATTAATAGTGTAACGTTTTTCTATGTTTCTTGTGATGATGTTAATGCAGTAGGAAAAGTTCTTGAGGAAAGATATAAAACAGCACTATCATTACCCCAAACTCGGTCTTTCCACAGCTACATTCCACTCAACAGAAATATCATTCATGCCAGACGTACATCATTTTCTTTAGATTTTACAACCTTTCATGTCATCAAAGACGAACCTATCAACCTTAGATTATCCACACCAACAACCCGACCAAAGTTGTCCGATTATGTTTGTTGCGTATATGATGGTGACTGGTGGCTAGGAGAAGTGGTGGAAATAAAGGTATTTGATGTCGAAGAAGAATACAGGATCCACTTTTTTCATCCTAAAGGACCTGGAACATCGTTTAAAAAATCAAGTCATGATAACCAAACTTGGGTTCGGTTTCAAGATATTTTGAAAATCCTGACTGCGTCAGAACTATGGTCAGCACAGGGAAGAGGTCATAATATCACACCTGTGATGAGTGAACATTTGTCAACTCTTCTCTATGAGACAATAAACCACTGAACAAAAAAGTTTTGCATGTTTTGAGAGGTAAGTTAAATTCTATATACCAAGATGTTAGAAACCTTAAATTAGCTTATCAAAGTTTAAATGTGTTCTTTGACAACTCTTCTTAGTCTTTTTAGTTGTTTTCACCATTTAAAACTAACAATTAAGTAAAAAATAACTTTTCACTAACACCTAAGATTAAGAAGTATGAAAATAATTGCGTTGTTTCAGTATAATTATTTGAAAATTTAGACCCTTATAGCTGCCAAACGCCTTTGAATAACAAAGTAACTTTTTTTTTGTTTGAAAGATGGTAAGAAGTACTTAAAATCACACAAGTAAAAAAAAATCTACCTTGCCCCCCACATGCATTTTTTTAGCATTGAAAATTGGATTTTTTAGAAAATTTGCAACTTTGGGGGGTCGTATCTTGTGAAGGGGGCAGAGTAACAAGCCAAACTTTTTAATGCAATAAGCAACCTTATATATGTATATAAGAAAAAAAAGAGGGCTTGTTATTCCAAGCCCTTCATAGGTTTTTTAATTTTCAAAAGTGGCAAAAAATTAATTTTGCATCACAAACTTTGACCTTGAAAAAATAACCTTTGTTTTTAAATCTCAAATTTATTGATACCATATGGAAAAAGATCTTTTTTTTAGCTTTAGTTGAGCTTTGATAGCTTTTATAGAAAAAAAGTTATAGTTCATAACGCAAAGCATCAAAATATCCAATTTTCGCTGTTGGCAACGACAAAAATAGCCTACATATCGAAGGGTAAATTTTTTTTAAATAAAAAAAGTATATTTTTGTGGTCTAAAAGGTGTGGGGAAAGCATGTGCAAATTGTCATCAAAATCAAAAATGGTGTTGCACACCCCATTTGTTGATTTAAAATGGAATGACTCAAATACAATTATTCTACTGTTTACAAATGCATAATATTACTTTTATTTTATTTCATATTAAATATTAACACTTTTGTTTTTAAGAACAATATTTAATTGAATTTAATTCTCAGAATTCGATTTTACGTTATTCAAACATCACGTGATTGAGCAGACGACGCTGGGAAGAGCCCATTATAGCAATCATTAATATGCACATATGTAATGTACGATGCTTTGCATGCATGAAAACAGTAAAAAAAGATAAATACTATAGATATAAACACTTAATAAAAATTTCCCATTGGTAACCTCAAACTGGAGATCTCCAGACTGTACCTACGTATACTATCAGGGAATGTTGACTCTTTGCTGGAAAACCTTGTACCTAAGCATTTACCGAAATGGTACTTTTCCATTTTGCCGGGATAGGTGATAAGTTGCCAAAAATTATATTAGGTTGTCAAGGATGAAACTTGTAGAAAAAAAGGCGAAGTTTGTTGATAACGTATAAATATAATGAATCGTTTTATTCGTCAAAGTATGCACCCATATTGTCTTTACACTTTTGTCATTTAAGCAGCAGGTTGTTCAGGCCAGTGGTCCTATAAAGCCCTGACTGACATGCTGATGAGAGTCGGTAAATTCCTGGAAGGCCAGTTTCACAGCTTATTCGGAATTGAATTCCTTTCGTATTTAAACAATGTTCAAATTGCAAAAAAAGTGGTAGTCAGTGAGGACTAGGTCTGCATAGTATGGAGGGTGATAAAGTTCCAATTCCTGTAGTTTTGCCACAGTCATTTGTGCAGTGTGTGGTCTAGCGTCATCATGCAATAAGATAGGAATTGATCTCTTTATGTATTTAATCATAAGTGCAATGCTTAAGGAGCCACTGTACTTATTGAATTCTCCATAGCAGTGGCGTAGCATGATATTTGAATCTGGGCGTGTTCTGAAGCCAACTATGAAAAGAACACTACTCATCAAGGCGATATTGTTTTATCAAATTTAAGTGCAGATTTTTCCAATTTCTTGGTTGGTTGATTGCTGGATTCAAGTCTATTTGACTGCATTTGGGTCCTAGACCTTTGGGTGTAATGCCCTCGGTTGGGGTCTTTCTAAGGAATCCTAGCCCGTATCTATGCGAGTTTCAGAGAAAACCACGGAAATAAATGAACAGCTAGGTCGACGAGCACAATCTGGGATCGAGTCTGACACTTCCCGTCTACAAGTTTTGAGCGGAGAACCACTTGGCCGTTCATGAGCCACCAATTTCTCGAAATCATATATAAAATTTTATATACAAATTTTATCACTTTAACTTTAAAGCATATATTTACATGTTTCTTAGATTAACTTATTGAAGGCCACTTTGGTCGATTCGCTGATCGCTGTATTTAAATGAATTTTCAAAAAAAATATAATAATAATTAATCACAATTTTTTATATCACTTTAGAAACAAAAACTTAAGGAAAAAAAAATTGAGAGAAAGAAAGAAATGGAAAGAAAAAATCCACTGATATCGCTGCAGGTCCCATCTGCTTTCTGCCAGGTCTTCCCTAACCGCACTATGTCGGATTCGGGAGCCCACTGCTAGTGACAGCACCTTAACTGAGTGCTTCAATATGGGTACTTATTTGACCTCTGATACAAGAAGTTAATTGTTACATTTTTTAATAAAGCTAAAAATTTAATAAGTTTAATTTTATCTATCATATTACCATTTGACTCCAATAGAAACAACACATTAAAAATAATAAACATTTATCTTCAAGAGGAGGTATTATGCCTTTACATAAACAATTATTTTTGAAAATACAAGTATTAAAATAAAATTTGATTCATTAAAAAAGAAAAAAAAAAGTTTCATTCTGGAAAAAATGTAACCAGATTGAGAAAATGTTTCTCATTTAAAACGTAACATTAAAAAAAAAAAAAAAAAAATTGGAGGCAGTATTAAAATCATCATTATATCCAAACTATATGATAACTTGACTTAAGGGGACTCTCTACCTAATGTCTCTGAAAGCCAAAGCCAATGTTATTCAATGGGAAATTTTGCCCCATTATAATTCGTTAACTAATACATATTTTTAAATTCCGTTTTCACTTTCTGAAAATTCACAACTATTAAACAATTTATCGCTTTCTAAAATTTTTTTTTTTTTTTTTTTTTTTTAAGATTTCATTTTTAAGCTCAAAAATGAAAAATTTCACATTGTGAAAATTCGCATTTTACAACCTAAAAATAATTTTTAGAAAGCGATGAATTGTTCAGTAGTTGTGAAGTTTCTGAATGTGAAAACTGAATTTAAAAATATATATTAGTTAATAAGTTATAATGAGCCGAAATTCTCCATAGAATAACATTGGCTCAGGCTTCTGGGCACGATAAGTGGAGAGGCCTCTTAATGCAAAAGAATGAAAAATAAATAGAATAGTGATCTTTGCTAAGGAATGCAGATGGATGAAAAAAAAACATGCAAATTAAATAAAATAAAAAAAATTAACATAACATTCCAAAAATAAACAAGTAAATAATAAAATAATTTAAAAAATTCAGATTCGAAAAAAAAAAAAAAGGGGGGGGGGGGAAGGGAAAAGAATGAAAGAAAAAGTCTGTGCACACCTGCAAGATCAAAGCTACGCATCTATCACATTGTTCGTGATATAAGTATGGGAGAACATCAGATTAGACAATTAAAACAATCATCTTCGCTACACTTCATGGTTGTATTTTTATAAGACCGTTGGTTAAATATACTCGCTCCTAATAACAGACGTAATGGCCGAAGGTGATAATTAATAAATTTTCTACTTACAGTTTTTCCATGTATAGTTGGTGCATTTTTTTATTTTACCTTCACAATCATGACACTTGTCCTGGAAAAATGTCTTCTTGGCTAATTAAGTCAATCATACAACGGAATCAATACTAATGAACACTTTAATTCCTTTTTAAGAAAAAGAAGGGGAAGACTTCACTTTAATTGTAGGAGCCGCTTGAATAAAAAAAATTAATCAGTCATTTTATTTGTTTTAGTTAAATTAAGATTAGGGAATCGCGGAGGCGAATGCCAAAATATATACATCGCTCGAGCGATGTTTTTCTTACGACCGTTCTCGTCGGTAGCTTGGGTGGGAATGAGACGCTCTGCAGGCTTCTGGCCAATCACAGCGCTCCTTTCAAAAGGTGTTCTATTTTGAATTGAAACTTATGCTATGGTCGTCAAAAAAAATGGATGCCGGCTGGAATCTTTATTTTTAAAAAGGAGAAAATATGTTTACCGATCGCTGAGGTAAAAAGACTATTCCGTTATTAAAAGTATATTTATATAAATATTAATATTGTTATAAGTTAATTATAAAATCGGAGCTATTTAATTTAAAGTTTAAATAACTAAAAACGTAATGAAATAATACTTTATTTATTTAGGGGATATGACCGTTAATTTAAAAAGGGGGAAAGTATAATTTTTAAATAAATTTAAACTCTAAACGGACAATTTAATTATTGAATTATTTCGGCGGGGTATATTAAAAAAAATGTCATATTTACGATATGACAGCATCTGCCAATTTTTTGTAGATATGCAAGCAGTGACTGATCTTCATAGTGCATACTGGCACACACAAAGAAGACATTTTGCTTTATTCATACTATAGAGCAAACAAAATTTGTCACATGCTTTTATTTCTGACAGAAGTCTTCACTTGGTGAAATTATTTAGATTAAAAAAAAAAAAAAAAAAAAAAAAGCAAATTTTCTGTCACATAAAACAATTTTTGGTAATTCATCCTAATAATTGAATCATCAGTTATAAATCAATTCTTTTTTATTTCTTTTTTAAGAAAGTTTTTTATTACACCATTGAAAAATGAAATATAGGTTTTAATTTCTCAATCAGTAGGAGAAACCAGCTCTTCTCCTATGCAAACATCTCTTCTGAAGATAACAAAATCCCTAAGGCTTTAAAAATACCCCCAAACTGCAGAATAGGCTCTTCAAGGGCAGCATGACTTGGATCGTTTATACAGTGGAACTCCCCTTGTACTTTATACGAGTGAAAATTAGAGGGATGATGAATATTCCCTCAAATAGCAAAAAATCCCTATATCAGGGCCCAGGAGCAGAAAATACTTAAAACTCCAGCACACGTCGCAGAACAATTGAGGCTTTTGCAGAACATTACATCTGTTCCCCAACTAGATGTTGATACATCTAATATTTTAAAATTAATATAACCTAGATATGTTCAATTGACCTGTAAATCTGTTAGGGTACTAGAAAATTGCTGAAAACAGTCATTGTTTTAATGTATAGAAAATTTATAAACATTTTGTAAGTAGTATATCCACATTAATGTGACACTATTAATGCCAAAAGTCACTGACAAAATTACCAATTCTGAGTGTATTCCGCAGTTTTAGATCATAAAATTTTGATATAATGTTTTATTATAAAAGTGTAATAAATATTTTTCTAATAAGTATTATTTTTATGCTTATTTTACTGTGGTCTGACAAATTTGGACAAAATACCTGCTGAACATTTGCAAATTTTGATGTCCTGTTGCAGAACATTGGATATAATACTGCTCCTGGGTATCAGGGCAAGTTTTACAATGGCAGCATGTCTTAAACAATAACCGGTCAGCAGGGCGTCTCCTAAACAAAGCAGTAGGGAAGTAACGACAATTAGTAAGAAGAATAGCACTCGGATTTATCCAGGAATAATGTAACAAAAGAAATTTTTTTTCACTATAATTTTTCAAAACTGAATGATGGATAATGTATAAATTGAAGCCAGTATTTAATAAAATTATTTGAAATAATTTATTGTTAAACAAATTCTGTGTAAAGTTTAGATAGTTTTTAGTAGGTATGCTGTGCATGCCTAGCATACCCAGAAAATATGCCGCTGCTCCATAGTATAAATAACATCAGCTTGGACTTCTGACAACAATAAGTGCAGTGTCCCGGGTTGATTATAACAAAACAATTAAAGAGAAAGAATGTGAACACCCTTTTATTGCTTCCACAGAACTCAGATGAAAGATTTAACTACAGCATGATAAACTGCTATTTCTTTCTATTTCTATAAAACTGTATTTACTAAATCTAGTAATATGTATATATATTATATTGTCAGATTATCAAAATGCAATGGCTGATTATAATTTTAAGGTACATTTTTAAAACCTTGAAGTAATTTGAATGTTGTAATAAATTTAGAACTATTCCTAGCTGCTAAAGTATGAAATGCAGATAAAAAATTCAAAGCCATAATTATGCATGATACTTACAATTAAAACTTTTGTAATGTAAGATTAATCACTTTATTCTTTCTCTTAGAAAACACTATAGTCAAATGTTGTGAGTATGTGTGACCCAGAAAATCCTGAAGTTAAAATTAACATCAGTATAATTTTTTAAAAATGCTATGTCAAAATTTTTCTGCAGACCCCCAAAATTTTGTTGCCGACTACCAGGTGGCAACTATTGCTGAGTGATAAAAATAAAACAATTTTAAAAATGGTGTAAATATTTATGTCATTTGAAAATCACTATTTGTAAATAATAGTTCATAAAATGTTGCATTTAATTCATTATTAGTTTTATTTTTAAGTTAGAAGTTACTATATTTATGTATAAGTTTATGTATTATGTGCAATAAAGTTAAAACATTTATACTTTCCAGATCTTTGCAAGTGGGTATGACAATATCTTTAGACTATTGGATTAGATTATTTGGTTTAAAAGAAGTTAGTATAAATTTTTAATTACTCATCTTGTTACTTTTCTAATTTTTACTTTCTTCTATCTTCAATAGAAGAAAGTATTGGATTCGTAAAAATTTTCGATTTCGGGTTTTTGATGGATTTACACGTTTTGAGAGATGTAGAACACGATTTTACCATTTTTAGAAAATGTCTGTCTGTCTGTCTGTCTGTGTGTGTGTGTGTGTGTGTGTGTGTGTGACAAAATTTTGTGGCAACTGTATCTCTGGAACTACTGCACAGAATTTCATACAAATTGGTATGTAGTTGCACCTTGACATAAATTAGTGCCTATCAACTTTTGGTAAAAATCGTCTTACAGGTTGCGTTGCCATCCCGCTTTTTCTAAATTTTCAACAGGGTGATAAAGGCAAAAATTTTCAAGATGGGTATCTTTCGAAAGGTCTCGTCAGTACCTTTAAAACGAATGGTTGAACTATAAATCTGTGATAATTAAAAACAAAGTTATCGATTTTTTTTACTTTTTACGAAAAAAAAACTTAGAAAAAAAATCTTTTTTTTTTTCTCTCCCCTTAATTTTATCAAACTCCCACGGTTTTCGTGTTCTGACAAACTTAAACTAATTTTTGCTTTTTTCCCCTAATTTTGTCAAAGTCCTACGGTTTCCGTATCTTGACAAACTTTAACATATTCTTGCATTTTCCCCCTAATTTTGTCAAAGTTCCACGGTTTCCGTGTTTTGACAAACTTTGACAAAATTTTGGGTAAAATGTGAAAATTATTCTAAATTTGTCAAAACACGGAAACCGTGGGACTTTGACAAAATTAGGGGAAAAAAGCAAAAATTAGTTTAAGTTTGTCAGAACACGGAAACCGTGGGAGTTTGATAGAATTAAAGGGAGAGGAAAAAAAAAAAAAAAAAAGTGGGGCTTTGACAAAATTTTGGGTAAAATGTGAAAATTTGTTAAAGTCCCACTTTTTTTTTCCTCTCCCCTTAATTCTATCAAACTCCCACGGTTTCCGTGTTCTGACAAACTTAAACTAATTTTTGCTTTTTTCCCCTAATTTTGTCAAAGTCCCACGGTTTCCGTGTTTTGACAAACTTAGAATAATTTTCATATTTTACCCAAAATTTTGTCAAAGTCCCACTTTTTTTTTTTTTTTTTTTAATTATTGTTGCTGAGTGAATTTGTATAGGAAAAGATAGAAGAAAGTCATGTGGTGGCCACAACATACTAGTTTTTTTTTTTTTTTAATTATTTGATTGATTGATTAAAATGTAGTTATTTCAGTTGATGGGTGATTTCATGAAAAGTGGTACCAAATGAGAAAAAAAAAATTTTTTTTCCTCATATAAATATTCATATTATTCAACAGTTAAGACATCATATTTACTGATTTTTAAATGCTTTTCAAGAAATTTGTTTCTACAGAGTTGTAACAGTGAGTCAAATATGGATCTTTTAAGATTGACAATTTGCAGAGCTGAAGATGTTTTATTTTTGATCAACTTTAACTAAGCTAACTTCATTTTGGACAATTAATTGATTGTACTTAGCAAAAGTAAATATCTATTCTTTTTCCTCTCAATCTTTGGAAACATTTACTAAATTATGGTTATAAGAAATAAATAATTTAATTTATGTAAAATAGATGTCCCACACGTGACAGAAAAGATGGGTTTTTTTCAATAAAAACTCAACGTAATGTTATTATGCTTAAATGTTTTATTTTTACACATAAATTAAACACTGTTTTTTGAATAATTTATTGAATTCAAGTAGGTTTCACTAGAATGAGAAATTTTAGAGATTGCTTTTTGTCCCACACGTGACATCATGAATGGGAAGTTTTTATAAAACACTCAAGGATGCTTAAGGTTTTTTTTTTTTTTCTTCTTCTTCTTGTCTAATATAAATTGATAAATATCAGATAATAGTCATAAATATTTAATATTAAGATTCTGTTCTGAAATTACTCATATTTAAGGTTAATCCTAGGAATGAAAGATAGCATCTGTGTATGGAAAGAAGGACAAAGGAAAGTTCTCCAAGTGCATTATATAACAATGATTTTAAAAGAAGCTTTCTCTATGTTTAAAGAGGAAATTCCTACATTTGATATGCTCCTCAAAATTTTTCAGCCTATGACCTAAAAAAGTCCTCCTTATGAAAAATACACCATCAGTGAAAATGTAAAATACATGTAAATTTTATTTCAAAACTAAAATCCTTAAAGTATGAGTACTCAAATACATTCTGGAAAAATTGCCTATGCAATACAAACCTGGATTCCAAGTACTAGAAAAATGAATGCATCATATGCGTGAAGCGTCTTGTCAGATAAAAAATAATGGCACAGAGTGGAATTATCATTCAATCAACAGAAGATTTTGCTGCATTACATCTATTCCTTTGAAAAATACCAAAGTAATTTTTCTTTTTTTTTTTCTTAGCCGAAGGACAAATAAAGAAGGAAATTAAAACATGCAAGCCTTGGGAGATAGTATATAATGTTCTAGGAATACAACAATATCAACAAAAATCCACTGCAAGTATAATAATGCAAATGATACCAAAAAAATCTTCAATAATGAAAAGTGTCATTAAAAACTATAGATAAAACCTTAAACATTACTTCGTGCATCGTTGTTTAAATTTTTCAGCTGGGTACCCGGCCCTCTTCAGAACGACATCTTCTGTGGAAGACTTGCGCACGAAGTAATGTTTAAGGTTTTATCTATAGTTTTTAATTAAAGTTTATACTTCGTTTTTATCTATATATCTAAAGAAAAGTGTCCAGTTGAAAATTTGAATATTTGCAAAGGAGACTTATGTTAATAATATCCAGGTGAAATAATACACAGAAATTTCTAATGAGATTCAAATATTGGTTATACAAGAAGCAAGAGGGATATCTGAGAAGTACAAGTGGCCAGTTTCTACTGACTGCATCACATACGATAAAATTCTGCACCGATAGATGTCGATAATCGTGATCAATTCAAATTTAATGAAAAAATTCAAAGTATTTTTTTTTCCTTCTCCCCCCCCCCCCCCTGTGTGTGTTACTTTGTCATTTTATGCTTTAATAAAAAGGTAAGAGAAAAAGAAGTTGTGTAGTACAAGATTTCATTTAATCACACTGCATAAAATAATTCCTTAAAAAAATTGTATTTTAAAAAAAAGGTAAATTCTATCTTAAATTGTATTTAAAAAAAAAATAATCTGGTGTGTCACTCACACGACTTTCTCTTACCCTGAAATTTAATACCATAAATACAGGTTGCAGATTAATAGGTAAGATAACGAGTACTGTTATGTAAACCTATGTTAAGCAATTCATATTAGGCTTCTGAAGAGTTTTATATGATAATTAGTTCTGTGTGAGGGGGGCTACCGCCCCCCTCAACCCCCCGTTTCATTAATGCACCTACATTTATATAGAATTTAATTCGGTTATTAAAAAATATTTCTCTTTTTAAAAAATAATTTATTAAAATTGTTATTTAAAAAAATTTTCTTTTATGATAAGGCAGACGATTTCCATATTAGAGAAGTAGTTTAACAACAAATATCCAAAAAAAGTCCATTTTATTCTCAATATTAAAAAAAAAAAAAAAAAAATTAAAAAAAAGTACAATTTTTTTTTTCAAAGTTTTTTTTTTTTTTTTTTTTCGTTAAAAGTAAAAAATATCGATAACTTTGTTTTAAATTATCGCAGATCGATGGTTCAACCATTCGTTTTAAAGGTATTTTCGAGCTCTTTTGAAAGATACCCATCATGAAAATTTACTCCCCTCGAAGGGGGACTTCCCCCCAGGGGGGGAGGCGAGGCTCCTACATACACAAAAAAATTTTCCCAGTTAACTGTCTCTATTACAAAAAATATATATTTGTTTCATTTGGTTTAGTACAGTCTATAGACGTTAAACTGTATTTTCCTGCAATTTCCCCCATAGACGTAATGTATTAGAATTCTCTTGATTGTCCCTGTACACGAACTATTTGCTTGATCTTAACGAAAAGCTTACCATAGCATCCCTATATGATACATATTTAGAATACCATGTTTGAACTTTCTGCCATAATTTGTTTTTGAGATATGCTGATAACAGACATACACACACACAGACACACAGACCATTTGCTAAAAACATGATTTTCGTATTCAGGGCACCTCAAAACGTGTAAATATAACAAAATCTCGCGTTCGAAAATTTGAGCCAAAAATGATATTTTATAGTGCTAACTAATAAAAGTCTACAATATTACAAAAAGTAGGCTAAAATTTGGTTTTTTTGTTTACTGTCACGTGTGGGACATCACACAATTTTTTACAAATGTCCCACACGTGACAGTCTATTGCAAACTTTAAAAAATTAATACAAAATTAATATTATTAGTAACATAATCAAACCTAATACACATCACTTACAAATGCATACTTTGTGGGAAAAAAATACATTAATGCAATAATTTATTTCAATTAACTGAAATTCTTCATTTATATCAAAAAATAAATCTTTGTCATTTCAGTTCCGTCCCACATGTGACACTTGCTTAAATGACTTTAAATAGTGTATTTTGATACTTTTGAAAAACATATTAGTCTTAAAAAATACAGAGTTATATGCGATTCATAAAAACCCCATCAAATTTCTTTAAAAAAATATCTAGGTTTACTATGATAGAATCTGTCTGCAAAATGCCTGTGTAAATGTCCCACACGTGACCATGGAATGACCCTGATTTGAATTATTTAAATAAAGCTCTATAATATAAAAGCCCCAGCTAGTAGCTTAGTGGTCTAAATCAGGGGTAGTTAACCTTTTTTATACCCACTGCCCACTTTTGTATGTATCTCAGTAGATAAAATTTTCTAACTGCCCGTCGGTTCCACAAAAAACGATGATTTATAAAGTAGGGAAGTTACTGTATAGAATCTATTAAACTGAGTTAATACAAATTAAAACATATAATAATGAAGCGTTTCTCTATTTCATTTTTTTTTTTTTTAATCAAATTTAAAAAGAAAAAGGAAAGTGCTTCAGTATCAGAAAAAATCCCTACTGCCTACCATAAAAGGTTGAACACCCACTAGCAGTTGTTAGGGACTGAGTTGACTACCACTAGTCTAAATTAAGCTGGTGGCCTAGCCTTAACGCACGAATAATGGCCATCAAAACATAACAAATATATGTAAAAGAAACTTTTGTACTATTTTATTTCTTAATCTGGCATTTATGAAACCTTTTGTAAATTGCATTTAAAATATTATAATAAACAATTTTTTAATGTAACCAGTGTTAGAAATAAGAATTTTGAAACTAGGTGTCAAAATGACGCCTGGATTAAATTTTTTGGGCGTCAAAATGAAAAATCTAGGTGCCATCTATAATTAAATATGTATATTAAAATAATAATAATAAAGCATCAACTTGTAAATAATATATGCAAGATTATATAAAAAAGATTTCTGTAATGAATGTAATTACATTGACAATATTAAACATACATATTTAAAATCACAAATTCATTCTTCGTCCAGAAGATATATCATTCCACCACAATTTAATATCATTTTCTGGGCAGAAATCTTCCAATTTAGGGCTGTTTAATTTAATCATTAACAAATTGTCAACTACTTTCATAGAGATGTGATTTCTTAAATCAGTTTTTATTAGGTTCAATTGACTGTAATAGACTTGTTTACAGTCTGATGGGATTTGGAAAATTATTAGGTATGGTGATAAAAAAAAATCCAGGCGTCAAACATGGCACCTATGATTAGAATTCTAGGCGTCAAAATGAAAAAACTGGTCAGGAAATGTGACTAACGACCGCTTATTTCTAACCCTGAATGTAACTATTTATATCTTAGATAACAAACATAGTCATAATCCATAAGAAACTTTCATATGGCAGTGATCATTAAAAATTCAAATCTCTTTTTATAATAGGAATTTACATATATTCTTTACCTATAGCACCCTGTGTGTAAGTGAGTTTTTTCCAATCCTTTGACTCTTACAGAACCCTTGTGGCAGTGTTCAAGTACTGAGGAACCCCAGAGCCCATGTGATAATATTTTGATTACCGATTGTTAATGAGACAAAAAATGACAACCATTTTAGTCATTTATTAAAAAAAAAAAAAAAAAAAAAAAAATGAAATTGGTATAATTCTTAATATAATTAGGTATAGATAAAAAAATATGATGTGGACACCACATGACTTCCTTATACATCCATTTTACATATACATATTGTTACGAAAATATTGGCATTTTGTATGTGGTAACTAGTTCGTAAATAAATAGGCAGATTCTATTCCATAAACATTCCCGAAAACAAGCCAAGAAAACTATTACTCCAACCGCAAAAGTCACGATAATAGGATTGATTATATACAACACAGAGAAAAAATATTGCTTGTTCAGGAATAGTTATTCCACTAGTAGGTAATAATAACTTTCTTTAGTGTAACAATTTACAACAAATATTAATGTAAAATATGCTCCTGTTTCTTTTTTTTTTTTTTTAATAAATGTAGAATTCAGGGTCTGATTTGTGATAATTCATACACAGATTTTATCTTCCACAGAAAGTGGTTGATTTCTATATTTACTTTTCATATGTGTAAACAAGAAAAAATTATATAAAATATGAATAAAAGTGGTTGTAATTAACTTGTTAACAAAATAATACCACAAAGACCACTTACAATTTTCCTAAGAACTTTCGTCCAAACATCTCAATGGCTATAATCATAGGTGAATGACATGATTCTTCATCTGTTTGAGAGCCTGAACATGCAGCGCCATCTTTCGTCGATCTCTGCTTCGGTTGTGTTACAGGTATTTTCACAGGTAATGATTTCCACTGCTTCCCTTTTTATTGCGTAAGAGTTGCTATTATAATTAGAGAGTTTTTTATGCTATCGAAATCGATTTTAATATTTTCATTTTGGTAAACTTGGGCAAGGGCAGTTGTATTTTTATTAAATTTAATGTCATTGGAATGTTCCTTAATCTTATCCTTTAATTTGCGTTTAGTCATACCTATGTAAGAACCAGAACCTCCCCCCCCCCCCCCCATATTTTTGAAAATTAATTTTATAAATTCCTGCAGTTTCTAGGTTAGGAATTTTATCTTTATCATTACGAACTCTTTGAAATATGTTTTTATTAGGTTTTATAGGTATGTTAATTCCAATTTTAGCAGCTTCAGCTTTAATTTTATTAGATGCACCTTTGTCATTAGAATTAGTATAAGTGGGAGGAGGCTTAATAAATTCCTAGGTAATGTCCAAAAGCCTCCTCCCACTTATACTACTTCTATTCCTTATGACAAAGGTGCATCTAATAAAATTAAAGCTGAAGCTGCTAAAATCGGAATTAACATACCTATAAAACCTAATAAAACATATTTCAAAGAATTCGTAATGATAAAGATAAAATTCATAATCTAGAAACTGCAGGAATTTATAAAATTAATTTTCAAAAATTAGTGGGGGGGGGGGGGTCTGCTTCTTACATAGGTATGACTAAACGCAAATTAAAGGATAAGATTAAGGAACATTCCAATGACATTAAATTTAATAAAAATACAACTGCCCTTGCCCAGGTTTACCAAAAATGAAAATATTAATATTGATTTCCATAATATAAAAACAAAACTCTCTAATTATAATAGCCACTATTACACAATAAAAAGGGAAGCAGTGGAGATCAATACCTGTAACACAACCGAAGCCGAGATCGACAATAGATGGTGCTGCATGCTGAGGCTCTCAAACAGATGAAGAATCATGTCATTCACCTATGATTATGGCCATGGAGATGTTTGGGCAAAAGTTCTTGGGAAAGTTGTAATAGTCTGAGATCCGGCTGCAAAATTGCTACATTCATCGAGTATGTAATCAAAATCAGATTTTTATATTCAATTATAAAAGGGACAATATGTTTTGTCCGGGTTGCCTAATAAAATGTGGCCGCTAGTATTTTTAATTAAATTAATATTAATTGACTTTTTGGAGAGAAAATTCATTCATTTGTTATTGAAATAAACTGTACTCCACATCACAGACATATACATAGTGAACTTGAAAAGTAATGGTTGCCGTTGCGCGTTTGGCCGCTACCTCTTCGCAGCCAGGTGCAAACAGGTAGTGTTTGGGGGCGTTTATACGTTCATGGCGTATATTCATCATTTATATATCAAATTAAAGCTAATTCTTTTCTGCACACGGTAAACTTCGTCTGCCAATGTAAAAGTGGCCGCAAGTAGGGGTTGCCAGCTGTTAAAGATTGCTTAAAATGAAAATTAGCGCGCTACATCGTTCGTCAGACAAGGATGGCGATAGCCAATTGTACGCGTTTTTGAAGCTTTTGCGCATGCGTCGATTGATAGTGTTCGCAACCAATGGCACAAACAGTTGTAGAAAATAATTTCAGAACTCCAAAAGAAATATAATTAATAAATTTTTGTGTGGTTACATTTAAAATTTCCTATAAATATACATTTATTTCTCATTAAATAATCAAATTGTCTTTTCTCTATATAATTAGAACATATAATAAATATTTGTGAAAAATAATAACCCTGGTTATTCATGTAGACGAAGTTTATATTATACCTGTAATGTTTTAGGAAATATTTGATTTTATTTATACCGCCTGCACTATTCCATTGTTCAGGCTACATGCTCAAAACGGACAAGTTTGCTTTAAGTAAACAATTAACATCACAGATTGTATCAGCCAATCCCGGACAAATTGATATAGAAATTATTGATGTTTTTACTATTTGTATCAGATTGGCTCTACTTTGCCGCAAACATTTGGAAAGCTAGCTGAATCGATATTGGTGAAGCTTTGTTCAAAAAGCGCTCGCGAAGTACATATCATATTTGATAGATATTTAACGCCTTCAATCAAAGATTGTGAAAGACAAGATCGACAGGAAATTGATATTCCATGTACAATTAATGGTCCGTTACAAACGAGACCCAGTGATTTTACAAAAAGCTTAAAGAATTTTCGTTTTAAAGAAGCTCTAGTTAAATTTTTATCTTCTCACTGGGATAACAACTCTTTTGTTTCAGTATTAGGAAACAAAAATTTTTTTATTACTGTTGGAGAACAATGTTTTTCATATTGCTCTTCTGGAAATTGCGTTGTGAAACAAGAGGAAACTGAATTAGAATGCCAACTTGAGGAAGCAGATACGAGAATAGTATTTCATATAAGCAAAGTAGGTAAAGAGTCTAAAATATTGGTAAAAGCAAGTGACACTGATATTTTAATAATTCTACTAGGTAATCTGCACAAATTTCCCCATTTACAAATTTGGTTGGCAAATAGTAGATCCTAAAAAAAGAATAGTAAAGACGAAATATGTATAAATTGTACGGAATTGTCAAAAAAATTGAGCCCAACTTTATGTATTGCGTTGCCAGCGTTTCACGCATTCACAGGATGTAACTATACGACTGCATTCTTCAATAAAGGGAAAGTAAGGCCCTATAACATTTTTGTTAAACACCCGAGAATTCAACAATTTTTCGCATCTTTGACTGACCCTAATGACCTTTTTGACGAAAGTAAAACTGCTGTAGTCCAAGAGTTTACGTGCCTTATGTATGGTATCGTTGATTGCCAAAATGTTAATAATGGAAGATTCATTTTGTTCAATAAGACGTATTCTACAAAAAAAAAAAAAAAAAATGAAAAGTTTTTGAAAAAACTTAAGGGCTTCAAGTCAACTCATATTCTACCTTGCTGGAAATCTTAAAAACAAAAATTGTTGCGGACGATCTTCGTTAATTCGATGGGGCTAAATGCTACTGAGCCGAATTGTATTAAGTTTAACGCAGAAAATAATGGGTGGATACTAGATGGTTTTCTCAAACCAACATGGTTCTTAGGAGATTCAGCGCCAATGCAAGTTGAAAGTGTGCTATAAAATTATATTATCATTCGTACTGATAATGAAGAGGATTTTGATATTTGCGACGATGAAAGTGATGGCTGCAATGAAAGTGAGAGTAGCAATGATTCAGATTTTGAATAAATTATATAAAAATGTAATATAAGTTTCATTAAATATTTAATCATTTTTTCAATGATGCGTTTAATTTGTATACCTCATGTAATCTGTCCTATTTACTGAATATTTAATTAATATGTAATCTAATATATATATATATATATATATATATACAGACACGACATTATTTCATTGTTTAAAATATGAAAATCTGACATTGACAGATTTTAATTTAGTGCCAGAGGCTTACTGCTAAACTTGTTAATATCGACAAATTCTTCTTTAGTTAATTCGTGACGATCTAAATTCCATGATAAAGTTTTCATTAAATCAAACCAATGTGTTTCAGCTGCAGATACTGTAACAAATAACGTTGGAAGTCCAAACTGTCTTATAGCCGCAAAACAACGTTTTTTCTCTTTTTCCCAATGAGGGGGAGGCGTGCCTTGGGGGGGGGACTCATGTCAAAGGTGAGCCTTGGGGGGGGGACTCATGTCAAAGTTGTACCTTGGGGGGGACTCATGTCAAAGTTGGGCCTTGGGGGGACATGTCAAAGTTGGGCCTAGGGGGGACTCATGTCAAAGTTGGGCCTTGGGGGGGACTCATGTCAAAGTTGGGCCTGGGAGGGGGGACTCATGTAAAAGTTGTGCCTTGGGTGGACTTCATTCAATAAATCCCCATTCAATAAACCGACTGAAATAGGCCTTTAGCACTATTAAGAGTGACGTATAAAAATTCGACAACGCTGTACCGACTGAAATAGGGGTACCTTGGGGGGGGGACTCATGTCAAAGTTGGGCCTGGGGGGGGACTCATGTCAAAGTTGGGCCTTGGGGGGACTTCATTCAATAAATCCCCATTCAATAAACCGACTGAAATAGGCCCTTAGCACTATTAGGAGTGACGTAAAAAATTTGACAACGCTGTACCGACTGAAATAGGGGTACCTTGGGGGGAACTCACGTCAAAGTTGTGCCTGGGGGGGGACTCATGTCAAAGTTGAGCCTTGGGGGGACTTCATTCAATAAATCCGCATTCAATAAACCGACTGAAATAGGCCCTTAGCACTATTAAGAGTGACGTATAAAAATTCGACAACTGTACCGACTGAAATAGGCCTCTAGCACTAAAAAAATCAAATATTTCCTAAAACATTGCAGGTATAATATAAACTTCGTCTACATGAATAACCAGGGTTATTATTTTTCACAAATATTTATTATATGTTCTAATTATATAGAGAAAAGACAATTTGATTATTTATTGAGAAATAAATGTTTTATATTTATAGGGAATTTTAAATGTAACCACATAAAAATTTATTATTTATATTTCTTTTGGAGTTCTGAAATTATTTTCTACAACTGTTTGTGCCATTGGTTGCGAACACTATCAATCGACGCATGCGCAAAAGCTTCAAAAACGCGTACAATTGGCTATCGCCATCCTTGTCTGACGAACGTAAAGCGCGCTGATTTTCATTCTAAGCAATCTTTAACAGCTGGCAACCCCTACTTGCGGCCACTTTTACATTGGCAGACGAAGTTTACCGTGTGCAGAAAAGAATTAGCTTTAATTTAATATATAAATGATGAATATACGCCATGAACGTATAAACGCCCCAAAAAACTACCTGTTTGCGCCTGGCTGCGAAGAGGTAGCGGCCAAACGCGCAACGGCAACCATTACTTTTCAAGTTCACTATGTATATGTCTGTGATGTGGAGTACAGTTTATTTCAATAACAAATGAATGAAATTTCTCTCCAAAAAGTCAATTAATATTAATTTAATTAAAAATACTAGCGGCCATATTTTATTAGGCAACCCGGCCAAAACATATTGTCCCTTTTATAATTGAATATAAAAATCTGATTTTGATTACATACTCGATGAATGTAGCAATTTTGCAGCGGGATCTTAGACTATAAGTGGTCTTTGTGGGATTATTTTGTTGACAAGTTAAGAAAAAATTTATTCACGCGTGTAAGCTATTGTAAACTGCAGAGATATATTGATAGCTTTCCTATGAATTGTTAGGTACTCCTTTTGAATGAAAATTCAGTTTTTTTTTTTTTTTTTTTTTCAAACCATATTATTAAAGTTTATTTTCAATGAAACATCCGATCGTAAGTCACAGAATTCTTCTTCTGTTAAAGATAAATTTTGAGGATGAATGAACTGCGAGAGAATGTATTTCTTACCCAATCATATAATTTTATCAACAGGGATGGAAAATAATAATCAGTTTTCTTCGACAAATCCTCTAGGTGGGATAAAATAAAACTTGAAGTTTGTTAGTATAGTAACCATCTTCACTTTTTAGCTTCAAGTTTAATTTTCTTTTAAATCTAAGAAATATGTCACTTGAAGTTAGTATGTATTCTCTCCTGCTTTAAAGTAACTTATTCAGTTGATGAAAGTATTAAAAATATCTGTTAAATAAGCATCTGCACTCACATTTTATCCTCAAAGCATTTGGTAAAATCTTGTTTGTCATTTTGTTGAATATAGGGAGTCAAATAAGGGAAAAATTTGATTTCATATTTAAGATGTATGTGTTGTTATCCTATTTCTTGCGGCACCCTTAACAGTGTTTCACAGAGCTCTGGTAGGGAAACGCTGCTGTAAATATTTGTTATATTCATTTCAAGATAAACTGATACTGCTTATCTTTAATTTTAATAAAATATAGAAAATTTAATATTAAATGTTTTTTTATATGAATTCTAGTAGATTTCATATATCTTGTTGCGTATAGAATAAAATATTTCTTAATACTTAAATAAAATAAAAAATACTTAAAATCAAGGAGCCAGGAACTCTAATAAAACAGGGCTCTTTCTTACATTTTTGACTGCTTTATATATAGTTTTTATATACAAAATAGGCTATGTAAAAACAATCTATTTACATATGCTATAATATTACGTAGCAATAAATAAAATATAATGAATAAAAAAAGTCTCCTTATTCGTAAATTTTTACAGTTACCAGCGTAGATCTTCCCGCTGAAGTCAGAACGTAAACACTAAACTTTTTCTCTTTTCTCGTAACCAGCGCATGTGCATCTTGCACCATACTAGCAGATGTTCTTTTGAAAGCCGAAAGTATTCTCCACATATCTTATGACATATATAATAAGTAACAAGTGTTTATTTTGTTTAACTGCTGAGTGATGGGTAATTATTTCCAGGTAAGTAATAAAATATTTAAAATTCTTTAACATCTTTTTTTTTTTTAAATTCTTTTTAGGACAGTGATGAATATAAGCGTGCCATTCGCAAATGCCACAGAAATTCGGCTGAACGACTTTTACATGGCTGTTTAAAAAATGGAGGACTATATGTTAAATTAGGACAGGGCCTTGTATCTTTGAATCACATTTTACCTGAAGAATATGTTGAAATTCTGACCGCTCTACATGATAAAGCTCTGACTCGGGGAGAAAAAGAAGTATGTAAATTAAATATGAGCTCTTGATTTTTTTTTCTAAAATGTATTTTAAGAAAATATATTTGTATTTTTGAAACATATTATTAAAAAATATATTTGATAATTGCTTTAACATTTTAGAGTAGTGTCTATATTTTTTATTCTTGTTTGTTACAGTGAGGGGTTTAGGCTTAGGCCCATATAAGGGCGTTGAAGTTTTGTAGGTGATTAAAATTTGAAAGAAATGGAACTCTGATTTAAGAGATCGCTAAAACTGAAAATCAATAGGGATTTTCATTGACTCTAAGAACACTTTCTAAGACATTTTGACCCATTACGAATTTTTCCGCACTGGTTTGAAACGCATGGACATAGATTATATATGTATGATTTATCATCTAAAATGGATAATAATCATATGCAGGTCTCTAGGAATTTGAAAAACAAAGTTGCCAACAAAAATTTCTGGTAGCCATTAAAAAATATTCCCCCACTACCTTTTATATTCAATTTTGAAATTTACTTGAATATAGAAATTAAAATTCTATGCATAAAAACCAAATATTTTTTAAAACTGGATGATAAATCAGGAAACATTTGTTTAAATTTAACATCATCAATTTGGTTATGTTATCTTCTCTAAACCAGAACATCATCGCCATCAATACACAATTACACTAGCACAACGATTTAGCACTGTGTCGCAAAGCACATGCGTAAACCAATATTCTAAAAAGGTGCATCGATTCAACACTGGGTTGTGAAACATAGTGAGATTAGTGGGTGTAGAATCAGAGCCTAATTCTGGGACCATTTTTTCCAAAATATTAAAAAAAAAAAAAAAAAAAAAGGGTTGAGTTTGCATAAAAGTCAAAAACATAGTCAACACTTAAAATATATTGGCCGCCAATGGCGACCTGGTGACCTTATTTCACGAGCCTTGATCATGCGTAACTACAAGAATTTTTAATAAATTATGAAGTTTTTGAATTAGAATGTTGCAAATCAATTGGGTTCTTGCCATTGTCAGTAATATTTTAAAACTGGCCTGACCTCTACAATTATTTGTTTTGAAGATATGCACACAGACTAACAAACTGTCACCTTACAGACAGACACCATATCAATTTTGTTATTTTCGGATTCCTCACACTCACATCTCAAAATGTCAAGGTTGTAGCCAGAAAAAAATTTCGGTGAGAGTTCAAGCTTTAGTATAGTACATAATATTAAGTTTTAAAAATGATGTGTAACTCGAAAATTTTCCACAAATTTACAAAATTTCGTGAGAGGTTTGAACTCCTAAAACCCCTGATTGGCTGCAACCTTGCAAATTGTGTTAAAAAGTAAAAATGAAATGAAGATTAATTTCACTCAACTTTTTGAAATTTAGTAATTAACATATGTTTAGATAAATTTAAATAAAAGAGTATATACCACCTAATCTTACCAAAAGTCAAAGCCCATGTTATTCTATGGAGAAATTTGTTTCCACAGTTATTCATTATCTAATGTATTTTTTTTTTATTCTGTTTTCACAGTTCAGAAAATTTACAGCTGTTAAATTGGTAGTTTTATAAATTTATTTTTATTTATTTTTTTTTTTTTTTTAAGTGCATTTTCTGCATTTTTAGCTAGAAAATAAAATTTGAAAAATCAGTTTTTGAAAACAAGTAATTAATGGTTTGAAATTTCTGAATATGAAAACGGAATTTAAAAATTACATTAAGTAATGGGTAATTGTGGAAACAGATTTCCCCATGGAATAACATGGACTTTGGCTGTTGGTAAGATTAAGGTATTGTATCCTCTTTTAAGTCAGTAAATAAAATAAAAAATTATTTTTCTCCAAATTCGTATGCACATATAATTGACTGTAATGTTTCTAAATAAATGATTAACATGCAGTTTTCAATAATGATTCTGCAGCAGAATTCTAGGATATATTTGTTTTATTCTCTTTTAAAGAATTTAATATGCTTTGATTAGTTCTCCATAGGAATCCTTTATGCTTTCATCTTGAAGAACTATATCTGTACTGATAAGTATAAAGGATTTAAGTCCATATTCTTGATTTTTCAGGAGACGAAAAATAAAGTTAAACTAACTAAAAACTAATTAGAAGAATCGATTAGGAAAAAGGGATTATGTTGATTTATACCCTTTATACCATTCAGTGATTGTCAACCTTCATTTAATAAAGGGAAAAAATTGAATTAAATATTTTATACAAAGATTAATGCTAAATTTCTGACTTGAATCTTTTTTTACCAATGGATTTTCTCAAAGACTTAATGACATGGATTTAAATCCTTTATACCAATCGATAGAGAATTTTTTTCTGAGTCTGATTATGTACTTAACTCAAAATCGACATTTTTGGACTTAAATCCTTTATACTTATCAGTACAGATATATCCCATGATGATCACATTTTGCTTCCCCAATACTCATACGGCAATACCAATTTACTCATAGGTGGTTATTTATTATTTATTTATTTTTCAGTTAGAAACCCTTTTTCTTGAAGATTTTGGGAAGCTTCCTGAAGAGATCTTTCTAGAATTTGATAGAACCCCAATTGCTGCAGCAAGTTTGGCTCAAGTGTACAAAGCTAAAACTAAAGAGGGAAATGATGTAGCTGTTAAGGTAAGAATCCTTTATTATGTGATATGCTTGCTTTTCATAGTTTTATATAAAATTTAGATGTTTTTATTGTTTTTGTTTCATGTTATCTTGTTTATTTTTTTTCACAGAATTTGTTTTTCCCACTGTTTAGCACTATCTTGAATTCATTAGGTGTTAAAACTACTATACTTAGAATTCACATTTTTGTAATTATTTTTATATACATATATACAGAGTTTCCCCTAGACAGTTTCAGGTGGGTGCTGTCTGCTGTGCCTTGCCTGCCCTTTGTTTGAAGAAATAGCACCTTTCTTGTCCCTCATTTTAAAAAATAGCACCCTTATTGCCTCTTATCTTAAAAAAAAAAAAAAAAACACCCTTATTGCCTTTTGTATTAAAACACAAATTTATGAGAAAACAACCTACAAACTTAAGAATAATGTGACTTAATATTTTCTTAGTATACAATAAACTAAAGATAAATGATAAACTTAATAAGTAAAACTATTGTATATGATCATCAGCATTTATTTATTAGTAACAAACAAAAGTAAAGACAATTAAATTTTAAAAAATGTTCATTACATGCATACTTATAACAGGATTTTGAAATGGGTGTCAATTTTAAATATTAAATGTGTCCTTAAAAATCCAAACCTACCCTTAAAATCTAAAAAAAAATACCCTTTTTTTACTAGTAGCACCCTGCCATTTTTTAAATCCAGGGGAAATTCTCTCTCTCTCTCTCTCTATATATATATATATAATAAAGATGATCCAATAAGCATAGTAGAAGCCAAGCAACAGGTCTTAAAACAGCTTATTGACATATAGCGAAAATAGCTTTATTGAAAATTTAATCACAGTAAATTCCCACTCGGTAGCACCTGCAGCGCCCTCTTCCCGTTTCAATATCTGAAACAACCTGTTCGCTCACCATGTTATGATCTTTCAAATTTCTGACTTTAGCAAAATCCCACTCAGTGGTGCCTGTGGAGCCATATCCCCGTTTTAAAACTTACATCACCTTCCTCGCTCATTGGAATTTGAAATACTGAAATTTTAAAAATTAAAGTGCCATTTGGCAGTAGAAATTTCTGTAATCTATTGTTCAATTCCAAATCAACAAAGCTTTCAAATGATGTATTACTTATGAAATTATTTTAATTAGTAGCTGAGATACAAAAGAAAACCTAATCAGGACACCTTAAATTGTGTAAATCAGGTGAAATATCGAATCCCACTTTCGAATGATGTATTAAAAATAATTTAATTAGAATTAGAATTTGAAATATTGAAATTTTAAAATATTACAGCGGCAATTAAAATGTAAATTTTTTGTTTACTGACCGAAATCAATGAAATTTGAACTGCAAGTTTGTTTTGTAATGTGAGGACTGTATAGTAAGTTTTGTGTGCGACAAAGGAAAATTGAAGAATTTTAAAATTTGCAATTTTTAATCGCAGTCGAAAAACACATGACTTCAATCAGTAAAAGATGTTTTTCTTTTGCTCCACTTTCGAAATATCGTGTGCGAAGTTAAAAGAGAGTTGCCATGGTAATCATGATTAAAAAAATCAAATTAATATAAATTTTATAAAAAAAAAAAATTACCAATTTCAATATTTTAAACAAATTTTAAATTTATTTCCATTTTCATTATACCTTAATATTCGGCTGAATATTAAGGTATTTGGCTGAACTGGATATTCATTGTCATTTGCCAAATAGGCAAAATATCAAATACTAATTGTGTATTTGGTGCAACTCTAGTAAAGGACATTATGTATTGAAACATTGTAGGAACAGGGTGGCCTATAGTCAGGGAATTTAAATGAGTCTGGAAAAGTCAGGGAATGATGACAAATTTTTGATGAAATAAATGATATTTGAAAGCTTGTTATTGTAAAATGCTAAGTTGTTCTCTAATGTGAAATTTTTATAGAAAATAAGCCGCATAAATAAGGGAAAATGAGGGAAAATAGTCAGAGAAATATCAAGGAATTTGGAAAATTTCTAATGCTAGCCACCCTGAGTGAATCTCACAAAGTACATTCTCTGTAATTGTTTTCATTCCTGGTGTTTTTCTTGCTGTTTTTAAGGTACAGCACCATCTGTGAGCAAAATTTTTTATTTGCTTAAACAAAACTTTTTATTGTAAGGAACATTGTAGTACAAATCAGAGTCTCCTGTGTGAATTATGATTTTATATTAACCCATTACTTACCATTCATTTTTTGTTTTAGACAATATTTTAGACAGTGCATTCTGTTACGGTTCCAAAAATGGGACGATCTGTAGTAGTATACGTAATTGCTTGAAATTTATTTGTAATCCTTTAATACTCTTTACAAAAACTTATAAATTTCACTAATTAAGAAAAACATTTAGACAAAAGTTTTGGCAAAATAGGTTAAAGTTTAAAATGTCTCAGGACTTTTGACCCACTCTGTATGTTAACTAAATTTTATTTCTTCGTCTTGAAATATTTTTAAAAACCTTTGCTTTATATTTTAACATTACTTTAAAATACTTTTAGGCCCAATTTATTGACCTGAGGCAGAGATTTAATGGTGATATAAATACTATATATCTCCTTATGAAACTTATTGGGTGGATGCATCCCAACTTTAACTTCACATGGGTCATGGATGTAAGTATAACTTCAGAATACTTTAAAATTTTTAGTTTACACAAAGGTTAAATAAATAAATAAGCAAACTAAGTGTTCAAAACAAACATTTCTCTAGTTCTATTAAATTTTAAACAATATGCAGTTGCCTTAATATTCAGAAATTGACAAATTTAATTTTTAAACATTCTATTAGTTTTCTTTAATTTTTCTTTCTACTATATTTCTTTTCTTCTATGTACATATGAAGAAAGTATTAAATTTGTGAAAAATTTTTACCTCTTAGTTTCCAATGGATTTACACATTTTGAGATGCCTGAACACAATTTGGCCATTTTTAGAGAATGACTGTCTGTTACCAAAATTATATGAATACAACTATCTCATGAATTAGTGGTTGGAATTCAATAAAACTTCATTACTGTAAAAAATATGTCCTATTTGCTGTCAGAAATTCTCTGTAATTTGAGAAAATATGCATAATTTACGAAAAAATTACGTTGTCAGAACGTATTTTCTCAAATTAAAGAGAATTTCTGGCAGCAAATAGGACATATTTTTTACAGTGCATATTGGTTGGACCTTCACATAAATTAGTGGCTGATTAGGTTTTAGGAGTTATTGCCCAACAGGTGGCGCTGTTATGCTACAATTTATTCCATTTAAGGAAAGACTATATCTCAGCTTCTACAGTTTATAAATGCACAAAACTTGATATACATGGGGGTTACGATGAAAAACTGTTGAATCAATTTGAGTGTATCTCAACCATCAGATATTGCTGTTATGGTACAGTGTTTCGAGTTTATATGGGAAGGCTATATCTCAGCTACTGTGATATATAAATGCTTCAAATTTGCTGTGTGATATAGATATTGTTCAAAACTATGCTGTTTCAATTTAGGTGTATATTGAGTGATAGGTGGCATTGCTGTTATTTATTTATTTTTTTTTCCTCCATTTTTTCAGATGGCTGTTTCTTAGTATTTAATGATTAAAATTGCACTAAACTATGTAAAATCTTTAAGAGGCTATGTCAATTTAATTTCAATGCATGTTATGTGATAGGTGGTGCTGTTATATAAAGTGATATAGAAGAAAGTTTTGTGATAGCCACAACATACTATTTTGGTCAAGTAAGATAAGCATATTATCGCGATAAAAATACCATTATTTTTTAACACAGACCACACTTCTTGTACACAGACCACTTCTTCTTAGAATGCAAACGTATTTTGATCATTATAAAAAAAATTGGAATAACCTTTGAATTTGAAATAGAATAGTAAAATTTTTTCTATTCTTCTAGGATGAATGCTGCAAAATTTGGACTGTATCTAATTACTTTATGATTTATTTATTTATTTATTTTTTTACTTTTTGTTAATTAGAAAATAATGTTAAAATCACCTTTTTGGTTTTTAAATAATTATTCAGAATGTGTATATCTTAGTATTCAATCTTAATTTAGTAGTATCTGAAAGAAAATCTTGTGGCAGAGCTGGATTTCTTAAATGAAGGAAGAAATCAAGAAAGATGTGCCAGAGAGCTTAAGCATATGCCTTATATTTATGTGCCAAAAGTTTATTGGTCATTATGTACTGAAGTAAGTATCTTCTTTTTATTCTGCAAATTTTCTCAGCATTATAACTACAGGGCTGCCACTGGCGACTAAAAAGGCGACTAAAGCGACTATTTTGAGGGAATGGCGACTATGATGACTATTTTAACTGAAATATAGTCAAAAGCAACTATTTTCCAATTATTTGTGAAAAATTGGCGACTATTTTACAATTTTAGTGACTAAAATAAGGGAAAATTTTGCCAATCGCGATCTTTAAATTTCGCGCTGCCAAAAATTATCGATCGGCCGAAGCTACGCGGCAAAGTCAGTTCACTTCCCTTTTCCCTTACTGTCTTATCATCTGTGTGACGTCAAGAAAAGGTGAGGTCCAATTTGACCAATGGTAGTTTGGTAGATTGCTTCCTGACGTTTTTGTTCTTCCATTCAGCCGCGACGAACTTTTACTTATTATTTTGATTATTCTGTGAGAAGTGTAGTGTACTTAGAACAGATCATCAATTTCAGTCCATTTAGCAAAGTTCCTAGAGTGTTCTATGGAGTGTGAGTGTTTATGCGGACAAGCCATCATGGATTTCGCTTGAATCATCCGCGAAAAAGTTTTAAAATTATGTAAGTGCATTTATTTATACATATTATCCATTTTATATATTTTATGATTTATCTGTAGCTTATTAGTAATACATGGTTGGAAATTTCCGTTTTCCCTTTAGAGTAATTTTTAATATAAATTTAGTAATTTTTAATCTATAAAAAGCAAGATTGAAAAAAATTTTAATAAATGCAATTATTTACTTTGTTTAGTGATAATATTTAAAAGTGGGATATTTTAATAATTGTGCTTATTTTTATCCATCGATCTTTTTTTTTTTTTCTCTCTGCTTTGTCATTTTTTTGAGCCTATCCTTAAAAAATTATTATACTCTAAATTAAATGATATATACATTAATTAAATCATAAACGGTTTTAATGATTAAATTAGCATGCTGTATTTACGAATTTTCGCGTATATGTGTTTTTTTGCCGTGATTCTTCAAATCGAAATTAATAAATAATAAAGCTGTCTCACTCAAAAGAAAAGAATAAATCATAGAAATATTTTGATAGTTAATCCTTTTCCACCACAATAAAAATTTTAGTATTTATGTTAAACTTATTTTATTATAATCCAAAGCATATGAAGAATTAAAAATACTCTTTATTATTATTATTTTTTTAAAATCATGTCATTTCATATTAGAGATGTTAATTTAAACTAAATTGTAATTGCTAATTTTGTAAAGTTAAAGCGAGATTGATTAAAAAAATTTTTAATAAATGCAATTATTTACTTTGTTTAGTGATAATATTTAAAAGTGAGATATTTTAATAATTGTAATAACTTTATACATCGATTTTTTTTTTTTTTTTTTATGAGCCTAATAAACTTTTAAAAAAAATATTATACTCCAAATTATACTATAATAAACGTTTTTAATAATTAAATTAGCATGCTTATATTCATGAATTTTCGTGTATACGTGCTTTTCTGCCGTGATTCTTCAAATCGAAATTAAAATAATAATAAAGCTGTCTCACTCAAATGAAAAAAGTAAATCATAGAAATATTTTGATAGTTAATCCTTTTCCATCCGCAATAAAAATTTTAGTATTTATGTTAAACTTATTTTATTATAATCCAAAGCATATGAAGAATAAAAAATACTCTTTATTATTTATTATTAGTTTTATTTTTTAAATCATGTCATTTCATATTAGAGATGTTAATTTAAATTATAATGACTAATATTTAAATATCGACGAAACTATAATAGAAGTAAATAAAAAAAAAAAAAAAAATCAAATTATTTTAATTTTTTAGCAGTTAATTAAATTTTCCACTTTGTATGCATATTTTTACAAATCCTCTCATTTCACTCTAAAGTTGTTAATTTAAATCTATCATAAGCATCATAATGCATAGCTGCCAACTTTTTCGTTTTTAAAGGAAGTTTTCAGATTTTTCATTTAATCTGCCGGCTTCCGATTTTAAATTGTTTTCTTCCATTTCTAAAAAAAGTCACGAATATTGTTCGTTTACATAGCTGCCAACTCTCCCGAAAAATTCTGGAGACTCCCGAATTTAGAGGTGATTTTTGCTGCAAATTCGCAGAAATATGCAATTTTTTTTTTTTTTTTTTTTTTTTTGTCTAATTCACATAATTCCGCGTGTTTATTTCTTCCATTTTTAAAAAAGTCACGGATATACATCTTTTTATAAAAAGAAACCCCATTGAACAATCAGCAATCAAATGTTCTACGAAAGCTCCCGATTCCCAATCTTCCTCCATCCACAACATAAATGTCAATATTCATTTCAAACTTGCTTTATGAGATTCTAGAACCTATAAAGAAATAGAATTGTTAAGTATTTCTTGCTCATGTGGTTATTCCCCCCCCCCCTTTATTTCCAACTAACAATCGGCAATCGAATGTTCTGCAGAAATCTTTTGTCTCCCAATCTTTATCCATCTGCAACATAAATGATAATATTCATTTTAAATTTGCTTTATTATATTCTAGAAGCAGAATTGAAAGAGTTTAATATTTAAATATTCTGATAGAGAATAATAATGATCTATCTCAATCAAGAATAGACCATTTCTGGAAAAATATCATTTATGAAAAAAATTCAGCTGGCAAAATGAAATTTCCCAGCTTGTCAGTTTTTGTGAAAGCCTGCTTAGCTTTATCACATGGAAATGGTGATATTGAGAGGGGTTTCTCTGTATCTTCCAGGGTACTCTCACAAGAAAAAGCATCAATGTCGGAAAAAATGTTAAATGCTAGGCTCACTGTTAGAGACGCAATAAATAAATATGAAGATGTGACTAAAATCCCTATTACAAAAAAACTTTTGAATTTAACGTATAATGCAAGCAATGCGTATGTTGCATATCTAGAGGAACAGAAAAAAGCTAAAGAAAAGGAGTTGAAAGAAGCTGCAGAAAAAGAAGAAATATGAAATCTTAAAAGAACTAGAAAAGGAAAGGGAAGGAATCAACAGCATGGAGAAAAAAGCTAAAACTTTGAATGAATAACATCAAGAAATGCAATCTTCAGCAGGCTCTTTGCTTAAGGAGGGAAATGAACGTTTAAGAGAGGCCATAAAAGGAAATGACACTGTTCAAATAAGAATTGCTCAAGGATTATTAGAAGCTGCTGAAAAATTAAAACAAAAAGAAAGAGAACATGAAAAAGAAGCAACCAAAATTAATAAAATTGTACATAAGAGAAAATCTAATTTAATTGACTTCTATAGCAAAAACTCAAAAAAGCAAAACAAAAAATAATTATTGAAATTTAATTATGCAGGGGTCGATCCAGGTTTTAATTTTTGGGTCCCTTTTTTGTGAAAAACAAAATATTTTTGTGAAATTTTTATTTATTTTTGTGAAATATAAAATATTTTTGTGAAAAAGTAAAATATTGTGTAAAATCTTCAGTTTTTACAATCACTATGTAATGTTTAATATCAAGTTAATAGAGTTTTGTTGAGCTAAATTAAGGCATAAATTAAAAATAATACTGAAAATATGAAAACATTTAATAAAAAGATCATTTTTATAAAACAAAATCTTGTGAAGGGACTCATTTTATAAATTTGAATTTTGTGAAGGGTCCCTTTGTATGGATTTGAATTTTGTGAAGGGTCCCTTTTTATGAATTTGAATTTTGTGAAGGGTCCCTTTTTACTATGTGGAATTTTGTGAAGACTGAAAATATGAAAACATTTAATAAAAAGATCATTTTTATAAAACAAAATCTTGTGAAGGGACTCATTTTATAAATTTGAATTTTGTGAAGGGTCCCTTTGTATGGATTTGAATTTTGTGAAGGGTCCCTTTTTATGAATTTGAATTTTGTGAAGGGTCCCTTTTTACTATGTGGAATTTTGTGAAGGGGCCGCAAAAGGGACCCAAATTTTGTCTGGATCGACCCCTGTTATGTATGTAATTATTGTATTAAATATATTCCCCCCCCCCCCTTATTTTGCATTTTGCTAAATAGTAGTCATTTAGATTCATGAAGTTCAATACACTATTAGTAATTGTTTATGTAACACAAAGTTAATTATTTTTTAAACTATTAAAATACTATTAAGCTTATAATCTGTATGTATTTTCTCATGAATAATAATTAATGTAGTGAAAATATCTAGTTATAGCCATTCAGACTTTTTAGAGTTTAGATTTGCGATTTTCTAATGTATAGTGAAACGAAAAAAGTCAGGCAAAAGGAGACTATTTTTGGCAACTATTTTTTGCATAAGGAGACTATTTTGAAGACTATTTTTCATATAGAAAGCTACTAAAGCAACTATTTTTAGAGTCTTAACTCAGCGGCAGCCCTGTAACTAATACTTTTTTAATTTACTGTTTCATAAGTTTTTATTTTTATCCTTTATTATTTTTATTATATATTATTATTATTTAAGTTTTATTGAAATAAACAGTTTTTTAGATATATATGGCAGTTAAAAATATTTTCTTCATTGGATTATTTTGGAATAATTTTATTTATTGGATTAGAAGTGGACTTAAATGAGGACTACTGTAAGATCTCTTCTCAGTTTCAATTTGAATTCACTGTTTCTTAAAATTTTAAATACTTAAAGAATTATTATATTCTGTTTTCATTTATCTCTGATTTCACTTTAATGTTTAAAATAAATAGAATTTTGGTTGTTTGGTGTTATAAGGATATGCAAAATTATTAATCTTTGTATTTATAAGAATTAAAAACGAATGTATACTTTTATTATATTGTCTTTTTTGTCTTAAAAAATGTTAAAAATAATATTCTTTATACCTTCATATGAATACTTATGTGTGTCTTATAAATTGAAAATAAAAATATTTAATGCATTTTATATTATTTACATATATAATTCTATATTAAATAATAAAGTTCCCATGGACCATGAAAATCCTTTAAAATGTTTGAATTTCATTTTCAACAGCCTCAAGAAGTCATTGAATTTTTTGTATTTCAGAAATGCAGGCAGAAAACATTTAGACATGCATGCTGCATCAAATCTGAAATCTGCATTTTTGCCCAAAATTGTGCCACTGTATAGAAAAAACTGGTTTTTCCTTTCTCTTCAGCTGGGAAATAAGGAATCACATGTCTTTCCATTATTATACTTGTATATTGCCTCTCTCATCTGCAAAATCATGTTCTATCATAATTCTTTCAATAGCTGTTCTTATTTATTAACTAGCCGCCTTCGGCGACCAGCTGGTTCACGATCCTTGAAAAATCCGATTTTACGAAACTCGCGCTCGGTGGCGCCTGCGGAACTTTTTTCCCGTTTCAGGTACTACAACTTGAAAAATTTAATGACAGTAAATTCCCGCTCTAAAGTGACTAAATCACAGTGATCACTGCTACAAGAGTGGAGACAACAGGAATAAATTTTTGCAGATGTTATTAGTTGTTTTTTTTATTGGCATCAGTCAAGATGTAAATTGTTTACAGCTAAAGACTATAAATGTTGAGTGTTTTGAGCAAGTCAGTCTCTTGCCTGTCAACTTGTTGGCACTTTTTTTTTTTTTTTGTTTAGTTATGTTTATTTTTACAGAAGAGTTTGCTGGATATGAAGATAGTTTTATTTGAATGTAACTTTAATTATGATTAATTAAAAATAACTTCGTTTTTAAATCTGTGTTATTTTTAAAATCTTCCACACACTTAGACCACTACAATGCTGAAATAGAACTTAATTTTCGAATACTTACAACAGCTTTCTCTCTCATAGCGCAAATAGCTTTGAAAATTTTAGCTAAATAGTGTTAAAAATCCTTAATACAAAATGTGAGCGGAGTATCGGGATTCGTAAGCCTGCTTCATAATTAGATTTGGAGATATTATAATAAAGGTGTTCTGGTTTTTCTGTGGTTTTCTCTGAAACTCCCGTATGGAATTTAATGACTTATATCAGTTTAAAAGTCTGCAATATTTTAAATGATGTGTTATAAGTAATTTAATCATAATTAGAATTCTAGATATTGATTTATTAAATTATCAAAGTGCCCTCTGGCGACAGAAATTTGCAACATATATTCTTCAATTTCAATTCAAATATCTTTTTAAATGATATATTACTTATGAAATTATGTTAATTAGAAGCTGAGATACAAAGGTAATATAAACATTTTTATAAAAAGATTTGTGTCCAACTTATCCATGGTTTTCTCCGAAACTTGCGTAATTCTGGCCTATAAAGTGTTAAAAATCCTTAGCACAAAATGTGAGCGAAAATTGAAATTCAAAACATAAAATATAAAATAATAAAGGCGTTCTGGGTTTTCTGTTGTTTTCTCTGAAACTCCCGTTCCTTTTCTACATTTTTGCCCCTTTGTCCCCACCTTTCGGTTCCTCCTAATAAATTATCTCAATTTAAAATACTACAAAATATAAAAGAAAACTTAATATTAACATTTTTTTATTTTTTGGTGATGCGAGTCGTGATAAATATAATTCCCAATAAAAATGTAACTTTTTTGTTTAGTCACATATTTTCATGAAAATTGAACTGTAGCTTTACAATATGCTGTGTAGGCCAAATATTAAATTAAATGTAACATGAATAAAAATTTGAAAAAGTTTGAAAATTGCAATTTTTCTCCCCACTATAAAACATGTGACATCTTAATTGGTTACAATCATTTCCTCTTTCATCGCAGACAACCATTTGCAGTTGAAAGATGTTGCCACCTAAAATTCATACTTTAGTTAATTTTTAAAAATCTAATTGTTGTATGATAAGCCGCTTGCACCCTTAGATTTAGAGAAAATGCCCCTTTCGCTTGGTACCAAATTCGTAACGATCGGACTAATATTTCTAATTTATTTTCCACTTTTTCTGCTTTTAACTCCCTTAAAATATCTATTTTCATGCAATCTCTGTGAATTCTCAGTCATTGAGATCGCTTTTTGATAAGACATAGGTCGACATTTTAATTATCGCCACAACTAATTAAAATTTTTAAATTCTTTTTTCACTATCCCCTCGGGAAGGCTTCTGAGCACCTGTATGTCAAATTTTGTACTTCTACATTCAATAGGGGCTGAACGTATAGATACACAGACAGACAGACATCTTCTTTTATTAATATAGATGCACCAAATGCTGTTTAAATTCAATTTAATTAATAACAGCTCTTCTTAGATCCTAGTTAGCATCTACTGCAAATGTATTTAATAAAACTCAGTGTTTATTGTTATTAAAAATGCACTTACAGTGGCTCCCAAAAGCATTCATACATTTATGATTTTCATTGAAATAGGGCTCTATCCATTAATTAAAATTAATATTTACAAATGGCTATTTAATTATTAGATCTTTAATCCATTCTTAACAAAATTGCATGAAATATTTTTAAAACATACTAAAAATTTACTTTTAAGGAATCAATAATGAAAAAGTTACAAACATTTTACCTCACAAAAGTCTTCATACACTGAAATATTTTTAGATAAAATCAAAATTAGAATTATCGTTTGCCGCTTTTTTAAATTTTTGCATTGTGGTGGCATTTTAAAAATCGTTTGCTTTAATTTTTGATTGTTTACGTCATGATATTCTATTTATTATTTAAAAATGGGTCGCAGTAGTAAAGAAATTACGAACAACATTCGAAAATTGATAATTTTTCACCATAGTAGTGGTAAATCAATTCGAAATATTGCTAAATTAGTTAATTTATCCCATTCTACAGTGCAGTATGTGATAAAACGTTTTAAAGAAGAAAATCCGATTGAAAACAAGGTAAGAAAAGGTCGACCGAGAAAGTTAACTAAATGTGATGAGAGATTTATTATTAGAAAATTTATGAAAAATCCACGTTTGAGTGCTGTAAAAGTTTCTGCAGAACTTAATGAAAAGTTTTCTACTTCAATTTCACCTGAAACTGTTGTCAGAGAAGCTGGATTACATGGGCGTTCTGCCTGTAAAAAATTTTTTGTCAGTGCGAAAAACAGAAAGCTTAGGCTTTCATTCGCAAAATCAATGATAAATAAACCCGAAACGTACTGGAATAATGTTCTATTTGCTGACGAAAGCAAATTTAACATTTTTGGTTCTGATGGTTGAATAACTGTATGGAGAAGAAAAAATGAGGAACTTCATTCTAAGAACTTAGTTGGAACGGTTAAGCATGGTGGTGGAGGTGTTCTTGTGTGGGGGTGCATGTCAGCATCAGGACTAGGAAATTTGGTATTTATTGATGGCATTATGAATCATTCTCTTTATTTAAATATTTTAAGAGACAATTTAAAATTATCAGACCAAAATTTGGGTATTGGAAACAACTTTATTTTTTATCATAACGATCCTAAGCATACAGCTCTCAACGTTTGCCTGTGGTGTCTCTATAATTGTCCACAAGTTTTGAAAATGCCACCTCAGTCACCAGATTTAAACCCCATAGAACAAATCTGGAGAGAACTGGAGGTTAGAGTACGAAAACACGACATCAAAATGAAAAGCAAACTAAAAACAGTAATGATGGAAGAATGGATGAACATTGATACAGAAATTACAAAAAAAAAACTAGTAAAATCTATTCCCAGACGTTTAAAAGCTGTTGTGGATGCTAAAGGATATCCTACTAAATATTAATTTAACGAAAAATGAAAATATTTACTAATATGTAAAGATTTTTTTTAAGTGTACAAAGACTTATGTGAGAAAAAGATTTTGTCATTTTTTTATTACTAATTTCTTAAAAATAAAGTTTCGCTATAATTTAAAAACATTTCATGTAATTTTTTTAAAAATAGATTATAGATCTTATCATTAAAATCTCATTAAGAAAGTTTACTTTTAATTAATGGATAGAGATCTATTTTACTGAGAATGGTAAGTGTACAAACACTTTTGGGAGCCACTGTATATAAATTTGTTTGTTATTGCTCATAAATTATTTCTAGTATTAATTGTAACTGTTAGCATTAAATATTTTTACTATTATTATTGCAGAGAGTGCTAACTGCTGAATTCATTAATGGAGTAAATATTGACAATGTTGAAGGCATCAAGAAGATGGGATTAGATATTGCTGATGTGAGTTTGTTATATTAATTTTGAAGCAATTGTAATTTTCTCTAACTGTCTACGGTTGTATATATATGACTAAAAGAGATAGAAGACAGAAAATATTTTAGAAAAATGCTTGAAAATTTGTCTAAAAGAAGTATAAACGCAAAGTGCTAAAATAAAGTTTATAAAAAAAAAAAAAAAAATGAAAGAAAATAGACTTAATACATGTCAATTTCTTTATGATTCTCACAGTAGAAAGTTATTTAAATGTGATTTTTAAAAATGTCTGTCCTAAATTTTGGAAAATTGTTTTGTATGATTCTAATTTAATTGATTAAGTTCATTAGCAAAGATTTTAAATATTAATAATAAGGTGATCCTATCGTTTTTAGGAATAAGTAGTTAGATATCATGGATTTTATTTTGTATTATATATATATATATATATATATATATATATATATAGTGGATTACTAATTACTACTATATAAAAAAAACACAATAGTACTTTTTTTTTTTTTAGAAATACAGTGATTTCTCACTTATGTGTCACTGCAAAGGACCACCAAAGAAAGGCATAGCATAGGAGTGAAAGAGGCATATAAGTGAAAAACTACAAACAACAGCTTAAAAATGTACAAAATATTTTTATTGCTGGCTTATGCAATACCGAAAAATATTAATTAATATTTTAAGAACACAAAGTAAATGTAATTAATATGCCCAATTCCAACTTATTTTCTCTTAAAACAATTACAATAGAAAATTATTTTTGTCTTCATCTATTTCTTTCAAAAACTATCTTCTCGGGCTCATACAGATGGAAAAATGTTAGATCTTTTCCTGAGTTAAATTTCAAATAATCACAAATAGTTTCTACCATTTCAAACATTTTTTTATAAGTCGGGAAAATTACTACTACATCATAATACTCTTCATAAATATTATTCAATATATCAAAAGAAATATTTTCAATTTCTCTCATATCAGATATAATTAAATTGTTATCTACTACTTCAGTTTTTATAATTTGTCATTCTTCTACAATTATGTAATTTTCATTTTCTGTCATATCAAGTTATTTATTTACTGGAAAGCTTGCTCAATGAAAAGAATTTTTTATTCATTCATCACAGGTGTTTCTCCATAAGGAACACAACATATAAACAGCATTGAGAATGGTGATCTCCTTTACTTAATCTTTCACGGAATTTATACGCATCAGGGAAAACCCAAAATACTCAGGGAAGTTAAGATTTTGGTAAAAAAAGTGTCGGGGAAAAATAAATTTTTCATTAAATATCTGGAAAAATGAATATTTTCTTTCTCTCATATATATTTTTCTTGTTTAGCTTCATACCAAGATTCAAATGAGTATCGCAAAAAAATATGCATGTGAACAATAATTTCTACATGAATTTCTACCACGATCAGCAAATAACATGACTTCATATTGTAGTAGAAGTATTTTCTCCTCTCTAGAGGAACTTGTAATATGTTGCTAAAATTTTCTGTAAAACTCAAGGAATTTTTTCCCAAATTTGAGTATGAATCTTATTTCATTGCACATTTACTCTAAAGCAGCCAAAATTTAACAAATTAAAGTTTTTTGATGCACTTTACTTTCATACAACGAATAATGCTTAAATCTAAATATTGAACCTTGCTTGTGCAGTTTGTTGGAAATAACACAATTTTTGTGCTGGTGAAATCTGTAAGACGTGGATGAACAGGACACTAGTTTATGAACAGGATAACCTTTCTTTTTTCATTTTCCTGTTAAATTTATGAAGTAAATCTAAGAAAATGCTTGATGTCATCCATTTATGCAGTTCTTGGTGTATTCACAGGGAAGCATTTTTCTATTCTTAACACTTTCACTGCCAATGTCACGTGACTGTCATTTGAAAAAATACTGCACATCACGCACTGGCACCGAATGTGTTAAAACAGCAAGGAGGATTTTGATGTATGAAAAATTAATGGTGGGAATTTTTTCAAACAATCAGTATTACAACACAACAGATATTGCTGAAATTTCTTTTCTTAATGGTTGATATTGCTCTGGGGATTACAGTAGAGAGCCAGAAATCCGCCAAAGTACGAAATCCGCACAGCTTTTCAGATACAAACAATGAAATTTAAGTTCCAAAACTGCAATTTAGAATTTCTGTAAAAGATCTTGAATGCAGATTTTGTGCTTGCATTTTATGATTATAATAATAAAAATATGAAAAACTGCAAGAACCAAGTTGCTGATAAACAAATTATCTACATTATATTAAATTAATCAAAAGAAAATTATGATGATGATATCAATGAGGAAATTAATAAACTAATTTTTAAAAATGCTATCTGATGAAGGCATAGTTGTATGGAAGAATTCAGTTAAATTCTTCACAAAATAAATTTGTGTTACTTAAGAATTGATGACTATTTATAATAGATTTTTAAAAAAACTCAATAATGTATGTGTGCATGTCCAAGTGTAGCTTAAAACAAACTGCATATGAACTGATTTTGTCTAAATTTGACAATTATTTTTTCATTTTTATTTATTGTTTTCATTATAAATATTTTTTTAATGTTCAGTGTTATTCTTATTCACCTAATAATTTAATATACGAGTGAAATTGTTTTATTATTCACTGGTATATGTTTAGTTTGATTAATATTCTACTTTTATTATTCAAATTGAAAATGATTTCTTAGGGGCTCCAAAATCCACCAAATCCTAAAATCCGCACAACCTCTGATCCCAAGCTGTGCGGATTTTTGACTCTACTGTATTAAAATGTTTCTCAAAAGTAATCTCCTTCCAATTGGAAACCTTTTAGGGGGTAAACTGTGAGTAGGGGGTAAAAATAATAACTTGATATGACAATTATTGGATAAACTTGATATGACAGAAAATGAAAATTACATTGTTGAGTAGGGGGTAAACCTCCTACTCAACAACAGCTTATTTTATGCAGAATCAAGTTATCGTTATAGAATGGCCAGCCATCAACCCAGACCTAAATCATATTGAAAGTCTTTAGTAAGTACTTGCATAAGAGGGGTATACTTATGGTCTTCAGTTTTCAACTATTAAAAAATTAAGGTAACAAGTAGAGCAGAGTTTGGTACTTGTTACAACTATACATTCTCCAAACTGTAGTTCTATGCCTGCCTGATAGGTTTTTCAAGATAATTCGAAGGAATGAATCCAAAATTTGAATTTAAATGCCAAATATTCAAACAGTTTTTATATTTTTAAGGTAGCATATTTTGTTTTCTATTTTTCAACAAAAATTCTGTAAAACCTATACTATATTTCTTTGTTGTAATACACTTATATTCTGATTCCATATGCTTATAATTTTTTCCATGAAATCACCTCTCTATATTTATGAGATGCACCATATGATGCCTACGGTTCACAATGTATGTCTCATTTCAATAAAGGATAACAGGGGTGAAACTTTAAGAGAATTGTGGAACTGTGCAATTACAGTTACCTATACTTTTCTTCAAAACAATTTAAAAATAATTGTGTTTCTTACTTATGAATAATTTACAGCTAAATGCTATATATTCAAGGCCACAATAATTATTTTCATAAATTGCAAGTCCATAAATAGAAGTTTTCTTAAGAAAAATGTATTGATTAGGATTAATATCATTCAGTTTATTATAAAGAAAATTATTTTATTTCTGATAAATTTTTAACTTACAAGGAGAGGTCACAACATGGAAAATTCAGATCGGGACGAAACTTGGCAGGATTGTAGTATACTATGAAGGTAACAACATATTAAAGCAGTAGGACCCACTATCCACAAAATTTCTAGAAAAAAGCATTTAAAGTTTCAGTAATCTTCAAATACAAGTTATTTTGCAAGCGAGCAAGCGCCCCAGTGGTGTGTTCCTAAAACGACTTGGGTTCGAGGCTACCTCGAGACTACTTTTTTTTTTTTCTTCTTCTTCTTCTTTAACTTTTTATGTAATCTAAACTTTTTATTTATTTTTAGTTTATTTTATAATTCAATTCAAAATTTGAAAATTTTAATAAAATATTATTTAATTTTTTTTTAATATAAAATAAATAAATTTTTCTATTTTTAATATTTATAACTTAAAAATACAATAAATTTCTATAACTTAAAAAATAAATTTTAGTTTTATTTTAACTGTAAAATAAGGTAAAACTAAAGAGACTGTTTTTGATTATTTATCGAAATATATTTTATTTTATTTTAGGTATGCTTTAAACAATAGTACATTTTGTTTTTTAAATTTGAAAAAATAATAATAATACAGAGAAATGATCATTTTAATTGCATATATAATTACTATCCAAATTAAATAATTACTTCTCCAATCAATACAGTTTCTTGAAAATTATAGTATAGGATTACGATGCTATTAAATTATTACAGGTAAAGAAATGTTATCTTTAAATGTAGATTTTAAATGTTAATGAACATCGTTTATTTTTCGATAATGACTTCCTTTTTTTTATCCTTCCTTGCACAAGATAAAATTCCATGTGCCCTTTATTATTAACAAGCTAGAAGCGTTTACGTAATTTATACACATTCAAACAAAATCAGGAAGCTCAAACCAAGATTTAAGTAACACCTGCTAACCATTTTACACTTTGTTTACAGCTTACTTATTTTTTAATTATTTAAATATTTGTCTGTTTTTCTTTATGTTTCTTATTTAGGGTTTTGTAAAACTAAACTTTATTTTTTAAGTTATAGAAATTTATTGTATTTTTAAGTTATAAATATTAAAAATAGAAAAAATTATTTTATACTCAAGAAAATTAAATAATTTATTAAAATTTTCAAATTTTGAATTGAATTGTAAAATAAATAAATAAAATTAAGTAAAAATAAATAAAAAGTTTATAACATAAAAAGTTAAAGAAAAAAAAAAGTTGTCTCGAGGTAGACTCGAACCCAAGTCGTCTGGCAAGCAGACTCGCGCTTTAAGATCACACCACTGGGGCACTTGCTCACTTATGAAATAACTTGTATTTAAAGATTACTGAAACTTTAAATGCTTTTTTCTCAAAATTTTGTGGATAGTGGATCCTACTGCTTTAATATGTTGTTACCCTCATAGTATACTACAATCCTGCGCAATTACGTCCCGATTTGAATTTTCCATGTCGTGACCTCTCCTTGTTAGAGAAAATTATTCTCATTTGGAGTAATAGTAATTTCATTGTTAATAAAAAATAAATAAATAAAATAAAATAAATAAGTAGAATTTTTTTCTAAAAATATATTTTACCTCCTTTATATTATTACGCAAAGTTTCAATGGGATTATTTTAGTGTTAGTTGGCATTTTTATTTTGATTACATATATTATACACATTTGTGTTGTTTTCTTGTATTTCTCTCCTCTAATAATTTTGTTTTACAGTGTGTAGTATGTCATGTTTTTGCCATAATTATTTTTGTTCCAACAATTTTGTAATGTAATTATTATTAAACTTAATAGTTTTATTATTATTATTATTATTTTAATGTTACATTACATTTGAATTATTATGTTTTCTTTCAGGTAGGGAAGAAAATGGTCTTGGCTTTTGCAGAACAGATATTTCATACAGGGTTTGTTCATGCTGATCCCCATCCTGGAAATGGTTGGTACTTATATTTTACATTTGAAGCATTCAACATTTAGCCAGTTAATCAATTAAATGAAAGACGTGTTATTTTTATAAAAATATTTTTTTAAATTTAATTAGCTTTTTTAAGTTAATTGCTATGAAGTAAAGAGAAGGAATGCAGTTTTTTAATCCAGTAATTTAATGTTTCTTACATTGGGGATAATTATGTACTATTTTATATAGATATAATTAATTCTTGAAAAAATAATCTCTGAATAAGCTGGAGCATGATGTGTATTAAAAAGATAGATCTCGCACAAATTAGTTTTTAGTTACTTTTGTACTATTTGTGTAACTATGTACTTAATATCAAAATAGTAGATGTTTTGAAAATAAATTTCCAACCTAGTGTTTTTTTTTTTTTTTTTTTTCTTCTTCTGCATTTCATTTATCCCCTCATAAACATATATAAAAATGCTTTTACAGTTGTTTGTTAACTAAAATTAACTTTTTGAAAATTAAATAGAAAAGGAAAATTAGCTATAGACCAATATGTTGTCATAGTTCATTTTGTCAACTTCAGCTGAAAATGGTCAATTCAGACTTGTTGATTTAGATTTTGTACCAAATCTGTAGCTTAAAAACTTTCTCTCTCTCTTTTTTTTTTTTTTTTTTTTTAGAGAGAGAGAAATATTTCTCTTTAAGTTATTTTTTATTTATTGTCTTGGTAAAGCATTGCTAAAGAATCTTAGCAATACAAGATTTATTAGTTAATAGATACTTTTATTAATAGTTTTTTATTTATACTTCTTTCTGTAGTGTTTGTACGAAAAGGAAAAAGTAACAAAGCCGAAATAGTTCTACTAGATCATGGACTTTATGAATACTTACCTGAAACAAATCGGATTTCCTTGTGTAATTTATGGAAATCTGTCATATTGGATGATCACAGAGGAATGCAGAAGTATTGCCAAGAATTAGGAGTCGGTGGTTAGTATTTAAAAAATAATAATAATAATTTTTCTTTTTCTTTGTCTTCTACTTTTATCAAAAATGGTTTATTGCAAAATTTAATTCTTTCTAATTATTGTTGTATCTCTCGTACATTTGAAATTTCATTGTTGCCAATTTTGGTTGCCATTTTGAAGAATTGAGCAAAAAGATTTATTATGCAATAACTTTTGAATTAATCAATCAGTTTTAATAAATATCCTTGCAATCAGGAGATTTAATATAGATATATAAATGGTGCCTATGTATACATATAAAATTGAGTGTATGTTTGTGATTTAAGAAAAAAAGAATCATTTTTTTTCATTAAGGCATTATCAAATAAGATAAATACTTTTTTTTTTTTCCTATCTATTTAAAATAAACTTATAAATTACATTACTAACTAATTTAAAAAGGGTTTATGAAGGTCTCTTTTACGATCAGAAGCTGGATTAATGTATAAAAATTTATCATTTTTACTATAATTTGACTCTTTTCATGGTGATTTATTTTAGAGAATTTTGTGAAAGCACTTTTATATATTCACATTTGTTTTAATAAATTCTACTGTTAACTTTGCTTGTATTCCATTCTTGATAACTAGTCAGTCTTCACCCATTTAGCAGTCGATATTTCCAGATAACTTTTTTTTTAATTTGCCATATTCATCAAATCAAAAACAGTTGCCAAGAGTCATGGTGAATACTTTATTTAAAATTTATGTTTTTCATCAAAATAATGGAATTAGAGTAATGAAATGTAATTTGAATTTAATTATTTATGAAAATTATCTTCAGTACAAATCATCAAAATAATTGCTAGTTTATTTGTCGAATGGATAATTTATTACATTTTTTTAACCTACCTAAATTCAATCCCAATAAAAGAAAAGTACAGTCGGGGAAAAAAAAAATCGCAGCACTCGCTGTAATTTCATTATTAATTGACGCAGAAAAATTTAATAAACACCATTCAACAGGAAATTGAATGCACTTTTTGAAAATGCTGTTGAATTTTGAATTAGGGGTTATCTACATATTGAAATGAGCGCTAACTTTGATTTTTTCAATAGCAACACCCAATTTTGACTTCATATTCGAATTTCTGAGAGTCTGGCAGTGCAGAAAAGTATACTGCTTGTATACTTTATCTTTGTATTTATAGAGTTATAATCAAAAATGTGTTAGGGGGTTATCTGTAAATGTAAAAAAATAAAATTAAGATCCTACAAGAAACAAATAAATTTTAATGTTTTACACCGGAAACCTTTCAGGAAAAAAAGAATTATAAAAATTAATAAAAACATTGACCCTTTTCCTTTTCCAATTTCTTAATTATCCTGAATTCAGTTTCTTAGATTTGTATATACTTCAGTACTTTTTAAAATAATTTTAAGTCCATTTAAATACATTACACTTGCGATTTGTCCAGACTGTACTCTTTGAAAAAAGTGCAATATTTTTCAAGTAAAAGTGTTTATTATGGCTGTAGTGATCACCAATAAAGCTTGAATATTCTTTCATAGGTGTAACATAAAATATGAAATGAAATAATATACATGTATATATACAAAAATGCATAAACTAAATATTTTCTGATAAATTATTGTAAGGGTTTATGAAGTAAATAGTAAACAATTTTAATCACAATTACCAGTTTTGTGTCAGTTGAATTCTTTGGAACTGTATGATTCGTTTTATAATTCCTATGAAAATATAATTTCTTAATTAACCCTTTCACGACTGCTGACGTAGATTCACGACATTTGAAAATCTGTAACTTTCTTAGTGGGCGTTTCTTTCGTGATTTGTGTGTTAATTATTTCTTGAGTATGTACCCTACCCAGTGTTCATATTTTTGCAAAAAATATACTATGGATAGAAATATATTGATTAGAAAGAATATAATTATACTGTTTTTTCATTTGTAATATAATTGTGATTACAGAAAATTTGTTCTGAAATACTTTATTTTGAGAGAATAACGCCTTTAGGCGGTTCTTACTGAAAAAATTACAAAATCATGCGGTCGCAAAATGTGTTAAAATATATTTATAATACTAAAAGTATATTTAAAAAATATATAAAGTTAAAATATATTAAAATTTTAAAGACTAAAGTATCCTTAAAATAATAATCCTCCCCTCTACAAAATAAATAAATAAAAAAAATAAAGCAATATATAAGGCAAATGATTAAGCCTTTAACTTAAGAAACGATTTTACAAGTCTGTCTTGCATTCCAATTCCATTCTTTTTTTATTTGCCAATTTTTACATTTACCAATTTTTCTATTTAAAACAGTAAACCCCGCCTATTTAGTTATTTTTTTCTTCTAGTGTTCGTTTAAAAGATTCAAAATTTATCACCAGTAATCGATGAAGTAAATACCACTTGTTCATATTTTTGTCAACATAAAATAAGGGGTTTAACACGAATACTCAATGTCACATTTACTTTACTTTTCTGTATTGTTTTGTTTTGAAGAACGATGAAGGCGGGGTTTGTCTTCTTTAGAAAACAGGAATTCTTGATACTAAGACTAATGTCTAAAAATCATTTTTATTTTATTTCTTTGCGTTTGACGTTGTTGATATATAATTTGACCCGTAGATAAAAAATAAACATATTTTGTTTAATTTTCCTTGTTATTTTTTAATATTTGATTCGTTATCTCATGTAAAACTTTAAAAGAGACGGCCCCCTAAACCACTCCAAAAGAAAGATTTATTTATATCTCGAAAACTAATAACTGGAATGAGCTGCAAATTTGCCCACCCATATTTTTCAGCATTAGGATTCATTTTATGTAAAAATTAGTATAGGTCATAATTCATAATTTTTATGAATATGAATTTATTAATATTTTTCAAAATTAAAAATATTTTTCAGAATCAAAAGTAATGATGGATTATGTTTGGGTTTCTTCACTGTATCTTGTAAAAAAAGAATTATATCGATCAAGTTATTTTTTGTGAAGATATTAATAAAAGTTTGAAATATGAATTTAACATTAGCACCTTCAAAATTTGAACGCTTATAACTCTGTGGAAAAATAAGTAAAATATACAACTAATATACTTTTTCGCGTTGTCGCGATCACAGGAATTCAAATATAAAATAAAAATGGGGCATTACCATTGAAAAAATCAAATTTGGTGCACGTTTTAATATGTAGATGACCCCCAATTCAAAATTTCAGTTCATTTTCTGAAACTACTTACAATTCCCCGTCGAATGATACCTATTACATTTTTCTACATCTATTAGCAACGAAGTTACGTCGAGTGCTGCATTTTTTTTTTTCCCCCGACTGTACCATTTTTTTTTTTTTTTATTTATCATCATTTATATTATTTTTAATATTAATATAATTAAATTTTTTATTATTTATTATAATCATTTTAACTATTTTTCTTACATTTTCCTCTAATTTAACTAAATGTTTTGACCATAATTTGTTGGTTTACAGTGATGGCTAAGAAAGAAAATCGCCAGTTGGCAGTCCTTACATAAAATTACATCTATTCTGTAAAGCTATCTTTTATTCGTGTTCATTTGTTTCAAATAATGTTTTTTTTTTTTTTTTTTTTTTTTTTTTTTTTTCCTCAATACATTGTTGCAATTGTGACATTTTTTTTCCCTGCTGAACCAATCTTCTTATTTTATTCATTCCTCCAAACCAAGGATAATTTTTTTATTATTATTTCAGTACATTTTTGTAGCAATAAGATCAGTTTTGAGTGTTAGTTTCAGGAAACTTGGGCTTTTATTATTAGAATATCTTCAACTACAGAAGTTAATCATAAAAAACTGAAAGGGTATATTCAGATACAATATCTGGACAAAACTTATTTCATTTTATAATTAGCTAAATAATATACTTTTTTTTTTTTTTTTTTCTGAGCTACTCAATAATAAGTAAGTTCTTGTCATTTCAAATGCTGAGCTTCTCAAAAGAAATTTTATAATACTAAACAAAATAATATTTCTTTAAGTTTTCTATACAATAAACCTCCCTAAGAAGACGACCCATCATTCTTTAAAAATCTGTTTTTTAAAGAGGGTGGCTTTTTAATAGAGAGAAGTCATTCAGAAAATCATAAATCAGACACCAAATTTTATAAATTAAATGCTTCAAGTATGCAAATTTACATTATTTATTCATGTAGATTTTTAATAATAATAATAATAATTGTTATTATTATTTTACTTTAAAAGTTTTTTAGCAATAATTTTGCATCTCAAAAATTATTTTATATACTGGAGCCAATTATTCAGCATTATACCAGTTCTGAAATAAAAAGAAGTTTCTATTTATCTATTAACTTCCACTAAAGTTTCCTGACAGGAAATACTAGTTTTAGTTTTAACTTCAATTTTAATTAGGTTTTATACATTTCCTTGTATTGAATACAATGAGAAAATTTTGGAACCAGGGGAAACTAGCTCTAAAGAGAGGTGGACCTTGAAAAGAGGCACGCTGTTAGAGAGGTTTTACTGTATTTGCATATGAAATTATAAAATGCCCCCCCCCTCCCCCCCCCATGTATGTTTTGTTTGTAAATTTTTTTCAATTAACAATTTTTTAATCTGTGCTTTTATTTAAATAACAATGAGATTAACACAGGATTTCATGCCATTAATACTGCAGACTTTTCTGTTAAAGTATAAGCTCAGTAACTGATATTTTCCTTTAATATAGATTGACTTAGATTTTATTGTTTATTATTTTTTTAGAATAAGATATTATTTATTTTTCTATTTAACATATTTATTGCTCTTGTTTTAATATTTTAGCTTCAAATTATTATCTTTTTTGTGAAATACTGATGCAGAGACCTTTGTACAGGCGTCAAATGCACATTCCTAACAAACTGACTGCTGAAGATACAAAATATATGAAAGAAATGGCAAAAGACCATTTTGATCGAATTATGGAAGTCATAAGAAGTTTACCTTTACCCATGCTGTTTGTTTTTAGGTAGATGTTATTCATTATAATGGTTTTTTTTTTCTTCTTCTTCTTCTTTTTAGGTAATTTAAAGCCTTTAAGGGAATATTTCACCTAATTTGGCCAGCAGCATCCTATGTTGTTCCATGGAGAAATAAATTGGTTTGATGAATTACTCATTATTTAATGCATTTTTTTTTTCTCTCTCTTTTAAATTCCATTTTCACATTTAGAAAACTGATAACCATCAAGATGTATCTTGTTTTTCAAAAATTAATTTTTTAAATTTTTAACATTTCGTTTTAAAGCTGTGAAGTGCAAAAAATTAACCAAGAACATTTTTTGTGCTTTTTATAGCTTCAAAATGAAGTATTAAAAATTAAAGATTCAATATTTTGGAAAATGAGAAACATTTTAACAATTATGAATTTTTTAAATGTGAAAATGAAAAAAAAAAAAAAAAAAAAAAAAAAAAACATTAGGTAATGAGTAATTTACAAAATAAATATCTCCATAAAATAACAAGGACTAGACTGCTGGTCATATTAGGTGTACTATCCCCTTGTCAGATTCACCATTTCTTCAATTCCATATAATCCTATGGGATTCTTGTTGCTGCATGTTTTAAGGCTATCTCATTGAAGCATACTTGCCAACTTTTCCGGTTTTCCCCGGAAGACTTCTGTTTTTTTTTTTTTTTTTTTTTACATATCTTCCGGTCTTCTGGACAGATGATGAAATCTTCCGCTTTTAAAAAAGTTGCGGATATCGTTCATTGTATAAAAAAAAAAGCCCAAATATTCTACGAAAACTCCTGATTCCCAATCTTTCTCCATCCATAACATAAAAATATTCATTTTCAAACTTGCTTTATGAGATTCTGGAACATGTAAAGAAATTGAAATCTTTATTGCTGATTTTAACGAATCTGTTTATTTTTCCTCAATTATATTAAATATTTGTATGTCATATTTATACCAAATGTGTAAACATGGGAAAAAAATAAAGAATAATTTTTTCAGGTAGGAAATGTTTTTCCAAATCAATTTAAGAAAATTAATACTCAGTTTGTTTTATGCACGTTTGAAACTGATAATTAGCTACTGCTACTTTTTTTTATATGTATGATTGATGTATATACACAAAAATCATATTCTATTTATTTAAAAAATTAGTTATACTTTAACTTAACTGAGTTTTTTGTCTATTGTTAAATAAATTTCTTACAGATTCTGTTTTGTAGATATTTATATGTTGAAGAGGAATAACTTCATTTAAAACTTTTATATATTTAGTATAAACAATCTATAGTAAAACGTTTTTATAGATTGCTTCTAAATATTAAAATTGTAAAACTGTATTGTTTATTACGTCAAAGAGAAAAAAAAAATAATAAATAAAAAAATCTTGCCTTTTTTTTTTTTAGTGAAATCTTCTGGTTTTTCAACAAATATCTTCCCTTTTTTTTATTAAAATTGGTTGGCAAGTCTGTTGAAGTATGAAGTTTTTTTTTTATTCCATTCATTATACATGTCGTCTTTTAACTTAGTAAACAATGTTTTCTTTCTTTCTTTTAATAAATTTATATATTTCTTTTAACTATTGAAAATTAGAGGTCTAAGTTTACTTAACCCTTTCAGAGTTGCATCTGTCTTTTTCCATTGCACTTTGTCAAGATGAAAAGTTGGTGTTACTAAATTTTAATATTACAGTTGTCCCCACTTAATCGGATAACGGATAATCGAATACTCCGCTTATAATAATATAAATTTATAGAACCAATTTTTTTCCCATAGAAGTAGTGTTAAATTTCCTCGTTTAAAGAAATATTTTTTACAACGCCACCCCGCTTAATCGCATAAACACTCAATGTTTCTTAAATAAAATGCCTCGATTTCTGGGCAGATTTTTCCTCTCATTCTCAAAAAAGAAAAAAAAATTTCTATTCTTCTTTCAAAAACCTTTCATAACTAAGACATGAGACGGTATTCCTGCCGAGGTGATAAAAATTGTTTTGCAAAAGCCAATTTTATAAAAATCAGCAACTGATGATGAAATTAGAAACTAAAATACAAATTATCTCAAGGAATTAAAATTCACAAATTTTGAAAATTTTTAGATGATTGAAATAGAACTTTATGAGCTCATTGATGGAGAAGCAGAAAGAGATGAAGAGTTTAATCTTCTAATAAAATCTTTAAATGAAAGCGATAAAGAAGAGCAAGCCGATCCTCCTCCAACGATAAATGAAGTTGCAAAATACTTTAATATTATTCATCGTCATTTTGAGTCTCATAGAAGCGATTATAATCGATTTATGTGCTTTAAAAAAAGAAATCGAAAAAATTTTAGTTAAGTCTATGTCAAAGTAATCAATCATAACTTTTTTTAAAATTTTAGTTAAAAATAAAATTATAAGTACACTTTATTTTGTATTTATTCCAAGATTAATTGCATTTATAAATTACTATAATATGTTAACTTAGTAAAAGTTTGTTAAATATTTGAATAAGAACGAGGTATCGATCATTTATCTTTTCATGTAAGCATAAAATCATTATAGTTATACATGTAATTGCGTTTCTAGTCTTCCTCACATAATTGAATACCCCGCTTAATCGAATTAATATAGTTGGAATGGTAGATATTTAAGCGGGGCCGACTGTAATTGCTTTTTTCTGGAAAATAAAATTAATAGCTATCTGTAGTATATAGTATCAAAGTTTCACACATACTGGGATTAATTTTATAAATTATTAAAGAGATTATGCGGAAAAACTGTTAATGCTGAAATGGATAACAAAATAACAATTTTTAATTTATTTATTTTAAACAATTGCTCACTAAGATAAAAGTGGTATTTGCAGAAAGTGAAATGGGAAAAAATAGTTTTCAAAAAGCTACTAAATGCAGGTACATTAACCAATTAATATTTTTCATATCACTGACATATTTTCTTGAACTCTAACTGGCAAAGGTCTTCCTGTGAATATTTCATCCAGAAAAGAACTTTGATTTCTGTAAAATTCTATAAATCATTTGAATAGAGTGGCACATGAGGGAGCTTTATTTCGACATGCTAATTGTTGATGTTGAAGCCGTTCTTCTTGATTTAATTCCACTTTAAAGTCATAGTATGATAATGCTCTTGCATCAACTTAATTTTTCCTTTCTCACAAAATGTATTCTACAACAGTTATATTGTAATTGTTGCCACCAATTATGATCAATGCTATAAATGACTTCAAATTTACATATTTAACTAATAATTATTTTTAATACCTGTCGTGTGCTCTATCTCAAAAAGTTCAGGATATCCTCGTATATTCTTAATTAACTGGAGGAGGTATTATTCTAATATCATTCTGAATTAATAATGTTTTTTAAATGTATGTAAGATGGGTTCTGACTCACTTATATTTATTTTTTAATGTTTTAAAACAACTAAGTAGTTTAATTTGTAAACAGAATTTATATTCCAAGGACCATTGTACTTTTCAAATTGCATTATTCATATATAAGGCTCTCTATCAGTTAGTGTCAAGTCAATTAAATGCCATATTAACCTTGAGAAAGTAATCCCCATTATTATTCATTAGGAAAATTTTGCATTTAATAGCTGCAAAATCAAAAATCAATTTTTGAAAAACAATACATTATTTAGTGGTTATAAATCTTCTGAATGTGAGAACAAATTTTAAGATTTTATATTATGTAATGAGTAATAATGGGGATTTTCCCCCCCATAAGTTAACATAGTTTGAATGACCTTGATATTCACTGATATAGAGCCTTAATAAATGTAATTTATTAAGAAAATTCATAAAACAGTTTTATATATTAAAAAAAAAAAAAAAAAAATGTGTCAGAAACATAAATAAATATTTTATCTGAAAATGGTCCTCAGTTCCTATATTATCCAAAATGTTTTTGCTTTTTTTTTTTTTTCCCCTTTTGAAATAAAAATAGATTAGATTGGCATATTTTTGTACTGTAAATTTTCATCTGAATTTTCAAATGTGTGAATCTGTATCTTTGCATGCTATGTCCGAATAAGGATTAATAACATAATTTTCATGGGGAAAAGACTTCTAGTGTTAATAAATAAAGTCAATATTCACAATTAATGTCTTGATCAAATGCGTTTTTTTTTTTTTTTTTAATGCTTAACTTTGATCACTGTTTGTAATTTTGATCCTAGTGAGTATACAACTGATTAATATATATATATATATAATGATGATCTATTAAGCATAGTAGAAGCCAAGCAACAGATACAAGATCACTGAAACACCAATGACCAATAAGATTAAAAATTCCTTTGAGAAGTATTTTTAAATGATCCAGGTCCAGTGACAAAATACACTATCACAAAACTTCACAACACTACAAGAATCATAATTTAAATTTTTAATTAGAAAATAACATATTGAAAAAATTAGAGAAATAATACAAATTGTAAGAGCACAAATACACTTTAAACAAGGTGTATAATACAAAAAATAGTGTTAATGCCATTATAAGACAAATCTAAATATATGATATTCCTATATTATTTAATTTAAATGACATAAATCAATAAATTTTATTAAAGTCAAAATACATTCAAAATTTATGTTCTATTGCAGCAGGTTTAATTTTAAATGTAAATATAATAATGATGATAGATAGATAGATAATAACAAGGTTGCTAATAAAAATTGTTTAATTTAGATTTATTTTGCAGTTGGAGGTTTCATTTTGCATGCAGCATCATGATAGCACTTTTTTTTTTTTTTTTTTTAATTCTAGAAAGTAAGATTATTTTATTGTGTTTAGTGAACAAATTTTCATACTCATAGTTTCCATATGAATTATTGAACAAATCTGCGTAATGGTTAAAGGCTTTAGAAATCCTATTATATTTTTATGTTAACAAAAATACCCTTTTTTCTCTCTTGACCTATTATAATATAAACTAGTATATAAACCTATTTATATACTTTTCTTTCTTTCAGAAATATTAATACTGTTAGATCAGTGATTCGGATACATGGAGACAAAACTGACCGATACTATCTGATGGCTAGTGTGGCTACACGAGGTGCATATAATACGCTTCAGCAGAATTTTATGTATTTCTGTCTTGGCTGGCTCCATAAAATCAGACTGGATTTAAAACTCAGGTACGTATTGTTAATCTGTGTTGGATAGGCTTTTCTAAATTGTTTAAAATATAAATGAGGAGGAATAGGTTTAACCAACTGCATCAGAACTTTAAAACATTGCTAAATAATAATTTATGAAATACATCTTTTTACTCAAAAATTGGAGTAAAAAGATTAGAAAATTCTACTATATTCTACTTGTTCTTATCAATGGCTGAGAGGTTATGTTCACATAGCTAGTAGGCAGGAGTGTCACGTTCCTTGACCTAGCCATTTGGAATTCTGCAGGATTTCCTCCAAATCTCAAGAGCATTCGGGCAAAAATCCTTTAAAAAAGAAGATGGAGGGCAATACCGTAGGCTATTGTTTTCAAATAGATGATTGGCCTTAAACACTAAATTCTTCTATAGCTTAAGTATCACGATATTTGTTTTATATTTGTCTGTCTTCATTTTTTTCCATACAAATTAATACCATTGGCATGATACTTTAAAGAATAAATTATTATCACTTATTGATGTCATTCTTTTACATTACATGGTATCCCCTCTTAACAATGGCCAATGGTTAGTTTCTACACCATTAATTGTACATGTAATTTTTATTAGAAAATGTTACAATGCAGAAAAAATTTTGAATGCTGTTTGAGCTGATAAATGCATAAAAAAACATTTTATCATGTAAAATGAGAAGATTTTTTTTTTTTTAACGCATATACTTTGTAAGATATTAAAAGGCATTTAAAGCTTTTAAAAAATACTTTAAAGCACATCATACTCATTTATTAAAATTATATTTACAATTTATATATCAAACAAAGTTTTTTGCCACGACGACATGGCATCTTCAAGTTAAAAACGATTTTAGCAAATTTCTTACTGAATAGTCAACTATATATATTAGGATGATTGTTGATGGTCACAGGGACAAAAATTTGACGATGTGCAAGAAGATATATCAGAAGAGGGATCCGAGCGAAATGTTATTTGCAGGAGAAATGTAGTAAGATTTTGTAATGTCTGTGGAGGAAAAAAAGAATGTTACACGCAGAGAAATTCTTCCTGCAGAAGCAGAGGACTATAAATTTGAAGATGTAGGTTGACTTGATAAAAGTTGGAATAGGTAAACAGGAACTTGTATAACTGCAGTGAAAAATTAAAAAGGTTCTTGTTTTCTAAAAGTATACTGAAAAAATATATATGAATTAGTTAACTGTTGGGTTCAAAAAGGAACTACCAGATATTCTGTAAAATGGAGAATTTTTATGATTAATTGCATCTTTACATTTTATAATATTTATGGGTTCAGAGAAATTAATTCTTTTGAATGTTCAGAGGTGCAAAGATTATTTTTGCCATACACCATAAGGGACCTCCAGGATTACTGTAAATGAACTCAACCAAGGCAGAACTTTTTTCCTTTTTCAAATTGCATATATCTGTGCTGATAAGTATAAAGGATTTAAGTCCAAAAATGTCGATTTTGAGTTAAGTACATTGTCAGACTCAGAAAAAAATTCTCTATCGATTGGTATAAAGGATTTAAATGCATGTTATTTAGTCTTTGAGAAAATCCATTGGTAAAAAAAGATTCAAGTCAGAAATTTAGCATTAATCTTTAGTATAAAATATTTAATTCAAATTTTTCCCGTTATTAAATAAAGATTGACAATCACTGAGTGGTATAAAAGATATAAATCAACCTAATCCCTTTTTCCTAATCAATTCTTCTGATTAGTTATTAGCTAGTTTAACTTTATTTTTCGTCTCCTGAAAAATCAAGAATATGGACTTAAATCCTTTATACCTATCAGTATAGATATGTTCTTATATTCTTTTTTTAAGTGTAAATTTGATTTGACCAGTGTAACAAAAAATATCATCATTCAGTTTTATTGGAATTTTGTACGATCCTCCAGTTGGTCTAATAGAATCACAATCATTTACACATAGTTGTTTAATAGCAAATGGAGAGTTAAAAGGATTAAAATTTTAAATTTTCGGAGAATAAAGTGTTTAAAACCTATAAATTCATTCCAAAATGGGGAGACTTTTAATATATTTAATTTTGGGTAATTGTTAATGTGCTAGTGTGGTTAACTTTATTATAACTTTAAATGATTTTCAAGATATTAGTTTTACTATAACCAGCATTCATGCTAAGTTGAATGATTTTATTTAACTCTTGATTTTCATTAAACTGAAAAGAGGTATAATAATAGCTTGAGAAATATATGAATGAAAAATGAATTTATTAATTCAATTGGAGAGTAGAAGTAGTAAGAATGGGTAAGGGTACAAAAGAATTGTTATTAAAAATGTCAAACCAAATAGTAGAGTTATTATTGTTATTATGTATGTTTAAGCCTAAAATGCTAGAGTACGATTAACTTTGTTTCATATGTAAATTTAATAGAGAGGAATTGATTGTTAAGATTATCAATAAAATTAAGGAAAAAAATTTTTGGAATAGAGCCAAGAAATGAAAATATCATACACGTATCGCATATAAATGATTATTACTTACGCTAAAGTTACATAAAATTCAATTAAGGATATGATAACAAACATGCCATCCAAATTTTATGTTTATTTGCTTAAAAGTTATGTGCAAAAGAAGAAAATGGGAAAGAAGGTTGTTCCTTTAATTTTGAATGCCAGTGTATCACAGTAGCATAACACAGTAATCATGTTGAAGATTCTGTATTTTAATTTTGAGTTTATGGTTTGCATAATTTGAACATGATGATGCATTTTTGAATTTCTTTGCTGAGAAAGGGATGAATTTAGTGGTTTTTGGTGAAGAATAAGGATATATATATATATTAAATATAAGAATTAGAAAAGATATATGAATGTTTGTTTGTGTTTCAATAGTTAATTTTCTTTTTTTCTTTCTTTCTTTTGCAGAGCTAACTCAATGAAGATGTACTTCACAGTTTTATATTTACGCTTATTGGTTTTCTTAGGCAGAGCTACTAAAGAGAATGCCTCTCAAATTTTAGAACTGCTTCACTATGAGAAGCTTTAGAATGAATATTTTTACTTACTAAGAGCGTTATATTTTAGAAATGTATATTTATATATTGTTAATATTTTGTACTCATTGTGAATAAATTCTAATTCTCTCTGATAATACTGTGTTACTTGATTTTACTTCATTTCATCACATTCATCTTTTCACATATATTAAATTATTCATTGTAAAAGTTTGATTAAACTCCTCAATGCCATAGCAACAGGAAGGCAAGGGAGTCTAACATGCCTCAGTTGCCACTCACAGAGGGAGGCCAGATGGTCTCCAGTTTCATTCTATATAACATATTGGTATATGTTTTTTGAAGTGTGTGTGTGTGTGGGGGGGGGGGGGGGGTGTTGCGAAATAAGTATTGTGCCTTGGGTGCCAGTTATACTTGCTGTACCACTGAATACTTTCAGAAAAGTTCCTGCATTACAATACTCGGGGTAAAAATGAATCACCTTAACTGACTGATCAAGAATTTTTGCAACTAAACTTTATTTTCTGAAAAGTTCTTAAAATTTACAATAAAAAAAATTTAAATTAACATACATACTAGAAAAACATTTTTTAACCTATCAAAAGTTTTTAAGAACTAGCAGGTTCACCTGGCACTGTGCCTGAGTTGCAGTAATACTTATAGAATATCTGAAACAAACAAAGAAAGAACTAAGCAAAGAAGTTGTGAGATAGAATAAAAAATATTGTGCCTAACTGACTTTATTTTTGAATTTTTATATATGAATGGGAAGTTATTTTATAAGTAAAATATATCCAAAAAGTGTTTTAATAAAGTTATTTACAAACTCTACTTTTATTAAATATCATTAACATACACCCAATAACAGCTTTAGTATCATTGGCCTGTTAATAAATTTTTTTAATACCTTTTTACATTTTTTTTTTTTTTTTCTGAAAGCAATTAAGTAACTGTGCATTTATGCAATGTATGATATTTTATTATCTGTGTACTCGGAAATTTCTAACATCATTTTCCCTAAGCAAGGGTGATTGGGTTCAGGTAATCTGCTCAATTTCAGGTATCTTTTTCGTTTTTGGTATCAGAATTCTAGTTTTTCTGATTGTTAAATTCATAAAAAAAAAAAAAGTGTAAAATATCAAATTCATATGAATGCTAAATTTAATTAAAACTAATATTTTTCATAATGAGAGGATTGAATCTCCTAGCAAAAAATTATGTTCTTTACCCATACAAAACTCTTTTTCATTAAAATTTCAGGTATTTTTTCATGAATTCACAATCACCCCTGCATAAAGCTCTCTGTACTGCACTTCCATAACGGCGACTTTCAAACCACCACTGAGATTTACAGAGAAAAGTTTCATTTAAGTTGCATCTTTTTTAATTAAATAATAAATAAATGCATAATGCCACCTCACATTTAAATAAATGTTCCAATTATAAACAAGTACAGAGTGGGGGAAAGAAGACTATCCAGAAATAAAGGCTTATATTACCCTATTTGGAGGTAAAGATCAAATTTTAAGGATAGACTTAGAATGTGTCTGAATTAGAGCTCAAGATTCACGGTCGCCACTCGCCACATGGCGACCTAATTTGAAAAAGTGGCGATCCAAAAAAAAAATCGCTGTAATCGCCAATAAGACATGCGATTTTTCCGCGAATTTGCAGAAATCCGCGATTTTTTTCCCCCCCTAATTCACGGAATTTCGCGAATTAATTTCTTCTGCTTTTAAAAAAATCGCGGATATCGTTCGTTTTACAAAACGAAACCCTATTAACGATCGGCAATTAAATTCGCTACAAGCGCCTCCCAATTCTCAATCTTTCTCCATCCACAACATAAACATCAATATTCATTTTAAATTTGCTTAATGAGATTGTAGAACCTATAAAGAAATAGAATTGTTAAATATTTCTTGTTCATGTAATTATTTTTTGCCCCTCACTCCTCCATTTTCTTATCTCCAAGTAGCGATCGGCGATCAAATGTTCTGCAGAATTCTTTTGTTTCCAAATCTTTCTCCATCCACAACATGAATATCAATGTTCATTTTAAACTTGCTTGTTAGATTCTAGAAGTAGAATGGAAAGAGTTTAAGATTTCTTACTCATGTAATTACTTTTTTACTCCCCCCCCCCTTTTTCCTCATCTCCAGATAGTGATCAAGTCTAGAAACAATAAACAGATAGAAGTGTTCAATATTTCTCACATACGTAATTATTTTTAGATTTCATTACTGAACTTGATAAATCTATTTTTCCCTCAATTAAATTAAATATTTATATTTCATATGCATACCAAATGTATAAACAAGGGAAAAAATAGAGTACATTTTTCAGGTAGGATTTTTTTTTTTTTTTTTATCAATTGAAGAAAATTAACATTCAGTTGTTTTTATGAATGTTTGAAATTGATAATTAGCACTGTTACTTTTTTTTAATATGTATGATTAATATACATAAGTAGAAATCATATTCTATATTTGTTTGAATTTTTTTTTTTTTTTTTCTTCTTTTTTGTTGGCATGGAATTTCAATAAGGTTTTATGTGGATATAAAAGTTTTTGCAGTTATAGTAAAAAATTTTTTTATGTTAGTGAAAAAATCCTGAAAATGCTTAATGTAGATATATAACTGTTTAGGTAGTCAATTTATTAAAAGTGACGTGACATTATCAATGTTCAAACAAACACCCAAACAATCATGTTAGCGAAAATTTTCCAGCTAATTTCTAATTTTAGCAATTTAACATTCCCTAGTCTGTTAATAAAATTAAATCTTGGATAATATGCTAAAACAGATTCTTTGCCCCCCCCCCCCCCCCACACACACACACACACTCAAAATAATTTTGTTTTCCTCTAATTCTAATCACATCTATTTTCTGTTTGCAGATGTAGATGTCACACAAGGCAAAATTTATTACATGAATCAAATTTTTGTATTTCGTAGAAAAATGAAATTAATATTTATTTACGGAAGTCCCTATATTTTTACTCATTACTAAAACTTTAAAATCTTCTTTCTAATGCTATAGTTGTTAATAGCATTTAAAAGTTGGATTATATACAACTATAACTATCCTACACGCTTATAGAACTCACTCTTAAAACACTAATAAGAATAAAATCATAAACACTCAACTGAAGTTCAAGCGAGGTCATATCTTCCCTCAAAAGTTGAATCATTTTTCAATGATTTGATTTCTCGGCCTATTTTGTCTTTCTACCACCCCCTTTCATTTCAAATATTGTAAAATTTATGCTAAAGAAGTATGTAATTTTTTTTTTTTTTTTTTTTTTTTTTAAATCCGTGGAAGTGTGTAATTTTTTTATTATTATTATTATTAAAATAATACAATAAAGGGCACTATTTCTTAAGTTTCCCACCATATCATTCGTGTTTTATGCCTTTATGTGTATATACATATATTTTTTAATTATGTGTGTAAATACCATGTATAATGTCGACTCATGAGTGGCCACTGAGTTGATTATGTTCAGTGGCCACTGGCCACTTATAAAAATTGTAAGTCTTGACCTCTAGTCTGAATTTTATACTTCTAGAAAAGGCAAAAAAGAGTAATCGGGAATACAGTAATACTTGTTCAAAGCAGAATCATAAGGAACTGAAATATTTTTACACATTTGACATATTTCCACATTGTACAAAATGTTATACGAAGCTTATTGCCAGTTACAGAAATTAGTTTTCTTACTTAACAATACACTATAATATTATTTTAGTAAATTTTATACATATCTAAGAATATAGATTCTCACTGATTTCAGACTTGCATATAGTAAAATCTTGAATAAATCTAAAATCCATCGTCGCTTTATTATTTTTTAACTAGATATTTACTACTATACACCTACAAAGAAAGAAAGAGTATTATAAAACATATTAATGAAGTTTTCCCCCAAAGATCTAATAAAGAAGTTTGCTTCTACTTATTTTGTGAATGCTGTTTTAAATACAGTCTTTTACAGAATATAAAAATTAAATATATTGGATGAACTTGAATTAGCTGTAAATTCGATAAAATCCATAACACGTTTACGAACCTCTTCAGGTGTAAGGATTTTTATTTTACTTCCTTTTGCTGCTGATACTTCTTCCTTTCCCTCCTCCTCCTCTTTTTCTTTTTTCTCATTTGCAGACAATAAAGCTGTAGCTCATTCAAAACTATAAAAGTCATAAATTCTAATGAAGTTTTCTGTATCATAGAAGCATATCTATGAGCTGCAGTACACTCATTGTGTTTGGAAAGACCCACACTGTAAAAAAAACTCAACTGGTGTACCTATAAAAATTGTATTTTTAGCAAAAAAAAAAGACTGTATTTTAAGGTAATTTAATTTTTTTAACCCTTTGAAGCAGATTTCTCATCAAACATAATTTTTACACTTTTTTGATAGTTTTAAGTTATTTTAGATCTAAATAAGTGGAAAATGTTATATTTAAAATTTTAATTAATTTTGGTTCTAAAATATAGAGTTGGGCACCGGTGTCCCTTTCTGCGTTAAAGGTAAATTCAGCATGAGACACGGGCGTCCCATGAATAAATATTTTTACAAGTTGCACTTTTTTACAATTACTTAGATATAGGAGTAGCAATAATTCCTTACTGATCTTTTTTAAATAATCAAATTTAATTAGAAATACATTTTTGAAATTGGTTGATAAAATTTTTTTCAAACTACTTTTATTTAACAATTTTTATTTTAGTAAAAAATTTACTCTGATAATCTAATAGATTTTTTATAGTAACTATTAGACTCTCTTTTATAATAAAAAACTATCATATAATAATAATATTTGCAATAAGAGCGTCAAAAAATAAATAAGCAAAAGGGACACCGGTGTCCCATCTGCATCAAAGAGTTAACAGAAAGAAAAACGCAGTTTTAATATCCCTTTTGTAAATTTTAACAAACTATTCATAGGCAACTTGCTTCGATGGTTTTCGAACCCTGCTTCATGGCCAGATGCTATACCTCTGCACCATGGTGTTCACAATCAAGAGTAACAAGTTTTGTTACAATTGATTTGCTGATTATACAAAATTTATTCTCTGTTTGAGGGGGAAAAAAAAAAAAAACCGTAAAGAATATTTTTTTGCTGTTAAAAAAAAGTTTTTTCTTGATAGTTTTCTTTTTCTGTTCAAGTGACTGAATTTTATTTTTCAGAATTATCTCTCTCTCTTTCTTTTTTTCTTAATTGGAGAGGGGGGGGGGGGGGGATTGTATTTAAAGATTTCAAAATATGAATCTTGCCATTCCAGTCTGAATTCAAAACCCTGCTACTCTTGGGTGTTTGTGGTTGAGAAACTACAGAAAAAAAAATTCTTTAAAATAGTATTTTTGTGCAAAAAAAAAAAAAAAAAAAATATATATATATATATATATATATATATATATCGATGTTTTTCTATAACTAGGGGGCCCTGCCCCCTGCTTGCTCCGCTCACCAACACCCAAGGAAAGCTTTGTGTTCCCCCGACTCGCTTCACTTATTAATAATACTGTTTAATTATCTATCGAAATGCGTAATCAGTTTTTTGATTTGCTTCCATGAGGGGGCCAAGTTAATGTTAACTTAGCCCCTCCAGTGTGGTTTTTTTTTTTTTTTTTGTTATGACATTTTTATGAGTAGGGTGCAAAGTGTGAAAGTTGGGTGCAAAACGAGCTCTATCGAAATGCGTAATCAGTTTTTTGATTTTCTTCCATGGGGGGGCCAAGTTAATGTTAACCTAGCCTCCCCATTTTGTTTCCTTTTTATCTTTTTTAGGTTTAGGGTGCAAAACGTGATATTTGAGTGCATAACGGTGCAAAACAGGTGCAAAACGGCGAAGTAAAAAAAAATCCACTTTTCAATGGTGGGGGGGGCTAAGTTAATGACCTCAAATTATGTCATAAATAACTTTAAATAAAAAGTTAGACCCAGAACACAGCTGCAGTCTAAATAAATTCTTTGGTATCATCTGCTGTGCTATTATTTTAACCTTAAACAATTGTTGCAACTATTTTGCAATTTATAGTGTTTAATTAGAAAGTGAGTTATTAAAATAGTTATTATCTGGATTTAATCAAGTTAAGAAATACATGTTTCAATCAAAAAAATTCTAATTTTTACTTTCTTCTATATTCAATAGAAGAAAGTATTGGATTCGTAAAAATTTTCGAACTCGGGTTTTTGATGGATTTACACGTTTTGAGAGCTGTAGAACATGATTTGACCATTTTTAGAAAATGTCTGTCTGTCTGTCTGTGTGTGTGTGTGACAAAATTTTGTAGCAACTGTATCTCAGGAACTACTGCACAGAATTTCATACAAATTGGTATGTAGTTGCACCTTGACATAAATTAGTGCCTATCAACTTTTGGTAAAAATTGTCTCACAGGTTGCGTTGTCATCCCACTTTTTCTAAATTTTTAACATGGTGATATAGGACAAAATTTTGTATAAATGTGCATAAAGGGAATTACTTTTTAGTAATCATTATGAAATTTACAAGAATTATTTATAATAGAGATAGTCAACTGGGAAAAAATTTTTGTATGCGAAGGAGCCTCGTCAACCCCCCTGGGGGGGGGGAAGTCCCTCCTCGAGGGGAGTAAATTTTCAAGATGGGTATCTTTCGAAAGGTCTCGTCAATACCTTTAAAACGAATGGTTGAACTATAAATCTGTGATAATTTAAAACAAAGTTATCATTTTTTTTTTACTTTAAAAAAAAATCGTAATTAAAAATAAAAAAAATTTTTTAACAAAATTTAACCAAACTTGGTATTTAGTTGGCCCCTGACATAAACTGGTGCTGATTAGATTTGGGGATCAATCGCAGAACAGGGGGCGCTGTGATCGTATTTTTTCTAAATTTTTAACATGGCAGTACAGGACAAAATTTCGTATAAAGGTACATAATGAGAGTTAATCTTAACCTGCGGTTGTAAAATTAATACGAATTATTAATAATAGTAGCAGTTAATTAGGAAAAAATTTTGTGCATTTGGGAGCATCGCTTCCCCCCCTGGGGGGGGGGAGTGCCCCACGGGGTGGGGTAAATTTCCAAGATGGGTATCTTTCGGAAGCTCTCGTCAATACCTTTAAAACGAATGGTTGAACTATAAATATGTGATAATTTAAAACAAAGTTATTGATTTTTTTTTACTTTTAACAACAACAAAAAAAAAAAACCTTGGAATTTTTTATTTATTTTTATTTTTTTCAATATTGTTACTGGGTGAATTTGTATAGGAAAATATAGAAGAAAGTCTTGTGGTGGCCACAACATACTAGTTTCATTTTACATATGTGTCATCTAGTTTCAAAATCGGCCATCTCCAAAAAATAAAATTTTTGGGAAAATTTGTTTTTTTGCCACACTTAGCCAAAATAAGATTGGAACCAGAATTCTTTAACTTTTACAGTTGTTGGGTCTTTATGTCTAAAAACTCGATATAAGGTTGCAGGGCCATGTGAAGGGAGGGGGTTATTTAAGTTTTTATTTTGGATTTGGCCACCTTTGTAACTTACTTTGTAGTTAGCTGGTTTTGCAACAAACCAGAACTTAATTTTTGCTAAATTTAATGTAAATATTGGATTTTTAAGGTTTCAAATACACAAGATGTTTTGTTCTACTAAATTTTATTAAAAAATATTTGATTTCTGTTATCTAATAAAAAAGTAACTGATAAAATAATTAATAACAATAATAATAACTTTTATCAAAAACAAGAAAAATAACCCCAGAAAATTATGAAAATGTATCACAAACCTTCCCAAACTCATGATTCACAAATTATTCTATAATACAGTAGGAATCCATTCAAGTTGTAAACAAATTTAAATAAATTCATTGCGATCACCTGCTGAATCATCATAGGTATGTTATTAAATTAATATCACAGGTCGACATGTAAAATTTTGATTTTATAATTTTGGCTGATCTTTATGTTTTTTGGTGTGCTAAAACCGAAAATGAAGCCAGTTTTTCTCTATCACGTATAGATTTTTGCCAATACAGGGTGCCTTCCTATACAATTTCTTCCATTACTCTTCCACCAATATAATTGTATAGTAAGTTTTATTGTATGTTTCCATGATTAATTAATCGTAGATACCTATTGTTGTAATTGTGAAACACTACTGCGACTTAAAACCATATCAATCCACCAACCAACCGATTGTTATGATGGTATATGGAAGAAATCGTGTCAATAAACACCCTGTATTGACAAAAATCTATATGTGATAGAGAAAAATTGGCTGCATTTTCGGTTTCGGCATATCAAAAAACATAAAGATCAGTTGAAATTTTGTGAACTTCATTTTTGTAGGCCTGTGTAATATATTATGATGGAATCATCATGATAATTAATTAATCATTATATGCTACATATGATGCTATTATGTTATCAATTAATACTATGTTATTACAAAGTGAAAATATACTACCTTTCTTTGAACTTTGGCTTTGTTCCTTTTCCATGTTGTAGGGTCACTGTTCCTCTTCCTTGATTGATTAGAAGATACTTCTTGTATACACTTCTCCATAGTCTAAGTAAACACGAATTTCAATTATTAGAAAAATTGTGTGCATCAAGAAAGAGCAGTCACAGGCAAGAGAAAACATGTGAACAAGAACCTAATCAACAAGTGAGCTGCTGTAAAAGGGTAGAGCAGAAGCCGATCGAGCAGATAGGGAGATAACCGGTTTTGAAACTCACTAGTCTTAGGATTTGACTGGTTTTGCTGCACATTGTGATTTTCAAACATATATAACGCAGGGAGTTGACTGGCTTGGTATGGTTTCTTGTTTCATGATGGTGGAAACGTTTACTTAGAACTTAAAAAAATTGAAAAAAACGTATTTTCTAATTTCAAGGAGTTGACTGGTTTCGCAACAATACAATGCATATTATATATGAATTTTGAAATCAATTTGCTAATTTCTAAAAGAAAAAGTGCAGTGAACGTTAAAGGGTTAAATATTATTTTTAAAGCAATCTTCTTTGTGTTATTCTTTTTTCTTTATAAACTTCAACAAATAGATTAATTAATTCATAGTACCTGGATGATCAAGTTCACTTGGTCTCATCGTAAAATTCATTCATAGTGTAAATACAGTAATATGATTTTTGGAAATATATTTTTTATTTGTTTGCCTTGGATGGAGCGTTAGCAATGAAAGCTAATTTTCCTACAGATAAGGAAAATTCAAATTGAATTATCATCTCAAACCCCCTAACTTTAAATGTTTATTGAAATTGTTAAAGCAGTTTCTAGAAAACCAGGTTTCTGCTATATTTTGTTTAGGCAAAGCACAAGCTACCAGCTACTGCTAATTTTCTTGAAGGAGAAGATAAGTCAGTTCAGTTTTTCATACAAATGACATTCCACTGTATTTACGCGAGTTTCGAAGAAAACCACGGAAAGTTCCGAACGGCTAGGCTAGGCCGGCGATCTGGAATCAAATACAGCACTTTTCATATTCCAGTTTTGAGAGCAGAACTTGGTTGTGCAAAATGGGAATTCGGAGACCCTTTAAAATTTCAGAGGATAAATCTAGACCTAATCCTTTTTTTTTTTAAGAAAGAAAGAAACTAGTATGTTGAGGTTATCACAAAACTTTTTTCTATATCACTCTATATAATAGCCCATTTTGCTGTTTAATATGCACAAAAATTTGATCACAGCTTCTCAAAATAAAGATTTTTACATATGGAATTTGGGGAAATTTTAATCATTAGAAGCTGAGATGCAGCCATTTGGAAAAACCACAATAGGTGAGTAATAACAGTGGCATCTGTCGTCCGATATCCATCCAAATTTAATCTGTTTTATGTTCCATAATGGTCCTCTCATATATTAAGTTTTGTTCAAATATGCACAATAGAACCTGAGCCTTCCCGTAAATGGGAGAAATCACAGTTATACCAGAGCCACCTGTTGAGTGATTTGCACCCAAAGTTGATAGGCTAGTATTTATATCAAGGTACAACAACATATAAATTTATAGGAAATTCTGAGCAGTAGTTCATGAGATACAATTGGCATAAATTTTTTGTCAAGCACAGACAAGTAGGCATTTTCTAAAAACGGCCATATCGTGTTCTTGACTTCTTAAAACGTGTAAATCCATCGATGTCCTGTGTGGTTATGTGAGGATATTTATTTTAACTAAATTTTCTGCTCTTCACTTTATTCTACTGTACATTTGACAATCAGTTTACCCACCCTGACGCATACAATCAGCAGCAAATTTTAAAGTTGGCGTCCCTAATAAATTTATGATAACTATGATAACATGTTCCTTCACAAACTTTATGAGTCCTTTTTAACTTTCTTCTGTTTCAATAGAAAAAGGTATTGGATTCGTAAAATTTTGGATTTCTGGTTTTCAATAGATTTACACCTGTTGAGAGGTCCAGACCGTCCAGAACATGATTTGACCCTTTTTACAAAATTTCTGTCTAATGTACCCGTGTGTGTGACAAAAGTTTTTTGACAACTATATCTCAAAAATTACTGCACAGAATTGCATATAAATTTATAAGTTGTTGCACTCTGACATAAATTAGTATCTCTTAACATTTGGTGCAAATCGCACAACAGGTGGCGCTACTATATTGCAATATCTCTCATTTAAGGGAAAGTTATGTTTCAGGTTCTATTGTGTATAATCGAACAAAAAACTTGATGTATGAGAAGGCCATTATGAAACATTATGCTGATTCAATTTTGGTGCATATCAGCCGATTGGTGGTGCTGCTATACCGCAAATATTCCTGTGAACAAAAATACTATATCTCAGATTCTATTGCATATAACTGCACAAAACTTGATATATGAGAATGCCATTATGAAACGCTACGCTGATTTAATTTGGGTGCATATCAACCAACAAGTAGCGCTGCTGTGCTGCAATTTACCCGGTGCATAGAAGGCTAAATCTCAACTTCTACGGCATATAATTTCACGAAACAATATATGAGATAATCATGAAAACGAGTGCGGACTTAATTTCGGTGTATATCGGCTAACAGGTGGCGCTGCTATTGCTACATCTCAGTATCTGTTGATTAAAATTGCACCGTGCTTCATTGATAATATCTTTATTGTGAGAAGCTTTTGTGCATATTAAACAGTAAGTGGCGTTGTTATATAGAATAATATAGAAGAAAGTTTTGTGATGACCTTAACATACTAGTTATATATATATTATATGCTGCTTCATAACAAACAATGCATTCGTAAAAAATAGCAATTCTAAAATGCTCATACATATTTCTTTCAGATCGATTGTTCTATTAATAAATCCCGTTGTTCTATTAATAAATGTATTATCTCGAACAAGATTGACGCTTAAATGACCCAAAGAACATATACTGTGTCCTTTAATATTCTTTGGATGACCTTGCTTCGGCCTCGAATATGTTGGGTAATTGTTCCACTGACGTAGTTAAAATCTTCCTGAGCAGAGATTTTAAAATATGATTGCTATAATAATTAACGACTCTGCATTACTATATCAATCTAATGTATCAAATGAGGACTTTTTACATTCTCTTAGCCAGATATGATAATGAAAATATTTTTTAGAAATTGAGATTTTGCTATATTTACACGTTTTGACGTTCCCTGAATAGGAAAATCAGAGTTTCGTTGATCTGTATGTCTGTTATTTGCATAAATCACGAAGAAAAATCAGCAGAAAGTGCAAACTCGGTATTCGAAATTTGTAACATATAGAGATGCTACTTGAAATCTCCTTATATTATTAAAATCTGTGCGCATCTGTCTGTCTGTCTGTCTGTCTGTCTGTGAGAAATGCCTTGTCATAGCTAAAGCTCCGGCGCTAATGGTCGCAGCGCTTCGAAACCGGTGTCGACAGACGCAGAATTTCTTCATCTCGACATCGCGATAATTCGCTAAGCGATGCGACCCTAATTAGCGGAGATATTAATTAAAACGTCGACCCATATCTACCGAAAAAATGACCCAGAATTCATGATTAAATGCTTAAAAAGCGACATTTTTAAGGAAAAAGTGGAAAATAAATTAGAAATATCACTCGTATCGTTACAAATAAGATATCAAATGAAAGGTCCGATTTTTCTGAATCCGACGGTTTAAATAGCTTATCTATAGGGCAATTAGATTTTTTAAAATTAACTAAAGTATGAAAAAAAAGGTGGCAACAAATCACAACAGTTCTATTAAATTCGCAATAGACGTATTTCGGTTACCATGGCGCCGGGCGAAAGACAGGGGCGTAGCGTGAAAATTTGATTGGGGGGGGGAGACCCAACATTTGGCGCCCTTTTGTATTCTTCATCTGAAAATGCCACCCACATACTTTCAAGAGTGTTGCCATCTTTGGGATCGAGGGCACAGGCCCTCTCGTCGGTTAATACGTGACCCCCCCCTCTCCTTCGGGGCATATTCCTAAAATCTGCCAAGAATAAAAAGGTTGCTTTTTTTTTTTTTTTAACTTCCAATTAGCAGCCTTTTTTTTTTCTTTTTCCTCCATTTAGCAGCTTTTTTTTTTTTTTTTTTTTTTTTTTTTTTTAAATACATCTTTGGAGCATTCTAAATTTTTTCAGCGAATCTATCTATTAATACGCAGACATGAAATTTCTCTTACATTTTTAGCCTACTTTCAATAAAAGGAAGGGCTTACAAGTAGTATCGTTCAAAAGATATGGTTAATGTGCTTTGCAGAAATATATGCATATATATATTTTCGTATAAGACTAAGCAAAAGTATCTTTCTTAGGACAATCAGAGTATTGGTTTGAGATAAAGTAAAACAAATGAAAAAGATTTTTTTCCCCCATTGTCCAACACGTTTAAAAGATATTACATTATAATTCAGGTAAAACATAAAGCTTTCAAAATAAATTTTAAAAAATGAAAGTAGTAACCGTTGCTAAGGAAAGCAACTTTATATTTTTAGAGTGGACAATACTTAATCCCGCCGACAGTCGTAGCCCATGTTACTCTATGGGAAAGTTTGATTTCATGATTACTCATTACATAATGTATATTTAAATTCTATTTTCAATTCTAAGTTCAAAAATCTGAATTTTCAATATGTGCATTTTTTTCCTTCTTTCTTTCTTTCTTTCTTTCTTTTTTTTTTTTTTTTAACCGCAAAATAAAATATTAAAAATTTATCAATTTTTGGAAAATGAGTACGAAAAACATAAGCCTTATACGTTTGTTCTGATCCGTGTAATCTTTCAAAAGAAATTAATTACTTAAAATCTCTTGCTCTTTCCCGAGGCTATAATCCCTCTATTGATAATAAAGTTTTATATAAATTCAAGAATCCTAAACGTTCTGATACCAAATTGAACGATCACAGTCTAATTGCAGTTGTTTTACCTTTTTATTTATCACTTTCTCTTAAAATTTCTAAAATTCTCTCACCGTTTGTTTTTAAAGTCATTTAGAAACCAGTCAACAAAATTAAATTATCTTCTCTTAAAGATCCCATTCCTACTGAAAACCGTTTTGGTATTTATTTAGTCCTATGTTCGTCGTGCAATTTAGTTTATATTGATCAAACAAGAAGGCGTTTGAAATATAGAATAAATGAGCACCGTCCAAATGTTCATAATGAAGAGATCTATAAATACTCTATTGCTTCCCACTGCTGGGCTCATGTCATGGTCAGCGTTTTGATTTTTTTTAAACTATCATAATTTCATCTTATGGTTATGCCTTCTCTTCCCATTTGAATATCCATGAAGTTTTTACATATTTAAAGATTCGAAAAATCTTGTTAATGATATTTGTTCCACTCCGTTCTTGTCTGATGCTATGAAATTACTCACAAAAGTTCGATTTTCGTTTAATTTTGATATTTTTTAAATTTTTAGATTTTGTTACATTTTTTAATCTTATTTATTTATTTATTTATTTTCTTCTTTTATTTAATAATTCTGTAATGCTGACTCTAGGCTAATTTGGCATGGTACTTTTTTAAACAGTTTTTAGCACCCTGTGGCCCTTTTTCAACATATTTTAGCATCTGACGGCCCTTTTAAAAACATTTTGGTACCAAGTATAGCCTTTTCTAACATATTAAATGTTTAGAGACCTTCAGATTTTTTTTCCTGACTTTTAAACTTTCTTAGCAATAGTTTTGCAGCATTCCTAGAATAACAAATGCATACAGCCTATATATATAGAAGGAAAATTAATTTACTTTTGTTACGTACAAAAATCATAACATAGAACACCGCAAATTATGCAAATAATGCCCCTTTTTATTGAACTCCCCCCCGGCCGCCCTTTTATTTTATAGTCAGCACTATTCTTCTCACACCAGTATTTATGTTTACATTCATCTGTATATGTATTTTTGCTGTTTACTTAAAATGGTTTTGTGCGTTGCCGCTTTGACCGTAGTACTTATGCCTACCTTTTTCGCCTGACGAAGGATCGTGTGTTCTTTCGACCCGAAACAATTGTTGCAAGTTTATTGCATTTTATGGTGTTTATTCAAAGTTTAGTAATTATTGCATTTAAACGCCAGTTCTGTGATGTTTTCTTATTATGAAATTAGGTATTGTTCACTCTTAAGGAAAAAAAAAAAAAAAAATCAGTAATTTATTTATTATTATTATTTTGTATATTTAAACCAATTAAAAAATTTTTTTCTTTTTTCCCATATCGTGTAAAAAAAATTTAAGAAATGTAGTAGCCATTGCTAAGGAATGCGACACAATTACCGCATGCCTTTATGTGGAAGAACAAACTAAAAACAAAAAAAAGTCTCGTTGTCCAAAATTAAATCTTTTTTGTACATAAATTTATATCTTACTTAGGTGTTGGTGTCGGTGTTTGGGAAAAAAGCCGCTTGACTGCTCTAGGGTCCTAGGCCTGAGGGGGGAGTGCCTTCTGTGGAGGTCTTTCTAAGGGGTCTTAGGTTAGGACTCCTAGCCCGTATTTATGCAAGTTTCGGAGAAAACCATGGGAAATTTCAAACGTCTAGGCCGACAAGCGCGACCTGGGATCGTACCCGGCACCTCGAATCTACCAGCTTGACAGAAAGATTGCGGATTCAATAATCGAGCCAATTGAAGACCATCATGAAAATCAGTCTCTGGTGCCCGTAAACTCTGTCGAGGCTGCAATGTCCTACATGCTCCGTGCAAATAATACCTCTGGGGGATACTGAAGTGGGGGAGACATCCCTTCTGCAGAAGATAAAAATTGTGATGGCTTGTCTTCGGACCGCCACTGGGGCGTTAATCCCAAACCGTCGCCAATTGCCCAATATGTGCCTATTAATGCGACGTTAAATCAGCTTCCTCACGCTATTTCATGTCAAGAAACACTAGCTGAATTCTATAGACTTATAAATATTTCAAAACCCGTAAGCGATGAAACTAAAATAAAAAATTTCCTTAAAGGATCACTTAGAATCAAAAATTCTTAGTGAGAAATCGTTATAACCAAATCAAACCTCATCTTCGTTTTTATACAATAGCCATAACGTACAATAAACTGCTTTTTTTTCAAGCTAAAGTCTTGAAAAATCGTAATTTTAATTTCTTGTAGGTGCGAAAGCGACTGCACATACTTATGAGTCAGTTGTAAGCATCTGAAATGGGAGAAGTGCGCCGCAGCCGCCACAGAGCGCTAATTTGCTAAGGTCAGAATTTTCAAGGGTCGTTGCATGGTAAGCGAACATGCTGTTGTAGATGCCTGAACAGGGAAGGGCGCCGCTCAGCTGGAGTTTGCTGCTAACTTATTCTTAAAGAGTCCTGAATACGATCAAAATTTTCAACAGTCTTTTGCACGGTAAGCGAACAGACTATTGTAAGTGTTTGAAATGGGAAATCATGTCATAGGAGCCCCCAAACAGGAATTTGTTATGATCAGATTTTCTTTAAGGGTCGCGAATACGAAGAGAATTTTCAAGGATTGTTTGCGCAGTAGGAAAATAGGCTGTTATACACCTTTAAAACGGCTGTTTTAGGCGTCTAATTAGTTAAGAGGGCGCCACCTAATGGGAGTTTGCTACAGTCAGACATTTTAATGCAAACAGTTTTTGCTGCTCGGTGAACCAGTTGGTCGCCGAAGGCAGCTTCTGATGCATAAAAATCTTAGGTGTTTTTGGTAACTAACGATAATCAACAAAATTATGATCCACTTTCAACCCCAGAAACCTCATTATGCCTGAACAGGGAAGGGCGCCGCTCAGCTGGAGTTTGCTACTAACTTATTCTTAAAGGGTCCCGAATGTGATTAGAATTTCCAACAGCCTTTTGTACGGTAAGCGAACGGCTATTGTAAGAGAACAAAACGGGAAATCATGCCATATGCGCCCCCAAACAGGAATTTCTTATGATTGGATTTTTTTTAAGCGTCCTGAATACGATGAGAATTTTCAAGGGTCGTTTGGACGGTAGGAAAACAGGCTGTTTTAGGCATCTAATTAGTTTAGAGGGCGTCGAAGGCGCCACCTAACGGGAGTTTGCTACAGTCAGACATTTTAACGCAAACTTTTTTTGCTGGTCGGTGAAACAGTTGGTCAGCTTGTGATACATAAAATTCTTAAGTGATTTTGGTAACTAACGATAATTAACAAAATTATGATCCACTTTCAAATGAACTTTAAGTCGCAAAACAGCGCCCCCAGAAACTTCAATATGCCGCCCTATTTCTTAAAACATTGGGGGGGGAGACTCCCCCCCTCCCCCCCCCCCCTCAAGCTACGCCCCTGGCGAAAGAATAAATAGATTTTACTTCCAGCTTTACTGATTTTGTACTGGAAATAAAAATTGCAAATTTCAAAATGCTTCAATTTTCTTCAAAATTAATTCAAACTTGCTACAAACTTTTAACATCACAAGACGAAGTTCCAGTTCAAATATCATCGGGTTTCGAGAATAAATAAAAAATGTACAATTTAATTGCAAATTAAATGTTATTATAATACGCGTATTTCAAATTCTAACTACGATTAAATTATTTTTAGTACATCATTCGAAAGATATTTTAAAGTACTTTTATATTATCGAAAGCGGGATTCAAGATTTCGCTTCATTTACATGTTTTGAGGTCTCCTGAATCGGTTTTCTTTTGTATCTGAGCTACTAATTAAAATAATTCCATAAGTAATACATCATAAGATAGCTTTGTTGGTTTGAAATCGAACAGTAGATTACAGAAATTTCTACCGCCATATGGCGCTGTAATATTTTAAAATTTCAAAATTTCAATTTCTAATTATGATTAAATTGTTTTTAATACATCATTCGAAAGATATATTAAAGTTCTTTTATATTATCGAAAGTTTTCAGCAGATTTACACGTTTTGAGGCGTCCTGATCAGGTGTTCTTTTGCATCTCAGCTAATTGAGAAAAACCGTTCAAAATTGGTATACGCAGGTTAATTAGAAGGGGCTGAAAGGTTGGGGAAGAAATAGGCGTGCACTTACTAACGTACTACTTGCGTATCCCCTAACTTGTGCGCGCGCAGCGCGCACGGGACTGCGCTGCCGAAGGCAGTGGGGACCCGGTCCGACTTTTTAACCGATGAGAAATAATTTTTTAAATTTTCTTTTCTTAAGAATAAAAATTTGATTTGAGAAGGAATACGTGCGCGCGCAGCGCGCATGGGTCTGCACTGCCAAAGGCAGTGGGGACCCGGTGTGATTTTTTACCCGATCAGACATGATTTTTTTTAGAGGGCACGAAGTGTCAAGGAAGGAATGCGGGCGTGCAGCGTGCACGGAACTGAGCTGCCGAAGGCAGTGGGGACCCGGGCCGACTTTGTACCCCATGAAAAATGATTTTTTTTTTTTTCTTTTCTTAAGAATAAAAATTTGATTTGAGAAGGAACATTTGCGCTCAGCGCACGTATACTTTCACACGTGCGCGCGCAGCGCGCATGGGTCTGCGCTGCCGAAGGCAGTGGGGACCCGGTGTGAGTTTTTACCCGATTGTGATGTAAATAATTCATTTACTTTATATTTTCATATTTTTATTTTATTTTATTAACATTTTAAATTTTAATTATCAATTGAAGTTCGTTATTGAGGAATCAAGAACCTCATGGCGTACATGTTCGTACATTACATTTTGATCGCTAACCCTTTTGTTCTTTTGGTCAGAATGTCAAATATTTTTATTTACTTTAGACAAAAGAGGAATAAACTCACTTAATTTTGCTAGAATGCTGTAAAGGAAGAATGCCAAAACAAAATAATGTTTGTAATAAAACTAAACTGTTGGTGCATCCAAATTCTATTCTTTATTTTCAAAGTAAGCATGACATAAAAATAGATGGTTCTTTAAATCAGAGTATGTATCAATATAAGCTGATAATCTATATGTTTATTGTCAATAAGTAGGCACTCTCTCTCCAAAATGATAAAATGGTGACAGTCCTATAAAAAAACAGAATGTAAACAATCATTTCTTACCCATGCTGCTATCTGGAGCACTGCTCAAACTCAACTGAATTTAAAACTGCCGGGATAACAGAAGGTGGGGTCAGAACCATCACCCTATTGGTTCTCAGAATGGTGTGATATGACATCACCACTAGGAAAGAAGAACCAATTTTTCTCCTGTGTGTGTATTGCAGTAAAGCAAACACAACATGTGAGTTGAGCCAGCTGAGAGACACAATGCATTTAAGTGCAGAAAAACGATCTTATTTAAAATTTAAAAAGAAGTGATGTTTTTAACATCACATTACCCCTAACGACCATTAAAAAAATTTGGAAGACTAAAAATGTGAATGGAGAGTGCATACCTACATTTACATGAAGGATTACAATTTTTTTTTTTTTTTTTTTATTTACATGTGAAAAAAAAATGTCCATATTGACTACATAATATTGTTAAAACGGCCGTTAAAGGCATGCATGTAACAAATTAAATTTTTAAGCAAATGAAAGGTCTTACAATACCTTGAATAACATGCATTTCATAAAAAAAAAATTTCAGAAATTTTGAGAACAATATACATGTGCCACAATATTAATCTGAACCATACATAATACAAAATCGATATGTAAAGCTGAAACAATAAAATTCCGACAAACAATCCAATATCAACGCCTACCCTGGTAGGTGATCAATTCTACCAAAATAGGCGAGGAATACACCATTTCATCAAAAACAATACTATTTCAGCACTGTGGTTACAGACATTCTCAAATAAAAGATTTTATTGATACAAAAGCGGTCAGTAACATATTTATGTATAACAAACTTTATTAGGATATTGACAACTAATAAAATATATCTATAAATGTAAACATGACACAGCTTTTATCAACAAGTGACATGAGTAAAAAAAAAAACATTGATACCTTTTAAAGAAAATAGTATTATAAAAGAAATATTGAAAAGCATGTTAATTGCTGTAAACTTTGCTTTCTTATAAATTTGTAAAAATAATTAGTTAACGAGAATAAAAAAATATATGACATGACAAAAGAATTTCAGTGGATGTGCAATATCAACAAAAATATTTAACCAATAATCTTGATATTAAATACCATCTACTGATTAATCAATGTATATACACATGAAAGAACAACTATACTTAATAAATGTCAAAGAAATCTTGTTAACAACTGATAAAACAAAATCAGTTATATTTCAGTATAAAATATTTATAGATGACCTCTTGAAGCATTATTATGAAGGAGAAAAAAAAATCAAAATAAGTATCAATACAAATGTCAAAATAATCTTACAGATAAATATTACATTAGATACGAAAAAGGCATTCCAAACACTTAAGTATAATATTCGAATAAGATTTTTTAAATTTTATCATTACCATTATTATTACCATTATTATCATTTTTTTTTTTTTTTTTAGAATATACATATTATAAATGGAAATAATAAATGTGAGTGGCTACTGAGGCCACCAAGTTAGATTACTAAACAAAATCAAAAATGCACTTTATATAAACTTCAAGTAATACTCAAAATAAACATACTATCAGATATAACCAAAACAAAACTGCAATGTCAATAATCACAATAAACAAAAAATTTTATCAAACATTATACACATTTATATGCATATCATGTGTGGATTGTGTATTAATTTGATTGTGTAATAGTGTGGATGTTGTGTATACTTGTGTTGTATAAGTGATGTTTGTGTCTGTGAAAATGGTGTGGAAGCTTCCAGAAATTGTATTTAATAACCCAATATATCCATAAACATGACAATGTGTAGTAATTAATATATGAAAAGAAAGAAGAAAAATTATGTATACACATATAAATATGCAAGTTTCCGATACATATAACATACACATACTGTACATTTTGAGCAGAAATTACTTATAGTATACTTATCAAATTTAACAAATCAGACAATATATAAAATAAAACAGCATAACAGAAGGTTTATATTCATATTAAATACAATACACACTGCACTAAGTTGTAGATACTCAACATTTGCCACAGGAAAAAAAATATATATATATATATAATGACACAATATATAACAGGACAATATATATAACACAACTTATAAAATATACCTGTACAAAATCACCTTTGTTTACAACAGGCAACTTTGGCGAATCACCTGATTAAGTCCCCTAAAAAAAACTTTAAAAAAAACATGTTAAAAGAACATTTGTGAAAATGGAAACAAAAAAACAAAAAAAAATTAAGTTTTGCATCTTGGTCTGAGATCATAATGAGACTGCGGTTGAACAATCCCAGCTGGTTGACCTGTCTGAATTGTTTGTGAAATGAGATGTTGCTTTCTTTTATGAGCCAGGATGACATGGTCTATGTTGATAGTGAATGGTTCATCCCCTTCATTTTCGAATTCTCTGACGGAGAGTAACACATCAGATATTACTTTTTGAACTGAATATGGGCCTATGAATCTTGGTTTAAATGTATCTTTGGTTTTTATAAAGACCATATCATTTTCTTTGAATTTCCGGAGAACTGCTTTTTTATGTTGTCTAGTATTACGTTGGTTTTGGTAAAACTTCATGTTATGATGCACTTGCCCAAAGATCTGTTTCATTGATTCCATGTATTTATGGTATTCATATGGAAATTCCAGTGTTTCTAACTGAGGAGCTTCAAACAAGTCAAAGATGCTTGTTAGTGACCTGCCAAAATGCAGAAAGGCTGGAGAATATCCAGTTGAAGAATGAACGGTGGTGTTATACAGGTTCTTGTGTATCATCAAAGCCTGATGAAAATCAAATCCTTCCTTGGTAAGAGTGGAAATTGAGGATTTGATGCTGGTATTAATTCTTTCTGATGAGCCTTGTGTTTGCGGGTGTCCTGATGATGAATGGGAGATTGTAATTTTCAATGTCTGTGCCAAGTTGTTAAAGATGTTTGCTGTGAACTGTGGGCCTAAATCTGAGAGTATCGCAGAGGGTCGACCAAAGGTAGTAATGTATCCCGTAATGGCTTTAACTACAGCTTGTGCTGTTGCATTTTTTACTGGTACCAATTCAATATGTTTAGTAAAATGATCGAGGAATGTTAACACATGGAAGCCATTAGAGAAAGGACCCAAAAAGTCCATGGAAACTAACATACTCGGCGCAGAAGGAACAAACATTTCCTGCAGTGGAGCAGGTGGAATTCTGTGCGGTTTATATTGAATACATAATGTACAGGACAGAACAAAGTTTTTCACATCTTCAAATAATCCTGTCCAATAAAAGTGTTTAAGTATTCTTCTGTATGTATTTCTAATTCCAAAGTGAGGCATGTGACAAATTTTTAATACTTTAGCTTTTAACTTCTGTGGTACTACAATTTTTGTTTTTGGAGAGTTTTCAGGCTGGTGAAACTTTCGTTTGATCATTAACAGACCTGTGTCCGGATGGACAAAATAATTTTTATATTTAGGAGAAGGTTTCTCCGAAGTGATATCAACAATAATTTTTAGCAGAAAGTCATCTTCTCTTTGCTCTTTAAAAAAACATTCTTCCGAGATTTCCATCATAAGATTATCTGCGTCAGAGCTGTTTAAGGAACGACTGAGTGGAGCAGCATCGTTGCTTAACAACTGAGGTAAGGAAGAACGATGAGGCTCTGATGAGGTGAGTGACTTATCAGATTTTTGTGTGACATTGAAATGATGGAGTTCAATTGTTGGAGAAGCTGAAGAAATGGGTAAATTGTTAGCCTCTTTAATTAATTCTGGGTTTGAGTTAAGATCTTGAGTGTATACAGAAAAGTCTTCTCTTGAAAAATAGTCTGCCAAAACATTTGTTTTACCTTTTACATATCTGAATGTGTATTGATAGTTTGATAACTCAATTAGCCATTTAGTAGTTAGATCAGCAGGAGAGGAAATTTTCTTATAGTGTTCGAGTGGTCTGCTATCGCTGAGAATGGTGAAAGGTCGGTTGAAAAGGAAAAATTTAAATGCACTGACTGACTTAGCTATGGCCATCAGCTCAAGCTTGATGGCTGAATATCGCTGTTCTGATTTAGATAGTGTTTTACTAAAGTAACTAACCGGAAGCAGAATGCCTTCCTTTTCTTGTAGAAGAACCCCTGAAATAGCAATTTTGCTAGCATCTGTATTAAGAAAAAATTGTTTTGACCAATCGGGTAATGAAAGAAAAGGTTTAGAGAAAAAAACTTTCTGTATTTGTTTAAAGACTTCAGCATGTTGCTCTGTCCATTTAAATGTAGTTTTCGGAGATGTTAATTTTATCAAAGAATCAATTAATCGCGAGTAGCAGGGAATGAGTTTTCTGTAGAATCCACACAATCCTATAAATCTTTTTAGTTGTTTTCTGGTTGCTGGGATAGGAAATTGAGTAATTTTTGTAATGTTGGAAGAAATAGGATGTATTTTTTGATTTTGGATGCTGAAACCGAGATATTCAATAGATGACTGATGGAATTTACATTTCTTTGGAGACAATGTCAGATTGTACTTTTGTAGAGTAGCTAAAAGTGTTTGTAATTTTTCTGTTGTTTCCTGGAAAGAGTCACTTCCTATAATAATGTCGTCCTGGTAAGCATATATGCCTGAACAATTGCACTCTTGTATAATTGTGTCAATAAGCATTTGGAATGTTGATGCGGCTGATCTCAGCCCAAACATTAATCTTTTAAATGAATAAGTTCCCCATTGTGTAGTAAATGAGAGACGTCGTCTGTATTCTTTGGGTAATGAAATTTGATGATACGCTGAGGGAAAGTCTAATGTTGTAAAATATTTAAATTTTGAGATGTTATTTATTATCGTATCAATTCTTGGAAGAGGATAAGTGGAGCATCGAATCATAGAGTTGATTAACCTTAAATCTAGGGCCAGTCTAAAGGAAGGTTTATCCTCCTTAGACACAGCTTTCTTTTTAACCATAAGCATTGGGCATGCCCATTCAGAGATATTTCTCTCAATGATCCCTGCATCCAGTAATTTGTCAAGTTGATCTTTTGCCTCTTCTTGAATAGCTTGTGGAATAGGAAACGGGTAAGTTTTTAGGGGAATATCTGAAATGAATTTTATATGTGGAGTGATATGATCGGTGTGTCCAATCGACTTTAGTGAACATGAAAATACAGAGTTAAATTTCTGAAGAATATCTTGCATTATTGCCCTTTCTGTAGGTTTTAAATGCTGAATAGAAAAATTATTTACATTAAATTCTTTCTGTCTTAAGGATAAAACTTCTGGTGTAGCCTTAATTAGATTACACATGTGATCAGGTGTATTCGTTGCAAAATCTAAGGTATTTTCTTCTATTTTATCTATCTCTGAAATGTATCCGCAAATGGTATTTTTATTTATATGCAGTTTCTTGCTCGAATTATTATACATAGGAATAAAAAATTGAATTAATTCTTGTTTAGTAGAATTTTCCTTGATATGTTGTACCTTCATAAGAGAAGGATAGGATGCAAGTGGACAGTGCTTGTTAGACGATGTAAACATTACTAACTGATTTTCTGGAATAAGCGTGGACCGCACAGGCACATATATAGTATCCTGAGGATCAATCATAATCTTCTGGGTAAGCCAACATTTTTGATAAGAGGGTAAGTTATCTTTATGAACATCAATTTTAGATTTTTTATATCCAGTTTGGGTGAAATCCGTATGAGTATCAATTCTATGCGATACCCGATTCATATCAGATTCAGAAAGAAGACTGCAAGAGGGTACAGTGTCTAGAATATCTAAAGCATTTTCATTAATTTGTATCTTGTTATTATGTAAATTGATAACTACGTGATGGGACTTTAAAAAATCAAAGCCAAGTATACCAATAAATTTGGATTCAGTTGGTATTTCAATAAGAAAAAATGTGTGTTTGTAAAAAGTTTTCCCTATTTTAAAGGAAATGCAAACACATCCATCACATTGTACAATAGAGTTTACTGTAGATATTTTGACTCTTGAAGCAATTCTTTTGTAATATAATTTGTCTTGATTTTGTAAAAAATAGTGTTTTGAGAGTAATGACACAGAAGCTCCTGAGTCGAGAAGAAAATTCGCTAATGTTTTGTTTAATAGTAATTGTATGATGGGGAGATTGGGCAGATCATTGTCTGTGTGTAACAAGAATTCCAGTGAATTAACTAATATACAATCTCCAGTTTCCTCCACACTCGGGGACGTTACCAGCACTGGAGATGTTGTCTGTATTGCAACAGATTTTACTTTGCGTTCTAATGACAAAGAGAACTTTGCCTGTGTGTCTGGAGATCTCAGAATGATTTCATTGTTATTTACAAAAAAATTATTAGGTAGATTAGAATATGTTGAGTTAGTCTGTGAAAAGTTGTTATGGTAATTGACTTTATTCAAACCTGACCTATATGAGGAACTCTTTATACTTAGGAGTTTAGTGTCACTTCTACCATTCTCCACTTCTAGTCATTGTGAATGACTACTTTTGGTTTGAGGGGAGTTGGATTTAAATGTTTTAGGGGCCCTGGCTCTCCGTGACATGTCTCTATAAGGTCTAGAGAAAGTTTGCCCATTACGATATCTGTGAGAAAACTTATTATTTTGTAATTTTCTGAGTGCAAAGCACCTCTGAGCAGAATGTCCAGGTCTTTCACACCATTGGCATTGAATCGTGTGCGAACCTTTATTTTGTGGAAATTTATTGTATGGCCGCTTGCTATAAGATGAATTGTAATCTTAGTCAAATTGTTTTCTGAGTTTGTACCTATCACTTCATTATCTATTTTATGATTGAAGTTCTGAATAGTAGCAAAAGATGTTCCTGGTAACACAGGGTTTACTTGCAAGTTATAAATTTCCTGGAATTTTTCGAGACATTCCACCATCTGATAAAAGGTTGTGGCTTTTTGTGATAGTAGATGAATTCTAAAGTGGGGTGGAATGAGATCATTGAATTTTGCGATTAGTAATTGTTCAAGGGCTTTTTCTTCCATATCAGGAAATCGTTTTCTCACTAAATTTTCAAGCTTATTAGCAAAAATATTAATATTGACATCGGACTCAAACTTAAATTCGTTAAATTGTTGTGCTATTGCAGTTGCCGACTCTACCTTAAAATATTTCTTAAATATATTAAATAATTCTTTAGTATTTTTGGCTTTTTGGCAAGCTGGGGAGGAGACATAAAACTTAAGAGCAGTATCTGCCAATTTTGATTTCACAAAAGCCAAAGCATGGGATTCCTCCCATTTGCTGTTCTCAATTTTAAATTTCACTTGTTCAATAAAAAAATCCAATAAATGAGGGTCTCCAGAAAATGGCGTTACTAAAGTTTTGAACGGTAAACATCTTGTCAATCCTTTGTTAGAAGCCATTATTTTTTTTTTGTATATATATGAAACTACTATATTGGTTTAAAAATAAACAACACAGATGTATGAAACTTGTTATTTAAATTTCTTGATTTTTACATGTGTTGATAGCTATTTGCATTTAATAAATTCAAGTAGTTGAGGAGAGAGAGACATACCTACAATTTTTTTTTTTTTTTTTTTTTTTTTTTTTTTTTTAAGCCAACAATACAAAGTTCTGTTGGTTATTATTTATTTAATCAGTTATTCAAAATATATTGAACCAAAAAAAAATTTTTCATTTGTACAAAGTTCCAGCATATCACAATTTTTGAAACAGGGAATTGTCTTATAGGTCACTTGGTATATATTCAATCACAAAAAAAAAAAAATGTAATTGGTTATGTATGACTTTAAAAATAATTTCAGTAATTCTAGCAATAAAAATAAAATAACTTATTCAAAATAAACAATCTCTACAGTATCATTTATTCTTAAGAACAATAATCAAGTATTCCTTTCATTTTCCATTTTTATTTATTTCCATGCATATATTCTTCAAAATTGCAGCTTATAGAAACATGTTAGATAATATAAGTCATACTAATTCAATAAACATTTAAAATAACCTAATATTTTCCTCTTTTGCAATATTTTGGTAATCTAAATAAATGTATCTAATAGCTTAGCTTAAATGAATATTTTGGTTTGTGATCTCAATCTTTTTCCATCGGATCACAATTTGACATAACCGGCACCAAATGTGATGTAAATATTTCATTTACTTTATATTTTCATATTTTTATTTTATTTTATTAACATTTTAAATTTTAATTATCAATTGAAGTTCGTTATTGAGGAATCAAGAACCTCATGGCGTACATGTTCGTACATTACATTTTGATCGCTAACCCTTTTGTTCTTTTGGTCAGAATGTCAAATATTTTTATTTACTTTAGACAAAAGAGGAATAAACTCACTTAATTTTGCTAGAATGCTGTAAAGGAAGAATGCCAAAACAAAATAATGTTTGTAATAAAACTAAACTGTTGGTGCATCCAAATTCTATTCTTTATTTTCAAAGTAAGCATGACATAAAAATAGATGGTTCTTTAAATCAGAGTATGTATCAATATAAGCTGATAATATATATGTTTATTGTCAATAAGTAGGCACTCTCTCTCCAAAATGATAAAATGGTGACAGTCCTATAAAAAAAGAGAATGTAAACAATCATTTCTTACCCATGCTGCTATCTGGAGCACTGCTCAAACTCAACTGAATTTAAAACTGCCGGGATAACAGAAGGTGGGGTCAGAACCATCACCCTATTGGTTCTCAGAATGGTGTGATATGACATCACCACTAGGAAAGAAGAACCAATTTTTCTCCTGTGTGTGTATTGCAGTAAAGCAAACACAACATGTGAGTTGAGCCAGCTGAGAGACACAATGCATTTAAGTGCAGAAAAACGATCTTATTTAAAATTTAAAAAGAAGTGATGTTTTTAACATCACACCGATCAGAAATGATTTTTTTTTTTTGGGGGGGTGGGGTGGAACGAAGGGTCAGGGAAGGAATACGCGCGCGCAGCCCGTGTATCCTATAACTTGTGCACGTTCAGCGCGCACGGGACTGCGCTGCCGAAGGCAGTGAGGAAACGGGACGACATTTTACCCGATCAGAAATGATTTTTTTTAAATTTCTTTTCTTAAGACTAAAAGTTACTGTTAGTGATTCATTAATTATAGTGATTCATTTGAAAATACTGACCCGCTAGCGGGCGAAGCTCGCTAGTATTTTATTAAAATCGCACAAAATGGTTTCTGTACAGGGACATTCAAAATTTTTCAAATACATAGTACATCTATAGGCGAAATTTCTGGTTAGTACAGTAACGTATTTAAACTGCACTAAACAAACTAAAATTGACATACAATCTTTATATGCGCAAAAGAAAATTTCACGTAAAATATGGTACACAAAATATTTATCGTTCATTTACAGGATCACAGAAAAGAATTCCATTATATTAGAGCTATGTTTGGAAATGGGTTAAAAAGTGTTTCAAGTTGTGTCCTGCTTTTATTTTCTTTGTGCTGTGCTAAGCAGGCTCTGATTACTCAATAGGCACGAGAAGCATGTGCTTCGCCTGGAAAATTTTGAAAAAGCCCCAAATTAAGAAAAAAAAATGGGCCCCGAATTGTAAGCTTGTGGTCTAAAAGCATTGTCTCATTATAAAACGTCACAGTCCTACCTGACTGCACAACTACCATTTCTAGATTATATAGGATATATGCTAATAAAGCTTTTACACATTCATTTATGATGGAATAATTTCATATATTGTGGTGAATATAGGCTTTCACCAGTTTATATCTTGGTACAAAAATCAAGCGAATTTGCTTGTCTATGTTTTAAGCGAATTTACTTGTCCTCAATTCCAAGTAACTACAAAATTTAATGAAACATTTATAAATTTTTCAAGATGTTTGTATGAGTCTTTAGACAAAGTCAGTGGGGGCCCCCAAATGGATTTGTGCTTCCCCTCAATTGTAAGGTTAATCAGGCCCTGGTGCTAAGTGTTTCAAGTTGTGTCCTGCTTTTATTTTCTTTGTGCTGTGCTAAGTTTAATTACATTGTTTGGTACGTATATTATTTATAGATAATATGCAGGGCTACTCAAAATTAGTTCACTGAGTTACAGAGAATGGCTTGTACAATATTTTTACTTTCTTCTATATTCAATAGAAGAAAGTATTGGATTCATAAAAATTTTCAACCTCGGATTTTTGATGAATTTACACGTTTTGAGAGCTATAAAACACGATTTGACTATTTTTAGGAAATGTCTGTCTGTGTGTGTGTGTGACAAAATTTTGTGGCGACTGTATCTCAGGGTACTACTGTACAGAATTTCATACAAATTGGTATGTAGTTACTCACTGACATAAATTAGTGCCTATCAACTTTTGGTAAAAATTGACCAACAGTTTGCGTTGCCATCCCGCTTTTTTCTAAATTTATAACATTTTGTTATAGGACAAAATTTTGTATAAATGTGCATAAAGAGAATTATTTCTACTTCCATTACCCTACTACCGTAGGTAATGGAAGTATTGTATTCGGTCCAAAAATTCGATATCGAGATTTCACCTGATTTACATGTTTTAAGGTCTCCCGAGTCCAAAAAAGTGGTTTTTGGCAATTGGTCTGTGTGTGTGTATCTGTATATGAATGTGGGGAACCTTCTGACTATCGTATCTCCGAAACTAATAAAGATTGAACTACGAAACTTCAGATTTGAGACAGGTCTAGTGTACAGATACTTTTTCCAAATTTTGGGGAAAGTTGGAAAACCGGAAGTGGGTCATCGGAAACCGGAAGTGGTACCCTCAGTCTGTATTTCAAAAACGGCTCTAACGATTTTCTTCTAACTTGCTACGTAAACACTCTATTAGATGTCCTTTCGAATGATACAGTTGGTTAGTTCAGGAAAATTGATAGGCGTCCTGTATAATTAGCTCAATTTCAGATCTCACAAGTGCGTTTCTTTAAAAACGGCTGCACGATTTTTTTTTTCAAACTTGCTATATTAACTGCCTTTTAAATATCCTTTTGTATATAATTATTGTTTTCCGGTCAATAATTGAGTATGCCAAGTTTTGGCAAAAGTCGGTATCTCAAAAACGGATCTAATGATTTTCTTGAAAATTGTTACATAAATCCATTTTAAATAGCCTTTCTTATGTATTACGTGGTCATTAAAAGAAAATTAACAGTCATCTTGATTAGGTAGATCAGTTTTAGATCGTATCAACTTCTGTGGTCATAAATGTACCAAACTTGATATGTGACTATAAAAACAATTGCTGACTTATTTTTTGGATGTATATCAACGACAGGTGGCGTTACTGTTACATACCTTCTGTGATTTTTCCATTTCGCTGCGTCTCTCATCTGTTGATTAAAACCGTACTTAAACTCCATGTGTAAATTTTTTATTGTTAGACGCTGTAATTGAACTTTTGTGCATAATAAACAGTTGGTGCTGTTATATAGATTATGGAATGATATAGAAGAAAGTTTTGTGATGTTAACAGTAGTGATATAATGGGGTTTCACCCGCAGAGGATGTGGGATGTGCCGATGTGCTAACGCGCACATCGAACGCATCACCCTCAATCACTACTACCATTTCGGCAGATATAAGCTTGAAATTAACCTTCTATAGTACTAAACATAGGGTTTTAGGTATTGTATTATCTTATTAAAAGTTTTTTAATAATACAAAAATAATCATGTATTCTTTAAACCTACATTTAATGTTAGTTAGAAAAGTTTGTAATTTTAAAATTAGGTCGTGAAATTACTTTTCATGCTTAAAATATGCAACCTTTAGAAAAAATTGTAAAACAATTTTCCTTTTAATACATTCCTTTGTTATTACTTACAAACTTTGAATAAACACGGTGTTTATTCAAAGTTTGTAAGTAATAGTTTTACAACGCCAGTTTATTGATGCTTCTTTATTACATTCCTTTGTTTTTTAATAACATAAATTTATAAAAAAATTTCATTTTTTCTTTTTAATAAATTAATTTTGTAATAATCGTGCTTTTCTTAAAATTTGTATTTAGTATTAGTGTTAAAGTTAGTAGTGTTTAAATTGAATCATCAAATTACTTTCTGTTGTTCTATTATATTTTCTTTTAATAAAACAATTTCCATTTTCTTTTCTTCTTCGCCTTTTTTCTTTTAACATATTAGTAAAATTCACAAACATTCTAAAAAATAACAATTCTGAAATAAAACAGACACGGTTTACAGTTAATTAAAAACTTTGTTGCAACAATATTTTCACATGTTGCTTCCAAAATTCTTTAAACATGCTTGCATTGCATCATAATAATTAGTATACACATATAATTTATCAAATACAACAAAGTTTACTGTATGAAATCTTGATTTATTTTTTACAATATTTACAAGTATTCATCTAGTAAGTTGTCATTACAATAATTAGTTCATCAAATATAACGAAGTTTACAATATTAAATCTTGAACAATTTTTACACTATTCACAAATATTATCCTATGCATCCATGTATTAAGTTAACATCATAATTATTATTCACAAATAATTTCAACAGTTACAGTATTAAATTTTCATTAATTTTTACAATATTTTACCTTAAAGTTCTACATCTTGCTCAATTTCGCAATGTCCATAAGCTAAACTTGTTATCCTATCATTCAAAATATACCGTTTATCATCAAAGGGACTTACAAGGAGAGGTCACGACATGGAAAATTCAGAGAGGGACGAAATTGCGCAGGATTGTAGTATACTATAAGGGTAACAACATATTAAAGCAGTAGGACCCACTATCCACAAAATTTCGAGAAAAAAGCATTTAAAGTTTCAGTAATCTTTAAATACAAGTTATTTCGCAAGTAAGCAAGCGCCTCAGTGGTGTGATCTTAAAGCGCGAGTCTCCCACCCAGATGACTTGGGTTCGAGGCTACCTGCGGGAGTACATTTTTTTTTTCCCTTTAACTTTTTATGTAATCTTAACTTTTTATTTAGTTTACTTTATTTTTCAGTTCAATTGAAAATTTTAATAAAAAATTATTTAATTTTCTTGAGTATAAAATAACTTTTTCTATTTTTAATATTTATAACTTAAAAGTACAATAAATTTCTATAACTTAAAAAATAAAGTTTAGTTTTACAAAACCCTAAATAAGAAACATAAAGAAAAACAGACAAATATTTAAATAATTAAAAAATAAGCAAGCTGTAAACAAAGCGTAAAATAGTTAGCAGGTGTACTTAAATCTTGGTTTGAGCATCCTGATTTGGTTTGATAGTGTATAAATTACGTAAACACTTCTAGCTTGTTAATAATAAAGGACAGGTGGAATTTTATTTTGTGCACAGAAGGATAAAAAAAAAAAAAAAGGGAAGTCGTTATTTATCGAAAAAGAAACGATGTTCATTAACATTTAAAATTTACATTTAAACATAACATTTCTTTACCCGTAATAATTTAATAGCATTGTAATCCTATACTATAATTTTTCAAGAAACTGTATTGATTGGAGAAGTAATTATTTAATTTGGATAGTAATTATATATGCAATTAAAATCACCATTTCTCTGTAATTTTTCTTTTTTAATTTAAAAAATAAAATTAAATATACCTAAAATAAAATAAAATATTTAGATAAATAATTAAAAACAGTTTCTTTAGTTTTTACCTTATTTTACAGTTAAAATAAAACTAAAATTTATTTTTTAAGTTATATAAATTTATTGTATTTTTAAGTTATAAATATTAAAAATAGAAAAAGTTATTTTATACTCAAGAAAATTAAAAAAAATTTTATTAAGATTTTCAAATTTTGAATTGAATTGTAAAATAAAGTAAAATAAATAAAAAATTAAGATTACATAAAAAGTTAAAGAAAAAAAAAAAATAGTCCCGCAGGTAGCCTCGAACCCAAGTCATCTGAGTGGGAAACTCGCGCTTTAGGATCACACCACTGAGGCGCTTACTCGCTTGCGAAATAACTTGTATTTAAAGATTACTGAAACTTTAAATGCTTTTTTCTCGAAATTTTGTGGATAGTGGGTCCTACTGCTTTAATATGTTGTTACCCTCATACTATACTACAATCCTGCGCAATTTCGTCCCGATCTGAATTTTCCATGTTGTGGCCTCTCCTTGTTAGACTGATTTTATTTTGGTGGATTGTATGCAGTTTATGGTTTTCTTGTCCGATTTTTAACTGTTTGTCTATGCTTGTCTTTTGCTGTTGTAAACACTGTAAATAATCTTCATGACTAATTTTATGTCGCACAACCTGAGTGGATACGCCTTTCGCTCTCTTTTTTTTTCATCTTTACAGGATTTTATGGAATACATTTTGGCTTTCAATCCGACAAACTCTAGAGCTATATCACCACTCAGTTCATCTTTAAACTTTCCTATGACCTTTTTGTTTTCATTCGAATAAAGAGGATGATCTGTAGGATAATCAGAAAAATCAAATATAGATGAATTATTTTTCATATCTTGATCTGTTGTAATATGATACGTTAGTGAATCAGTATCAGTAAATAAGAGCGTCGCTCGGTCGTTATATAGTGGCTTTATGTAATTAAAGTGAAAATTATACATTAGGAGTTTAGAAAGTTCAAGAATGCAAAACCCAACATAAACAGGACGATTCATTAAAATACTTGTTTTAAGTCTTTCGACAGCAGTTAAATCTTTGTCATAAGTTTTAAAGGATTTAAAGGTAGGAGATGCTACTAATTTTACTGCTCTTTTAGAAGTGTTACTACAAAGTTCAATATTACGTCTTTTTCGTAAGTTTTCCATGGTTTTCCCATACACACTATTCTTTAAAAGTTTAAAAAAGTCCTTTTCAAAGGATGATGAAGCTTGTTTGCGTTTTTCAGTATTGAATAATATATATTTTTCCAACCAAGGAGCTTGATTAAATTGGAGAGCTTTATGAATTGCAGAAACTTTCAATCCTAATTGAAGATAGAGTTTTAAGTTTCGATAATGCACCACATAATTTTTCTTGTTTTGAAGGTTAGGTATTAATTTTGGTGTTCCAACATATTTTCTATTTTGAAGCAAACTTTTAGCATAAGATGACAGCATTTCTTCGGTTAAGGTTAATCTTTCAGGTGCAAGTGGATAATCGTTATGGGTATGATGGAGGTGCTGAGGGTAATCAAGATCAACTTCAAAAATGTAACCGATATCAGAATCATCTCGAAGAGATAGAATCCAGTCTTCAGTTATATCATTTGTGTCGATACATTTAAAGTTTCCGTAGGGTAAATACTGGGACATAGCCCAACCGTAAAGGTTATTAGCATCCCAGTACATTATATAACTTTTGGGCTCGTTCGGATTATAGTCATTCATATAAGGGTTGTTTGCTCTGGCCAATCTTCTACTAATCATACTAATTCCACCTCGAATCCCTTTTCCTATTAACAGCAACATATTAATATCTGTTAACAGCTCCAAGGGTGTCTCAGTCATTTTTAAGCAAGCTTGCCATGCAAGTCCAGAAGTGGTAAAAAGGTGTGCACAATCAATTTCATAATAACGCATACAAAGTTCTCTGAAATTCTGAAATACATCAGCAAGCAATAAAACGTCAATTTTTAGATACAAATCATGATAATCACCAAGATTTTTCACGTTGAATGTATTCCAAATTTTTGTGAGCATGTTCGTAATCATCCTCAGAAATGGGCTCTTCTGTCAAAGAATTATAAAATGCAAAAGGAGGAGGGAGTGATGATTCTTCGAATTTATTAAAGCAGTTAAAATAGTCGTATGGATAAACACCTTTGCGTGTTAGTAAATCTAAACACGTGTAAATGGGGAAATTTTCTTTTAAAATAGCAAACTGTGAAGAGTCAAGGTTTTTCACAAGTTTTTCTAGAGATGTTGGAAGAAACTGAAACGAATCCAAAAATATTAACTGAATAGGATATTCAGGTTTCTTTAATCTAAAGGTAATGTAATTTTCTAGGGTTGTGGCAATAACTTCTATTTGGTGATCTTTATATTTTCCAAGTTTTGTCATAATATGATGTCCATCGTAATTTTTTAAATTGTGAAATATGACAGGAATATTCTTTGATTGTTTAAAGTTAAGGTTGCAGGAAGCATGTAATGCACCTCTAAAAACTCCTGAAATATGACAATGATCTCTGACACGATCATTATGTAAAGTTTTTTTACACAAAGTACAAAGTTTAGCTTCTTGAAAAGCTTTCTTCTCCTCTAGAGTTAATTTCATTGGTTTTATTTTCATTAATTTTTTTGAAGGTAACTTAATATAGCTACTAGCACCTAAAGGATGGTATTTAGCTATTTTCAGTTCCAGATAATGAATTTTCTTAAAAATCCATCCGGATCCTCGCTGGATGAATTCATCTAGTGACTTATTAATTTTTGCATATCCTTCGCTAATATGCTGTTCAATAGTATCTTCAATAAGTTCGATAATGCAAGAACTTCTAAAATCTGTTTGAATTTCCTCCATGTCGTCATTAGGTCTTTTACGTTCTAGCGAAACTTTCATGACTAAATACCACTTAAGGGCATTTTTTTTTCCTTTAACTCACTTTGGAGTTTTTCACAAACTTGAGGCTGTATATGTGACTGAAATACTTCTAAATCACATTCACTGCTTTCGTTTGGATAAAAAAGCACTGTATTAAACACACTAGAAGTGTTAATCTGTTTTTTAGCCCATTTGACTTTACAGCAGGTGCAGTTATCTTCCGTTTTCTAGTAACAAGTTCGTGCTCTTGACGCTTGTGAGATATTAATTAAGATTTCATATTAAACTCTTTATCACAGTCACTGCAGGTGTATCGGGAACTTTGGTGAAATTTTAAGTGTCTTTGAAAATTATCTAAGCGAGAAAATATTAGGTCACACTGTTGACACTTTATCGAAGATACTTCATCTTTGCTTTTATGAAATAGCATGTGACGAATCAAATTTGACTTCACGCTGAACATATTTTCGCATTCATCGCACTTAAACAACTTTTCTTTCAGATGACTTTTCTCATGCCGATTCAGCAACCATCTCTGAGAAAATTCTTTTTCACAAAAGGGGCAACTGAAACTTTGTGACGCTTTCATAACATTCTTTTCAGCAGATATAGATTGGTTTTTATGTATCAACGTATGACGAATCAAGTTTGATTTTAAACCAAATGCTTTTCCACAGTCATCACACTTGAATAACTTCTCATCTGAATGGCTCATCAAATGTCGATTCAGTAACCATGCCCTTGAAAATGTCTTGCGACAAGTTGAGCAAGTCTGAAAAAATTAAAAAAAAGGTTTGTTTTAGAATTTTTATACACTCATAAATAGTAATTATAAAAAGTTTTCTTAACATAGTTTTATTAAACTTGATTCTATTTTTACTAATGCAATGTAAAAAAACATTCGCATAAAAATGTTTACTATCTTAAACAATTTTCCTAACATAGTTTTACAAATTTTTACTCATATAATGTTTAATTCTATTTTGAAAAAAGTTTCTTAACAAAGCTAAAAAAAATTTTAATTTTATTAAACTTTATTTTATTATTTTTACTAAGGCATTGTAAAAAAATACATTTGCATAAAAATATTTACTATCTTAATGAATTTTTCTTAACGTTTTACTCATGCATTGTTTAATTCTATTTTGAAAAGAGTTTCTTTACAAACATGAAAAAATTTTCCTATCACGAATATTTACTAACATAAAAAATGTTGTATTTCTAAGAAAAAATACTCAACTCACCTTATTTTTATCACTCAAAGAGCTTAAGGGCAGGGGATTATCAACACTCACTGTAGAAGACTTGTCATTAAGCATCTGAAAGGAATAATAAACTTAGATTAAAAAGAGTAAAAATCTCTAAAAAATCTTTAAAATAAAATAAAAAATGTCTTTAAAAATGTAAAATAATTAAGATTGAATTAATACAAGTTTAAAAAAAGATATTGTTTCATTAAAGAAAAAAAAAACTTACAAAGGATGGTTGAAGTTCTTCATGCACATTCTTTGCATACGATTCTTCAATCTTCAACATTTCTTCTCTTGTCAAACCGTAGTCGATGAAAAACTAAAAAAGTAAATGGTTTTCATTTAAAAAATATTAAAAATTCACTATTGCAAAATAATTTTTAAGTTATTAGAATCCTTTTAAAGAAAATTAATTCTTTGAATCAATCAAATGCTAAGTATTCATCCTAACAAAATACTATTTCTAAAAAATTCTTCACTACAATGTGTAAACATCAACAAAATGTAAAATCATGTTGAAAGATCTTTATAAAGTTAAAATAGAATGTATACAAACACACTCGTTAAACAAACAGGGTTTATCAAACTTGTATAAAAAAGTGAAAAAATTAACCATAAAAAAAGTATAAACATAAAAATTAAAAGCATAAGCTTAATAAAAATTTTCAGAAAAAAAAAATACATTGTCAATTTTAAAACATTCATAAAAGAAAAAATATATTTTTGATTTCAAAAAATGTATATATTATGAAAAAATTCTTCTATATGATTAAACAAAAATTTTATCGCGATTTTTAATATAACACTGATTTATAATTTTCATATGAATTAAAATGAAACTAGAACAATTTCAAAGAATAACTAAAGTGAATGAACAACTTACTTTGTCATCTACAGGTAACAAAGATGAGTTCTTGTTAATTTCCATGTCGAAATAAAAAAATCTAAAAGCTTCAGTCTCAATGAAAAACACGCAAGGTCAATGCAAGGACGAACAAAATGCAAGTCTAATCAAATCTGAAAGACGATATCGCAATATCAATGATGAAACAGCAGCAGGCAAATTATGCGTCCGTTCAAATCGAATGAATGCGAGCGAATGATAAATGAAATTCAAATTCTTAATTACTAATGGAGAAAAATAGGTCATTCCATTTCTAATCGCGGGGGTGTCAGGTTTGTTAGACTATTCCACTATGTTCAAGAGGGGTGACGGGTTTTGTGAAATAATCCATGAGTGAGATCAAATGATAATTATACATCACATTTTGATTAATTATTATACTATGTCAATCTATTTTTTTTTTCATACAGAGGAAAAAATTGTATTAAATGAAAACTTTCACAAACACTTGTTATTAATGATACATAAAAATATTTTTTAAGTTAGAAAAAAAAACTTACAAGTTTTAATCATGTAGAACATAGATTAAAATTTCAGAGTATAAACACAATCTATACCTGGAGAATTTTCCTTAATTAAACATGAAAACACCGCATAATCACTCTAAAAATACATAATTATCTTAATTAACCTTGTTTTAATTAACAATTAACGTTCATCGTATACAATTAACGGACTCGTATTACATTCTAACTTTTATTTTCATTAAAACTGTAAAATCGTTACTTAAACATCCGAAAAACAGTTAATTACCTTAATTAAGTACTTTAATCAACCATTATCAACCATTTCATTAAACATTTGACACATCGGAATTGTATTTTAGCACAATTTTTCATTGAAATATAAATAAAACTGTAAAATCATCGCTTAATTGCCTAAAAACTACTTAATTACTTTAATTAATTACTTTAATCAAGCATTCATTAGCTTAAACAGTCATGTCATTAAACATTTTACGTATTTGAATTATATTATAGCACCATTTTTCATAAAAAGTACTAATAAAACATCAAAAAGTGACTTATTCCCCTGAAAATTCATTAATTTCCTTAATTATCAATAAATAAAACTAATAAACAATACTTAAACACCTGAAAAATACTTAAATACCTTAATTGAGCATAACTGACATAAAAAAACCAACTACTGGTCAGAATTGTATATAAAATTATATGTAGATTCACTTTGAACTAAATTAGTGCTTATCAACTTTTTGTGTCAACCGCTTAACAGGTGGCGCTGCTGTACAGCAATTTCCGCAATTTAAGAGGAGGCTACATCTCATGTTCTATTGCGTATAATTAAACAAAACTCGATATGTGGGAAGGCCATTATGAGACATTATGCTGATTCAAATTGAATGCTTATCGGCCAACAGGTGATTTGAGGGAAGACTATAACTCAGGAACTACTACACAGAATTACACGTAAATTTATATATATATATATATATGCACATTGACATAAATTAGTAACTATCAATTTTTGGTGCCAACTGCTCAAGAGATGACGCTGCTACACAAAGATTTCCGCAATTTAAATGAAGACTATATCTCAGGTTCTATTGTGTATCATCAAACAAAACTTGATATGTTGAAAGGCCATTATGAGACATGCTGATTCAATTTGGATGCTTATTATCCAATTTGTGGTGCTGCTATACTGCAAATTTCCTTTATAACGGGAAAACAATATCTGAACTTCTATGGCATATAACTGTACCCGTACGAAACTTGATATGTGATATAACCATTATAAAAACGCATTTTTTAAGATGTTATTTATGGAGAATAAAATTCTCTTTCTTTGGATGTTTAGTGTTAGTTTTCTCTAAGGTGAAAATTATTTGCATTCCTCATGTTAGATAATTTTAATAAATAATAGTTTTAATAAATTATTTTCACTTAGTGAATTTGTATAGGAAAATATAAAAGAAAGTTTTGTGGTGGCCCCAACATACTAGTTTTTAATTGTAAAACGCCTCTTATTATTATCTTTTTTTTTTGGGGGGGGGGGGAGGTATCGTAAGTGATGAGCAGATTGAAAATTGAGCATTCTCGAAAACAAAATTTACCAAAAAAATTCATGTAGTTGAAAAAAAAAAAAAAAACTAGTATGTTATGACCACAACAAGACTTTCTTCTATATTTTCCTAAACAGACTCAGTACAAACATTTTTTTTAAACTAATATTTATTAAAATTATCTATCATGAGGAATGCAGACGATTTTTACCTTAGAGAAAACTAACACTAAATATCCAAAGAAAGACATTTTTATTATCTATAATTAATATTTAAAAAAATGCTTTTTCATTATGGTTATCTTCATTTCAAATTTCAGACAATTATACGCCATAGAAGTTGAGATTTTATCTTCCCGTTCTTGGAGAATATTGCAGTACAGCAGCGCCACCTACTGGTCGATATGCATAAAAATTGAATTAGCATAATGTCTCATAATGGCCCTCTAACATATCAAGTTTTGTTTGATTATACGCAATAGAACCTGAGATATAACTTTCTCCTAAATTGCGGATATCGCTGTATAGAAGCGCCACCTGTTGAGAGATTGACACCAAAAGTTTACAGGCACTAATTTATGTTAAAGTACACCTACATATAAATTTATATGTAATTCTGTGCTGTAATTTCTGAGATATAGAAACTGAGACCTTAAACTGAAAAAATCACTGTATAGCAGCGCTACCTGTTGAGCATTTGACACCAAAAGTTGACTGGCACTAAATTAGCTCAAGGTGCATCTACATATAAATTTATATGCGATTCTCTGTAGAAGTTCCTGAGATACAGTCACCACAAAATTATTGTCACAAACACACAGGCATTTTCTAAAAGTGGCTAAATCGTGTTCTGGGACCTCTCAAAACGTGTAAATCCATCGAAAATCGGAAGTCGAAAATTTTTACAAATCCAATGCTTTCTTCTATTGAATATAGAAGAAAGTAAAAATCCATAGCAGATCTGTGTAATTAGCATCTAAACAGATTTTCATCAAATATGACTAAGAACTATCGCGCCGTGGGTTAAAAAGTCACTGACAAGACTTTCTCTTACCCTGAAATTTAATACTATAAATACAGATTGGGGATTAAGCGTCAAGATAACAAGTACTATAATCTAAGCCTATGATAAAACCAATCAAATTAGGTTTAGGAACAGCTTTATTTAACAAATAATTCTATGCGAGTGGGAGGGGCCTATCATCCCCCCACAACCCCTTGTTTCATTACTGTACCTACATTTATATAGAATTCAAATCTGTTGTTAAATTCAAAAGTTCATTTAAAATTATCCAGACAACTTCCACATGCAACATTCCTTGAAACTTATCAATGTTGATCAAAGTTTTCTAGTAACAAACGTACTAACTTCAAAACACAATATTTGGATACATAGGTATTCAGGAAACTTTAAAACGTGTAAATGTACAAGAAAACAAACGATGAATATTTATCTTTAAAAAGTAAATTTTTAACCATATAGCCATGAGGAATTAATTTAAATTCTTGAGCAGCTTTCCTGGATATGGTAAAATATCATAGTAAAGCACTTTCACTTACAATAAAAAAGAATATTATGGCTTAAATATTGGCATCCCTGTATATCTTCTGAACATTATGGTCACACCACATGGTGCACGTAAATATAACCCTGTATTAATAACACCTGAAATACACTTCCATCAATTTTCACATATTGTCGCACTATAATCTAGTTCTTTTATGTAGTCCTGTAAACGAACAGTGATTGATTCCCATACCATATTCTACATGAAACATGTTTTTACGCATATAAATAATCTGGTGTGTCACTCACACGACCTTCTCTTACCCTGAAATTTAAGATAACGTGTTCCATTATATAAACCTATGTTAAAACAATTCAAATTAGGCTTCGGAACAGCTTTATTTGACAAATAATTCTATGTGACGAGGGGGGAGGGTACCGCCCTTCTCGGCCTCAACCCCCCATTCATTATTGTACCTACATACCTACATTTATATAGAATTCAAATATGATATTAAATTCAAAAGTTCATTTAAAATTAATCAGACAACTTTCACAAAGAGCCTGATTAAGGGGGAAGCACACATTATCTCCGCTCTCACCGGAATATTTTTACAATTATTTTTTACTTTATGTCATAGAAATTCCACGATTTGATGAGGAAATATTTTTTATAAAAAATTAACGGTGTAAAACAATCCAATTTACTCATTGATATTAGACACCAGAATCCTTTTAAAATAATTTTTAAAAGGATAATGAGAATTTTGTGTTTATTATAGGAGGAAAGTATTTGTTAAAAAATAACGGTGTAAGTATAAATAATGTGTGCTTCCCCCTTAATCAGGCTCTGCTTTCACACGCAACATTCCTTAAAACTTATCAATCTTGATTAAATATTTCTAGTAACAAACGTACTAACTTCAAAATACAATATTTGGATTTAACCCTACAAGGCTCAATTTTTTTTTAGGGCGCGACAAAAATATATAGGTTGCAAATAGTGATCAGTTGATTGGGAAAACTTATAAAAATAAAAATAAAACCATATTTTACGGAAAAATCAACTTTTTAGCTCAACGTACCGTATGTGGAACATACATAAAAATATGATTTACATACGTTTACTATTGTAATATAAAAAAAAAAAAAAACCTTACCTCTGCAAAATATACACTTCGTTATAACACACAGTATTATTTTTCGAGTCAAAACTGTTCAATAACTATTCTTTTTTTTTTTTTTTTTTTTTGAATTCAGACAAACGACTAACGTATCATTTTCATTCAAATTTCACACTGAGTGCACTATAACGAAAACACGAACGACATCTTTAGGTAAAGATTCGTATTACTACATTGCTAAATGTCAGTAGCTTCTATCAAGATGCCAAGAGATGTCGCTACTAATAGTTTTATAGCTATAGGAACGATTAAAGTCGGTGTTCCACATATGGAACTGTGTGCCTTGTAGGGTTAACTTACTCTAATTTAACACAGACAAAGATAAAACGTTAAAAACTTGACATCGGTATTCAGGAAACCTCAAAACGTGTAAATATACAAGAAAACAAACAATGAATATTTAGCAATGAATATTTATAATGAATGTGGCTTGAATATTTGTAGCCCCGTATATCTTCTGAAGGTTATGTACACACCGCATGGTTCAAATAAATATAATCCTATATTAATAGCACACGGCACAATCTGAAATACATTTCCATCAATTTTCATCATATTGTAGAACTATAATTTAGTTCTTTTGTGTAGCTCTGTAAACGAACGGTGAATGATTTCCATAGCATATTCTACAGGAAACATGTTTATACGCATATAAAAAATACATATTCGTTTCATTTGGTTTAGCGCAGTCTATAGATGTTTAAATTCTACTTACCTGCAATTTCCCCCATAGACGTAATATATTTGAATTCTCTTGGGTGTCCCTGTACACGAACCATTTGCTTAATCTCAAAGAAAAGTTTAGTGTAGCATCCCTGTATGATACGCATTTAGAACAGCAAGTTTGGACTTTCTGCTATTATTTGTTCTTAAGATATGCTGATAATAGACATACACACACAGAGACCAACCGCTAAAAACATGATTTTTGGATTCAGGGGACCTCAAAACGTGTAAATATAATAAAAAATCCATTTCTTAATTTTCACAACAATAATAATAATAATAATAAAAATGCTTTCTCTACCATATATATGGGTAAGAGAAAGTAAAAATTTGTATTCGTTTCATTTGGTTTAGTGCAGTCTATAGATGTTAAACTCTACTTACCTGCAATTTCCCCCATAGACGTAATGTATTTTAATCCTATAGGGTGTCCCTGTACACGAACCATTTGCTTGATCTCAACGAAAAGTTTAGTGTAGCATCTTTATATGATACACATTTAGAAAATCAAGTTTAGTTTTTCTGCTATTATTTGTTCTTGAAATATGCTGTAACAGACACACACACACACACACAGACCAACCGCTAAAAGGATAATTTTTTAATTCAGGGGACCTCAAAACGTGTATATGTAACAAAAAATCACTTTCGAAAATTTGAGCCGAAAACAATACTTTCTCTACCATTTACATGGGTAAGAAAAAATAAAAAGTGATGATTTGACAGTCAAAAACGCGACAAATGAAAAAAAAAAGTAATTTTTCATTACATACTTTTTGGAAAAACAGTCAAATCGTGTTAAGGACATTTAAAATTTTTAATTTCATCAAAAATCGATAGTCTTTCACATATTCTTTCTCAGTGAATAAACCTTGGTAAGTAAATGCCTTAAACTGCAAAAACATGCAGCAGTTTTTTCGGATCGAAATAACTAAGCGCTACTCTTCATCAGACGAAAACATGTAGGCACGAAGGTATAATGAAAGAGCAATGTCGAAGCACTGCTGCATGTACCTTATTTCATTTTTTGCTATATACGTGAGAAGAAAACATTGGATTCGTGATTGAAAATTTTTGAACTCAGTTTTCGATGGATTTACACATTTGGAGGTATGATAGATACGGTTTGGTAATTTTTAGAAAATGCCTGTCTGCCTGTGTGTGTCTGTTACCAAAATTTTGTGGAAGCTGTGTTTTATGAACCAATGGGCAGAATTTAACAAAACTTTACATTTAGTTTGACTTTGACTTAAATTGGTGTTGATTCAATTTTGGATTGTATCCTTCAACAGCTGCAATGCTGTAGTTTCCCCATTTATGGAAAACCAATATCTCAGCTTCTATAGAGTATAAGTGTAAAAATTATGTAAATGTAAAACCATAGCCTTGTTGATTCAATTTGAATGCATATCGGCCGAAAGTTGGTGCTGCAATGCCGCAGTTTAACCCCTTTATTAAAACGGAAATATCTCATCTTCTGCAATTTATTTATGCAACAGACTTGGTATGTGAGATGAGTATTATAAAAAACTAATTTATTATAGGTACATATCGGACGACAGGTGGCACTGTTATGCTGCAATATTTCCTGTTTATGAGAAGGTTATATTTCAGCTTGTGTGATATATAAATGCACCAAATTTGGTATGTGAAGTAGATATTATGAAAAGCTATGCTGATTCAATTTAGGTGCATGTCTGACAATTAATGGCGCTGGTATTACTCACTTTCTACAGTTAATATATCTCAGCATTTATTGTTTAAAAGTGTACCAAATTGCGTACGTAAAATCTTTATTGTGAAAAAAATGAAATTGTTTGTCTTATGTATAGGCTGACCATACGTCCTCGAATCTCGAGGACAGTCCTCGAAAACTACCTTCGTCCCCAAAAAATTACAACACATTTGGAGACGCCGGTTATAAAGTTATTACTGTTTCATTATAATAATTTATTACATGTATAATAAGTAAGCTGAAATATGTTCTTTTAGGTGCTTTATACATAAAAGTTACTAACATTTAATTAATTATTTATTTTTTGTCCTCGAAATTCGAGGACACCGCCATCTTTGTCCCCAAATTCAGTGAAAAAAATAAAATTTCCCTTCTTTAACATTCCGAATTATAAAGCAAGAATAAATGCCCTACATAATTTATGTAGGGCATTTATTCTTGCTTTATAATTCGGAATGCTAAAAAAGGGAAATTTTATTTTTAATTACAGTTTCACTGCAGTTATAAAATTCAATTTTTAACGAATGTAGCTTTTAAAAACTCTATAAGAAAAGATCCGCGATTGTAATGAAATGCTCGCCTTCTGGTGGCTAAGGTGAAATTACAATTAACATGATAGCTTTCGGCTTTCGAATAGACGCCATTGCTTGCCGATGTTTAGTTTCACATATATTTATTGAATAAAAATGAATAAATCCGGTAAAAAAGATAACACTTACTGTTGTGTGGTGCCACAGTGTAACTCCAAAAAATCAAGAAATCCAGAATTAAGCTTCCATTTATTTCCAAATGACAAATTTAAAATTTCAGTTGCTTCGGCTAATGGAAGTAAAGAATTAATCAGATGATTTGGAACTAATATTTGTTCAGCTTCAGTTAAAAATCTACTTCCGATCGAACTTTGAATAAACTGAAATATTTTTTCCAAAAGCAATCAATTTTCCATGATGTAATGGCGGAGAAATTATAGCACGAATATTAAGAAGTAACACATATAGAACAAAAATAAATACACGTGGCTATAATATTTAATAACAACAGAAGCTGAAAAAGCGCCATCTATCGATCATTACAAACGCGGATTAAAGATTTATCATAATGAAACACGAAATAGATTTTTAGTGTAAGTGAATTGTTTCCTAAAGCAGTAAGAAGTAGCGGAACCTTTTCTTTTTCTTTCTTTATTATTATTATTTTTTTTAAGCCGGAAATTATTGCAATTATCCAGTTTAAAAGGATTAATAATGGGGATTAATAATCCATGACGAATATTCAGTCGACTTCGGAAAGCATAAGGAAAAGATTAATAATTTAAAATAACTTTCCAATTAATAATTTAAAATAACTTTCCACTGACGCGGCTTGTCTTAAGCGAATTCGTAGACAGCGATTTGAAAAAGAAATAAAGAGATTCAAGACTTTCTGAAAATAAAGCATTGAATCTCAGTTGTGACCTAACTATATTCAATCTAGTCTACAACTTTTTGTTCCGGTTCGCCGAAGTAACAAGTAATTTATTCTACAGTAAGCTTTTTTAATGAAATATGAAAAGTGTCTAGCCAGGAAGGAATAAATTATGTTACAGATTACGAATTATGTTCATTTATTAATAGTTTTAAATGATACATTTTCCTATTCAGGAGAATACTGAGTAGTACTGTGGAGGCCACAGAGAGTGCAGACCGTCTCTTCTCCTAGAAATTATTACGTCGAAAAGAAATTGTTAAAAAAAAAAAAAAAAAAAAAAATCTGGTGTGGCACTGACACGACATTTTCTTACCCTGCATTTACAGAGTAAGATTAAGTACAGAGTAAGTTACAGTGGTAAGATAACAAATACTGTATATAAATCCACGTTAAAAGCAATTCAAACTAGGCAATTCAAACAGCTTTATTTGGCAAATAATTCTGTGTGAGGAAGGCTACCATAACCCCCCCCCCCAACACCTTTTTTGGATATAGTGCCTTACATTTATATAGAATTCAAGGATGTTATTAAACTTAAAAATTCATTCCAAATTATTCAGATAATTTCACCCTCTCCACGCCTTGAAACTTAACAACCTTCATTAAACTTTTCAAGTAAGCCAATCTTACTTATATGAACTTCAAATACAACATTTGAATCGCCTTCAATTATTCGTTCTAAGAGACAAAGACTTACACAAAAATCAGCCGTTAAAAACTTGACTTTAGTGTTTACGGAACCTCAAAACTTGTCATTATACAAAAAGCAAGCTCTGAATATTTAATTTAAAACAATATTTTATTTAACGTATGGGTAAGAGAAATTAATTTTAATTCCTGGGCAATTTTCCTGGACATGTTTAAATATTATAGTAAAGCACTTCCACCAATTACGTTCAACAAAAATAATGCTTTCACTTTTCCCTACAAGGTTCAATTTTTTTTAAGTGCGTGACAAAAATATATACAGTAGAGTGCCGATTATCCGAACTCCAATTAACCGAACTTCCAATTATCCGAACAGCTTATTTCACTATTTATTTTTCTTTATCCGAACTTCCAATTATCTGAACAGCCTATTTCTCCTCTAAAAAAATTCTTAACACAAATTCCAATTATCCTAATTCCTGATTCCCTTATCCTAATTCCGTTCCCAACATACGAAAACTAATTTGAAAGATTGTTGCATTATGGCTGCTGATTCTTGGAATCTAGAAAAATCTTCAACATTAAAAAAGGCTTGGAATACAATTTTAAATAAAGAAAAAAAAATTATAGTGGATTAGAAGAATCTAGTAAAGAAAATGAGGAATGTAAAACAATAAAGGAGATGGGAAGAATCCTATGTTATGAAGAAAATGAAATTAACGAATGGTTAAATAGTGACGTTCATGACCCTGGATAACAGATTTTAAATGATAATGAGATTGTGGATAAGATTCAAGGTGAAGAAGAAAATGAAGAAAATGAAAACGAATGCTTTGAAAATGACCCAGGGCCATCACATCATCTTTGAATGTTTGGAAACAACTATGAAATGGTTCGAACGGCAGAACGACGCAGATCCTCTTCAATTAACCTGTCTAAGAAGAATTCGAGATGTGGCAGCATTGAAAGAATGTCTTCTTTGAAGCAAGCAACAATCAAAAGCTTTTTTGCTTAAATTATAATATCTAGAGTTAAAAAAAAAAAACTTTTAAACACGCCAGCACAAATTGGTGCTGCCAGTCCTAAGCATGGATAAAGTGTGATTGTTTTTCTATTGTCACAATATCCCTTAAATTGTATGTCCAATTATCCGAACTTTTGCTTATCCGAACTGGGGTCTGTCCCGACGTGTTTGGATAATCGGCGCTCTACTGTAGGTTGTAATTAGTGATCAGAAGATAGGGAAAACTTATAAAAAAAAAAACAAATAAAACCATATTTTACGGAAAAATCAACTTTTTAGCTCAACGTACCGTATGTGGAACATACATAAAAATATGATTTACTAATACGTTTACTATTGTAATATAAAAAAAACAACTTACCTCTGCAAAATATACACTTCGTTATAACACACAGTATTTTTTTTTCGAGTCAAAACTGTTCAATAACTATTCTTTTTTTTATTTTTGAATTCAGACAAACGACTAACGTATCACTTTCATTCAAATTTCACACTGAGTGCACAGTAACAAAAACATGAACGACATCTTTAGGTAAAGATTCGTATTACTACATTGCTAAATGTCAGTAGCTTCCATCAAGATGTCAAGAGATGTCGCTACTAATAGTTTTATAGCTATAGGAACGATTAAAGTCGGTGTTCCACATATATGGAACTGGGTGCCTTGTAGGGTTAATTATTGGTAGCCTGATATGTCTTCTATAAATTATGCACACACTACATTATGTACTTAAATGTAGTCCGATATTAATAACACACAGCACAGCTTGAAGTGCATTTCCATCAATTTCCATGCTTAGTCCCATTGTATTCTAGTTATTTTGGGTGTAAACGAATGTAAATGAACCTGTAAACGAATAGTGAATGATTTTCATACCATATTCTACACGGAACATATACTTTTATGCATATAAAAAATATATGTTCGTTTCATTTTGTTTAGTGCAGCCTATAGATGCTAAACTGTACCAACCAAAAAATTCACCCATTGACGCAACATATATTTGAATTCAGTGTTGGGCATAATTGATTAAAAAGTAATTGAATTACAATTATAATTATTTTACTGTCAAACAATTAACAATTGATTGCAAATAAATTGAATTACTTATTCAATTTATTTGTAATAATTCATTTGCATTCAATTACTTGTTAATAGATTGTCAGTAAAATAATTATAATTATAATTGTAATTTAATTGTAATTCAATTGTAATTCAATTACTTTTTGTATTCAATTACTTGTTAATAGATTGACAGTAAAATAATTATAATTGCAATTTAATTGTAATTCAATTGTAATTCAATTACTTTTTAAGCAGTTATGCCCAACACTGTTTGAATTCGGTAGGATGTTCCTGTATACGAAACATTTTCTTGATCTCAACGAAAAAATTAGTGTAGCATCTCTATATGATAGAGATTTAGAACAGTGATAAGTACAAATCTTTGAATAAACACCATAAAATGCAATGCAGCACTCGTGCTTACTTGTTCGCCTGAGGAAGAGTCGTGTGTTTTTTCGACCCAAAACTATTGTTGCGAGTTTATTGCATTTTATGGTTTTTATTCAAAGTTTTGTGCTTGTTACTTTATGACACCTGTTCTGTAGTGTTTTCTTATTATTTAGAAAAGTGGTCGCCAAACGGTGGTCTGTGACAAAATTATGATGGTCCGCAAAAAAAATCTTGACATGTTTTGAATTTGCGTTTTTAAACATTTTATTACAAATTAAAATGAAGTTAATTTTGATTTTAGGATTTTCTGAGTCAGTCATACTCACAACATTAGATTCCAGAATATTCTAGATTCGGAAGAGAGCGAGAAGATAAGCGAAATGATATTTTATCACAAAATTTGAACTGTTAATATCGGGCATGGGTTATCACTTGAATTTTTTTTTTAATCTGCATTTGATATCTGTTTTAAATTTATTAGAACAAGTATCAAATTGTTTTAAATTTATTAGAAAATTAAATTCTTCAGTGGTTTAAAATGTACGCGAAAAATATAATTTCTTATTGGATTTCAATAATCTAACAATATAAAAAGAATTAAAATGTACGCGAAAAATATAATTTCTTATTGGATTTCAATAATCTAACAATATAATGTACATGTTACTAGATTTATAGTAAGTGCAGTTTTACATATGGAAATTAGAAATAGTAATTTATCACTGTAGTTAAAGAATATTAACCCGTTAGTAGTCGCTATAGTTGGTCGATTTGCCGCCCATCCTTCAGTGTTGCCAGAATTTTTTATTCAACAGCCACCAAAAATTTTTAGAAGTGGCATTTGATATACATAAAACGGGAATAAAATCGAAGAAACGTCGATCACATCACTTTTTAAAATTATTGGTGACAGTTAAATAAAAAATGCGCAATCTGTAATAGGTGGCGCTGTGTATATCGACTACTAGCGGGTAAAAAAAAAAAAAAAAAAAAAAAACAATAATTTTATTTCATATTACACTGAGAAAAAATTCTGTAACTGACATCTAAAATCTAAATTGTAGCTGTAGTAAAAATAGTTCCCTGTCATCCTTATAAATTCTAGTTTCCTTTGAAAGCAAGTTCTAGAAACTCCTATTAGAATTCTAGAGCGTTTGATCGAGGGGTCAAACTTATTTAAAAAGCTCTGCAAATAGATGCGAATACAAGAGGCGAGTTTTAGCAACTATAATCTTGGTTTATGACCCAATTTTAGAAAATCAAGCGAGAATTTTTCACAATACAAACGATTCATAATATTCAAAATATTGTTTCACCATCAAGAAATGTGTAGACTATAAAAATTGTCGATTATTTCGTCTATTCAGATAATTGTCGTGCCTTATATACGTAGCTCGGAAATCTATATTTATTGTTTAGGGATTCAGAAAATGACCATTTACTCGTTCTAGATGAAGGCGGTATATATATATATATATATATATATTCTCAGTATATCACAAAGTTATAGTTCAACCACTCATTTTAAAGATATTAAGGAATTATTTTAAAAAATATACATATTAAAAATTTGCGGAAAGTGATTCTTCTACATATACAAGAATTTTATCCTAGTTGACTACTGTTATCCGAATTATTATTACTATTCATTTCACAATAATTTGTTAAAAATAATTCTCATTATGTAGACTTATAACAAATTTTGTCCTAAAAATGCCATATCAAATAGTATGAAAATCGGGACTACAGCGCCACTTGTTGAGCGATATGATGTCGAAGTGCAACAAGTGCAACTAAATAAGAAGTTTTATTAAATTTTACGTATTTATTAGAGTTGCCACTAAAATTCGTGACACACACTCTGAAACACACAGACAGGTAGACGATTTCTAAAAATGGTCAAATCGTGTTCTAGAGGTCTCAAAATGGGTAAATCTGTCGAAAACTGTAAGTCAAAAATTTTTACGAATCCAGTACTTTTATCTACTGAGTAGAGGTAAAAGTAAAAACATTTAAAAATTCTAAACGATATTTCTACTATTCTATCGATGTTCCCAGTGATTACAATCTGATTACGACCTTAGTATAGTGAGAGTACTATATTTCTTTTTCTTATCTTGTGTTTAAAATATACAAATTATGAAGGATTGGTTTACAAAAGACAGCTAGAGAATCCGAAATCTCGTTGCCAGAGATACTGACATGGGAGGGAATCCATTGGATGTGCACCTCGGAATTAATTGGAAGCCAAAAAGCATTGGAAATGCCAATTCTGTCCCCAGCATTTGTCCAATTATTTAGATGTTGAACTAAAGATCAGCTATCAGTAACGATTCGATAGTATTATAGGAAATTTAACCATTCTTTTTTTAATTTTAGCAGCTTTAAAATTTTAGCAACCTTCGACGAAGCCTTCACGGACTTAAGCGTTAAATTTGACTCTGTAATATTCACACGTAGCAAGAAACTAGCTATAAAGCTTATTTACAAAACATTCTTCAAGATCATTGGAATTAAATTCTCATACCTGACAGTTTTTTTTTTATAAGTTAGTTAGGAATTTGTATGATTTAATATTTACAGTATACACTAAATTTTTATAACGTTGGTGCCAGTTGCCGATATGACAACATTTTAATTTATTCCAGAGCTCTGTTAATACCCGCCTTTTATTTATACCACTTTTCTTGTAAGGTATTTTCCTGCTTATTTAATCGTAATTATATATTGGAGAAATTTTCATCCTAATAAAGAGGTATGAAAAAAGAGCTGTGGTGCTAACAGTCGTCCATAATAAATTAAAATGTTGTTTGTAATCAAAGTCAAGATTTAGAATAGATTCAAAGCAATGAAAATCCAATGGATTTAATGCAGAACTTTGATTGTGACGGTGCAATATTTCGGACTTTCATTTCTTACGAAATGTAGGTGGGCCAGTCAGGGCCCGACTATGCTTTTTGAAGACCCGGGGTACTGATGCTATTTGGAGGCCTTCTTACCCTGCTCTAAAGAGCTCGCCAAAAGGACCCATTCTCAAAAACAAAAATAAATAAATAAAAATAGTGCATTTTTAAAATTTTCCTTCAATTATTCCTTCTATTTCCTCATTTTTTTTTTTTAGCAACCTATTACAAAATCATAAGTTTTGTGTTCAAGGCAAATGAAAGACTAAAGCAGCCAATGTTTAGGAAATAAGTCACAAAATTTAATAATTGTTTAAGCTCTCTAATAAAATATAGAAAGAAAAATTTAATCAATTTTCGTTTTTAATAGACATATAATGAAAAAATTTGTACTACTACTTCTGAATTTTCGGAAAGGAGACCCCCTAAATTTCGAGGCCCTGGGCCAGTGCCCCGTGTGCCCATGCCATAATCTGGCCCTAAGGCCAGTGTTTACATATTTTGGTTACTAGTAAATAATTATAGAAATATTTTATAGTTTTTTTCTTTTCTTTTTTTTTTTTTTTTACAATTTTTATTGATCACAATTTTTTTTACAATTTTCATAACGTAATTATTTTTTAAACTCAAAAAAAAAAAAAAAAAAAAAAAAAAAACTGTTATTTAGAGCTCAAATTCTCCCAGGGGACACTCCGGAATAAATTAAAATGTTCGCATTTCTACGGTAAGTAGGGACAAGGTAGGGATGACATGACCCTACTTCAATTTTGAAGTTTTGTTTAAATTGTCCTTATTACTTTCCAAACATACATATGTAAGGAAACTATTGTAATCATGTCCAAAATCTGACTTTGAGATTTTGGTGTTTCTACACGTTTTGAGGGCCCCTAACTTCCTTTTTGCTATTTTTACGGTAATGCATGTATGCGTGCATATATTTGCATGTGTGTATGTATGTATGTGAGTGAACACGATAGCGTCTAAAAGCTTTGCGCGAATGAGCTGAAAGTTGGTATGTATGTTATAGGTCATCGTAGCACAAACCCTATTGATTTTAGCAAATCTAACACTCATAATTATATATATATATAGCAACATAAATAAAAAATCTTTATCATTATGGCTCATGGCCTCAAATTATTTAAAGTGCGATAGCGCCTGAATGCCTTATCCGATTGAGCTGAAAATTTATATACGTATTATAGATCACCGTCGCACGAAATGTATAAATTTTGGGAGTCTAGTACTTATAGATTTTTACAGGGACACAAAAAAAAATTCTTTATCATTATGATTTATGGGCTCAAATTATTTCAAGGGCAATAGCGTTAAATTAAACAGCATACTATATAGAAAAAAATACTCAAACACCCTATTATATTTTTTCTTTTGTTTATTTAATAACTTCTCTTACTTTAATTTATTTGTACAACAGTTCATTACTTGATATTCAGACAGCCGAATGGATCCTACCCGACTCCATTTTTTTTTTTTTTCCCCATAATTTTGAAAAATAAATAAATAAATACAGTAGTGGACAAAATTGTGAAAACCTTTTGAAAAAAGTTGATTTTAGTGGTTTGATGACTAATAACACCACATGTTTTGTACCAATACTATAACATTATATATCATTGGAAAGGTAATTTAATCAAGATTGTAAAGCTATAATATGTGTTCAATTATCTGTATTATATCAAAAGTTATAGCCAAAAACCCATAAAAAAGAAGCACAGCTTGCTTAAGTTTATAGGAAGTAGCTGTCCTTCATTTGAATGTAGCCAATGAGCATGAGTGTTAGCAGAACCAATCAGATGTCATCTTGTTCTGGCAATGTTTTGGCAATGAGTCAACATTATGTCACAGGACATTTATCAGTGTGTATTGTAATTGCTATCAAGTTGGTTTTGTGCTTTTTGATTTTCTAGTGAGCTTGTGAAACGTAATAATAAAAAAAATAATAATAATCAATATAAAATTAAAGAAATGGCGCGAAAAGTTGACTAGTAATCTAGGCAGCGATGTAAAATAGTAATATTAAGTGAACAAGGCTACAGTTATAAAGAAATTAGAAGAAATATTGAGGGAAACATAACCAAAGGTGGCATTTCTAAACTTTTGAAGAGGTAGAAGCCCTAACAGCACAGTTAGGGTTAACTTATCCACAGTACATCTTAAGGACGTTTCTCGGATGTCTTTTCATCCAGAAGACATCTTGAAGATATCCTGAGGAGGCGATGTGCTGTCTGAGACTCAGTCATTAAAAAACCAGACTGGTAAAGACAGAAAAAGGTGCACAACAGCAAGTGATGATAGAATAATTAAAAGACTGTGCCTAGGGTACAGAAAAAAAATCATCTCGGTGTATACAAGGGGAATGTTGCAATGCAATGTGACGATAAGTGCAAGGGATGTTCGGCGCAGACTGCATGAATTTGGTCTAAACGCTAGAATTCCACAAAAAAAGCTATTTTTGTCTCTGAAACAAAGGTTGAAAAGATTAAACTGGACTAAAGTTCATGTTTACTGGACAACAGAACAATGGGACAGTGTAATTTGGAGTGATGAGACCAAAATCTCCCTGTTTGGTAGTGATGGCATAAAATACATATGGAGAAGAATTAGAGAAGATGTCCATCCTGAGTGCATTACACCTACCATGAAACACCCAGTTAGTATTATGATTTGGAGTTGTATGACATCAAGAGGTGTGGGCAGAATTGACGTGATCGGTGGGAATATAAATGCCCAAAGATACATAAATGAAATATTTGGGCCCAAGCTGCTGCTTTCTGCACGTAATCTTTTCCAAGATAACGAAGCATTTATATTTCAACAGGATTCAGCTCCATGTCATGTTGCTGGTCTGTGCAAGAAGTGGTTTCAAGATAATCATATTCAACTGCTGGAATGGGCTGGGAATAGCCCAGACCTTAACCCAATCGAAAATCTATGGAGCCGGCTAAAGAAACTTGTTAGACAAAAGCAAACCAGCAATAAAACACAATTAACAGAAGCAATAACTCAATCTTGGTTTCATGTTATAACAGTTGCAGAACTAAAGAAGTTGGTTCATTCCATGGGAAAGCACTGTAAAGGCCGTAATTATGGCTAAAGGTTACCCAACTAAGTATTAACTGGTATGGTGAAAATTTTTGTATATCTCATTTTTTCTATGTATATCACCTTTCTTCTTTATAAATGCTGTTCTATTAAAAAACTATTCTTAAATATTATTGCTTTGCAATATTGATTAAATTACTTTTACAATGATATATAATTTTATAGTATTGGTACAAAAAAAAATGGTGTTATTAGACATTAAACCACAAAAACAAACTTTTTTCAAAAGGTTTCCACAATTTTGTCCACTACTGTAATTATAAAAATATTTTTTAAAGACTGATATAAAAATCTGTAGCCTCTCCCTGGATTTTTTGCTGCCCATGCCGGAGAACCCATGAAAGAGGAAAGGCTTGCAATTTTTTCAATCCTTAACTTCTTTGATAACAAAATAAAAATTAGATTTTGAACTTCCTATCTATTTTTACTTGAGGAAAAAGTTCATCCTTCCGCCACTTCTTATCAAATGATCATGTGTCAATTGTTGTCTATATGACGCGCCAAATCTAATTTAAGATAGTGCTTCCCGAGTTTTTATCATTTTAATATTGCATAAACAAAATGTTTGCTCAGCTTCTTGGAACAGAAATCACTAAAGATCAAGGAACTTAGAGACTACGTATATACGGACTAAGCGCATAAATAATTGTTACGGTCATCACCATGCTTGAAGCATTAATAACATACAGGCCTAAAAAATTGAAGTTGATAAAATATGAATTGATGATTTTAGCTGAACTTTATTTTTTGACGTGCTGAAACCGAAAATGCAGCCCATTTTTCTCTATCACGTATACATTTTTACCAATACAGGGTGCTTACCGACTCAATTTCTTACATATACCATCATGACAAAAGGTTAGTTGGTTGGTTCGTATGGTTTTACGTCGCACTAGTGCTGTGCTATTACAACAATAGGTATCCATAATTAGTTAATCATGAAAACGTACTATAAAACTTACCATATAATTATATTGGTGGAAGTGTAATGGAAGAAATTATATATGTAGGGTCTCTGTATTGGCAAAAATCAATACGTGATAGAGAAAAACTGACTTCATTTTCGGTTTCAGTACACCAAAAAACATAAAGATCAGTCAAAATTATGAAATCAAAATTTTACATGTCGACCTGTGTAACGTATTCAAATTACAGATTTTCAGTACAGTTTATTATGCAATATGCAATAAGACATGTACTTTCCTTGTGAAATAATTACGAATTTGAAGTCATTTTCTAAAATATTTGTGTTCCTGTTGCACCACAGAGTTCGACCACGAGGCATAAAAGCAAAAACGAAAGAAGAAAGAAGAAAATTAAGATTATTAACCATCCACTTTTTAGAGGAGCCAGATTGTTTTTTATGGGTCGAATACTATATGTCTCAACGTTTCCGACTTAAAAAAATATAAATAAATAAAGTAAATTGAAATAGCAAATCTAGTATGTCACACACACAAATTTCTCTTACCCAGCATTTGCATATAAGACAATCATTTAACAAGGGATGTATATAAGCGCATTTTAAAAAATTATAAGATGAAAAAAAAAAAAAAACTTTTTATGTACCATGTTTTAAATTTTCTGATGAATCATAGAACTCTTATCAATGTGCATAAAATTTTTAAAGTGATAATGACGTCAATTTTTGTGAGATGCATAATTTAACTTTTTATAATTTTTTAACGTTCACGCTGAATTAAATGTATTTATTTTTATGTCAAAAGAAAATGAACTCGTATTTTTTTTTTTTTTTTTTTTTTTTTTTTTTTTGCAACAATTAAATAATAGCTAATATTTTAATGGCTATTTTAACGCTATTAGGATGTTATTATTGTCATATTTTAATTAATTATAAGAAAACTAATCAAAAATTCGAAATTCGGACTTCGAAGTATTGTGTTGTCACCGGGTTCTGAGCTACTGTGAAAGTTTCAAATGTCTAGCTAGTAGGGAAGTTAGTTAAAAGTCGATTGCAAGATTTGTACCGGACAAACAAACAAACAAACAAACAAGAATAGAAGTTAATAAAAACATGGTAAAATGGTTGAAAATATCTTTAGAAACAATTATTTTAGATCTCTATTTCAGTGTACCTTAACTCCTCGAGTAAGCATAATACGTATATTCCTAAAAAATTAAAGCTGTTATTACATTTAAAATTATTCAAACAAATTTTACCTACACCACTCTTGAAACTTACCAATCTTGGTAAATATTTTCAAGTGGCAACCCCATGTAATTTTCAAAATAACCAAATTTGATTTTCCAGCAATTATTTGTATTTGCGTTATATTGATAACAGGCGTGTACACAAATAAACCGTTAAAAACTTGATTTTCTCGTTAGGGTCCCCAAAATGCGAAGTTGTAGCAAAAATTCAGCGTTAAAATTTCGACTTCAAACTTTATTTAACACAGGATATGAGAAAGTAATTATCAGTGCGCAGCAGTTTTTCTGAAGTTGGTAAAATTTAGTAAAGCAGTTCCATTAATCATATATTCAACAGAGAAGAATGTATTCACTAAAGTTTGTGTAGCCCTGTATATTGTCTATAAATTGTAAGTACACCAAATAGTGGAATTAATTTTATTGTTGTATAAAAAACGCAACACAATTTGAAATGCAATCTCATTAATTTCGAAAGTTCATTTTGTTTAGAGCAGTCAAAAGGTACCTACCTGAATTTTCGGCCTTAACGTATTTCAATTCTCTTGGATGAATACGAACTATTTGCTTGATCTCAACGGAAAATTTAGTGTAGCGTCCTCATAAGATACAGATTTAGAATATCGAATTTAAACTTCCTATTACTATTTGTTTTGGAGATATGCTGATAACATACTTCCAGATATACACACAGATCAACGCCTAATATTCGGCTCCAGGGCACCTCAAAACGTGTAAACATAGCAAAAACTCAATTTAAAAAATGTGACACAAAAACAATACTTTCTCTATTATTACATGGGTAAGAGAATGTAAAAATCAAAAAAGTCTTGGATGGCAGTTTTCACAGCATCAAGATTGTTATATTGTTCTGTACCACTTAGATTTTATTTAATTTAAATTTAAATCTTCTTTGATAAATTAAGTCTCAGGAAAAATTATATCAAGCTATTGATATAAAAAAAAATAATAGTTTAGATAAATTACAGTTAATTTTAACAGTGTGTCAAGTGGAGACCCAAGGAATTTTCCTTGGTTTTTCCCAAAACAGAAAATTTAATTTAAAGTATTCTGAAAATGGATATCCAAGCAGCACAGAAAACAACACCATTTGCCATGTCCATAGTTAACTAAACTAATGACTTTTTAAATTTCTCCAAAACTGCGTTGTGAAAAAAAAAAAAAAAAATATATATATATATATATATATATATATATATATATATAATACTAATAATTATAACAAAAAGTAAAAGAGAGTAAAAGGATTTGATTGAAAATCCAAGATTCCAAACTACTGATTTTTGTCACTGTTACAGTATCTAACTTCAACTACAAAATCTAAAAAAAGTTTAACTTTCACTTTGATAATCTTAAATTTAAAATTAAATTGCTACTAGAATAAACCGGATTCACAATTTACCAAAAGTTTACACTATTAAACTCTATGAGTATTCAATCCAATTATTCTAATTTTCTAGTCACTACTATTATTTTATAATATATATATATACATTGGAGCCAGATAGTGCAGTACTTAAAATAAAAATAAAATAAAAAAATAAAACTTTCATAAAAATTATTTATTCTGCAAGCTCAACCTGAAAAGGAAAAATGCTAGCTCAAATTATTTTAGGAATTGTTTCGACAAGTTTTCATAAAAGAATGCAATCTTACTTTAATTACAGAAAAGTGTATGAACCAAATATAGTTCTAATATTACACTAGAGAATGTAAAAATTTTAAAACACTCTACAGTCTACACAATCCCATGGCTCACTGCGCCTACTGACTCTTAAACTAGCAATTTAAAATTTTTATTTTCAATCAAGCTTAACTATCTTAAATTGTAGGTAATTATTCCTCATCTTTTACTCGACTGCTATTTTTGGCATCTTAAGTTACTGTAAACCATTTGTTTATTTATTCTTTCTTTTATTTTTATTAAACTTAATCAAATCCTTTTACAAGAAAAATTCAAATTCCTTTCATTTCTTTTTTCTATTCCAGGTTAAAATTAGTTGAGGTAAAAGAAAAAAAAAAAAAAAAAAAAAAAAAAAACAATTATTCAACTTGTTTTAAATATTTTGTCGGTTAAATTTCGACTACATGAAATTTAAAAAAAGTAAAATTAAAATTAAAATGATTTAGAACATATATATATAAATAAATAATATATTTAAAGGGGACTAATGTGCAAGTTGTACCTGACGGGACTAAAGTGAAAGTTGTACCTCAAGGGACTAATGTGCAAGTTGCACCGAACGAACAAACTATTTCTTTCAACGAAAATGCCTACTAACCCTGGACGATAAGTCCAATATATCGTATCATATTATAATTATATATCGTATTTATCGTAATATAATTCAATACTTATTTCGCTTCCTTCTTCGACTCGTTTCAATACGCATTTTTTATATGCATGAGCAGCCCCCGAAAAACAAAAACATTAAATCATTAAATTCATTTTTTTACTTATTTTTATTTTATATTATTTCACGCGCACTTTTTATTTCCTAATTCAAAATTATTAAAAAAAACTTTTTCGATATCGCTTGTAACGATACTGATTATTATTAATTTTCTTTTCTTTTTCTTTCAATAATAATAATAATAATAATAAAAGATTTTGATGAAATTCTGGCAAAAGCAGAATTTAGTTTAGGACGGAGGACTATTAGTTTTTTTTTTTTTTCTTTCTTTCTTTTTTCAAATTATAACATCGCTTTCAAATTATTCAATTATATTTTCGATAAATTTTAGATTTCGACAAATGTCCAACTATCGAAATCGACAACGTAAAAATCCCAGATTGAGACTAATAGGCCCTCAGTCCTAAAAAAACCTCTGAGCATTTCTTCCATGTATAGTTATACCTTACTTATTTCTCTCTCTCTCTCTCTCTCTTTTTAAATGATAAAAAGAAAAATAAATAAATAAATAAATAATAATAATAATAATAATAATAATAATAATAATAAAAAATAGGCTAACTTACAGAAAGAAGAAAGAAATTCTGTTCTTCATAATCAATTGGATAGAAACTTTCCATACTAATCTATATGTATATAAGAGTACTTCCTGACTGAGTGAGGGGGTGATTCATCATCGCCCAGAAAAAACCCCTGGAAATGGAAGTATGAAATTTTGTGAAAATGTTCGTTCTATGACGTAGGCATCCACTAAGAAGCGATTTTACAAAATTCACCCCCCAAGGGGGGAGGGGGGCAAAACGTGATTTGACAAAATCCTTCATATCTCAAACAAAAAAACAGATATCCGTAAAATTTTTGCTTTAAAATATAGCTAATACAAATGTCTAAAAACCAATTTCTGGAATTTTCGAAATTCGGTCCCCAAAGGGGGCGGGGGGCAAAACGTGATTTCACATGCGTAAAACGTGATTTCGCATAATCCTATATATCTCAAACAAAAAAGAGATGTACGTGAAATTTTTGCTCTAAAATATAGCTAATGCAAATGTCTAAAAACCAATTTCTGGAATTTTGGAAATTCAGCCCCCAGGTGGGGCAGCAGGGGGGGCTATGGGGCAAAAACAAATTGAAATACAGTTAGGGCGTTCAAAATTGATACAGATAGGTTTTAGAGGCCTGCAAGTCGAATGAAGATATTTTCGATTGTGTAAAGTTATTAGGAGGGGCAGGAAGGGGGAGGGGAGAGGGGGGGGGCAAAAAATAAAAATGGAGTTAGATCGTTCAAAATTGATATATAGAGGTTTTCGATACCTCTAGGACTGGGCTTTATATCGATGTAAAATATAATATCGATTTAACGCTAATATCGTTTATCCGATTTAAAAATTTCATCTTCCGTAAAATATCGATGCAGAAACATCAAAGCACGGGAAAATCTGATTCCAGATTAAACCGATTCTATGCTGGAATAATGCCAGATTAAACCGATTCTATGCTGGAATAATGCCAGATAGCTAGTCATATTCATTCAATGGGATAACGATTTAGTCAAGCATGCGCACTCATAGACAATTAAATCATAAAAATCTTGACTGAATGAAACCGCAAAAAATCAAGCGAATAATATTCATTCGAAATGCCGTTTCGATTTAGTGTTACGCAGGCGCACTGGGAAAAAGAGAATATCGGTTTAAAAGATGCATTCTTTCGATGAGCCATGGTTGCGGTTTTAACGCATGTGCAGAAGCAAAATGAAAACCGATTCTTCTGATTTCTGATACAAGCATTCCGACTAAGTTTGGGTAGATGAAATGGGATTATTCATTCATTCAAAATTCGTTTGATTACAAGAGATTTATTTTATCAATATTAATATTTTCTTCTGCTATTTTTTGTTATATTTTTTGCCAGTTCCTATAATTTATAAATAAGAAATCCCAGTTTATGTCTATTAGATAAGTGAATTAACTATTCTTTATTAATATTTTATGTAATTAATAATATTTCTTCATTAAATTCATTAATATTAGTACAGAATACGACATTGTCATATTGTCAAAAATAAATTAATTCAAACAACGGCGTTATTTTAGATATGAATATTTTAATATCTAATTTTTATTTATTTGGAAGGTATGCGTATTTAAAGGGTATGCGTACTCGAAGGTACGGGTATTTCGAACAGTATGAGTATTTAAAAATAATTTTAAATGCTGTGAAAATTGATTTTTTTTTTTTTTCCCTCTTCAAATGCACCAAATTGTTCTTTCTATCAAATTTATTTCCCTATATACTGAGTTAGCTATTTAAGTCTTTTGTAATATTTCATGTAATTTAATCTAAAATAAGTAAAAATTTTAAAATTTCAATTAAAAAAAAAAGTAAATCTTGTAAACTTTTTAAAAAGAATTATATTTTAGAAAATTTTAATTAAGAATTATATTTATTAGGAGATTCAAGGCACTAGAAATTTAATAACGTGTGTGAAGCGCTTCTCTTAATTATCAATTTTCTGCTGATACTAGCAATTTTGCAATTTATTCGCATGTAAGTGGGGCATATAAATATTTTAGTGCATTACAAAGTAGTACGAAATAGTAAAATTCTGAATTTATCAATTAGTTAAAACAATAATAATAAATTGGGGTGTTTTAAATGTTCTGAATGTTACTCATGAAATGTCACGTCACGAGTCCATATAATATAATTTGTGATAAAACAAAACTGCGCTATATTAATTATACTGATGTATAAATTTTGAACTGTGGAAAATAATGAATAATTTTATAATAATTAGTATTAAAGCATTATATCTTTATCAGAAGGCTGTTTCTTAGACGGACTAAGAACATGATTTGACAAGAATTTATTTTACAGAGCAATATTAAGTGTACATTTTTTATATAGAAAATATTGCTAGCACTCGAATAATTTTATATAAGACTATATATGGAGTAATGTTATAAGCAATACCATTATATGGCTCAACCTCATTTTTAAGTTTTCTACTTCCTGCGATTGAATTTAAGTTGAACCAAAATTGGAGCTACCATACATCCATTAGTAGTAAGCCCCGCCGTTTAGCCGACGGAAGTGACGTCATAGGAGGGGGGGGGAGGAGGGGAAGAAACCGGAAGTGACGTAACGGTTGCTTGATCGTGAAAGATAACGGGGGTAGAGTTTCTTTTTATCCGTTGGCAACCTGGACTTCTTGTCAGAACATGTGAGGGAGGGGGAGAGTTTTCTTAAAGGGACAACACAGAATCCTGTCAGAACATGAGAGAGAATGACGTCATCAACTGAAAAGAGGACAATGTATTATATTTAGTAATTAATTTTTAATGAGTAGTTCATTAATCAATTTTAATAAGTAAATTTTATTATTTTATTGATTATTAATTAATTATTTAACTGACTATTTTAATTCGCTAGATTTTTTACAAAACGATATTGCCCTGTAGGAGGTTCGAACCCACCATCTACGGCATGCGAGACCAACGCGCTACCGATTAAGCTACGATGACGTTCCCTCGAACTTCCTTTTTTTATGTTTTCCCCTCTTAGGAGATAGCGGGTGGGAAGACGTGTCCCCACCTGCGCCCAAGTGGACTCGTCCAAGGGGATCCAGCCAATAAGAAGGTACATAACTGATGTCACGTTCCTTACGCTGGATATTTAAGGACCCTCCTGAGCTATCGCGTTCACTTTCTTGTTTGACCTAGTCCAAGAAAATTCTTTGCTTGCTCTTTTACTTCTATTCCTAGGATTACCTTCTTTCTTCAGAAAAAATGAAACGCTCATTCAATACTGTTGGTTCAGGCGAAAATCAGGTAAATATTTTTTTTTTCTAATTTTTTGTTATCATTAAATATATTTTTCCTTTCTGATTTTTATTTTTAAACAATACTAAAAATCCACTTTCTTTTTTGCAAATTTTATTTATTTTTATTTATTATTTATTAAGTGTTTTGAGAAAAATCTAATTAAAAATATTTCAAGTTTCATTTTCCAGTTTTTAAATTATTTTCAAGATTTTTTTTTCTTTTTTAACTTAACACTAATGTTTTCTGAAAGTTTTTTTTAATCATGGATTTTTTTTTTTTCTTTCCTTAATATTTTGAACTCGTACATGCAATTTTCTGAATTTTAATTCATTTAATTTTGTTCTATAAAATGTTCTTTTTTCATTTTAGGTTCTTTTTGAAGATTCTGAAATGCCCTTCAATGATTCCGATGATGAAGTAAGTTATTTTAATAAATTATTATTTTTATAATATTATAATATTTTGTAATATTGATATTCTTAACGATGTATTTACTTTTTCAGTTGATGGATGAAGCGTCGCAAATTTTCATCGAAAATCCTATGGATTTCGATGAAGCTTCCCAAATTTTTGCGGAGAATCCCATGCCTTTGCCGCTATATTACCGAGTTGGAACAGGATTTGAAGTAAGTTTATTTCTGTGTTCTTGAGTGTAAACTTTTTTTTTTACTTTTTATAAGTGTCTAATTTTCTTTATTATTACTCTAGACTTCTGCTCGACCTGTTGGAGCCGGACCAACGTACACGACTGGTGGAGAGACTTCCCACGTAAGTACTTACTTTTATACATGGATTTTTTCTTTTTTTTTTATGATCGAGCTTATTATATATATTTTCTTTGTTTTTACAGATGGAGGATGCTATTATTATTACCGAGCGCCTGCGTCGAAGGAATAACAAATACCAAGCGGAAGAAATCCGCTATGAAGCCCGTGTTGATCCGGACAAGCTTCCCTCTCACGTGCGAGGTGTACCCATGATTGCGGTGATAGACTCTGTGAATCAATTATTTACAAGTTTGATTCGCCGTTCCACGGAGAATTTGGAATCCACAGACCTGATACGACTTTGTATTTGGGCGGAGGGATTGGATAAGCCAATATCCACGAAACTCATTTCCGTCTCTGAGCTCACTGTTGAAAAAGTGATGTCTGCCGTCATGAAGGTCCTTCAGTCGAAAAATAAAATTCAGCTGGATGAGGGTTTTTCGGTGGATGTCATGACAGTTCACAGACCCATCGGTGCTGGAGGACGAAGAATTTCAAATATTTCCGTCGATCGCCTGCAAAAGAAATCTATTCTGAGTATTCCCGAGGATGAAGAAGGACTCTGCTGTGCGAAGGCCATCATGTTTGCTAAAGCCCATTTAGAGAATGACCGCAGGGCAATTAAAGCCATGCAACGACGTGACCGTCCCGCTTTGATGAACCGTGCCCGAGCTCTGCATGCTGCAGCCCAAGTTCCCCTAGGTCCTTGCACGTTTCGGGAAGTCGCTCAGTTTGAAGAGCATCTCAACATTCAGATTGCCGTACTGTCGTCGGATAATCGCAATCGAGTAAGTTTTACTAAATGTGCATATTTAAAATATTTTTTCTTTATTGACATTTGCTGATTTTAAAATCTTTTTTTTTTTTTTTTTTTGTAGGTTTCGTACAAAGGTGTGGATAGACCCCAGCGGATCAATTTGTGGCTTCACGATGGACATTACGACGTCGTGAAGTCATTGAAAGCGTTTTTTGGTAGTAATTTTTACTGCGAACGATGCAACGTGCCTTATGAGAAACAATATGAACATCGATGTGCCGAAGCATGTTACGTGTGCATGAGAACAGACTGCCGTCCGGGCGAACCTCAACGATGCCTGGACTGTGATCGTCTTTGCCAATCGAGTGATTGCTTTGCAGCCCATAAAGCCCTAAGAGATAATCAGGAATTCTCCCTCTGTGATCAGGTAAAGGAATGTCTTAGTTAAAAAAAATATATAAATAATGTATGTGTAAATATATGTATTCATGTTTTGTTTTTTTTTTCTTTCACAGATTTATCAGTGTCGAACGTGTTGCAAAGTAATTCGTAGAAGAGATTGTCCCAAAGACATGCACCGCTGTGGAACAGCCAAATGCCCTTCTTGTGATCGCTTTGTTGTATTGGCGGCGCACCAGTGTTACTTGCGGCAAGTGGACCCGAAGAATCCCAGTGCAAAATTGATCTTTTTTGATTTTGAAACGGACCAATCTTCGGGAACACACGAAGTTAATTTTGCTGTGGCGCAGTATACTGATGGCCGGGAGGAAGTATTCAAAGGATATACAGCCTGTGCAGATTTCTGTACATGGCTGTTTACTCCTCGACACAAGGGCTATACAGCAATCGCCCATAATATGAAGGGGTAAGTAAATTTTCTCTCTCTGTTTATTTCTGATTTGTTCTTATCTTTATCCATTAAACGTATTTTGTTCTTTTTTCAGATTCGACGGACAATTCATCATGGAATGGTTAATCAAACAAGGTACAACACCAGAAGTGATTCCGTGCGGGAGCAAATTGATGTCTATTCATCTGAAATCTGTCGACGTTCGAATCATCGATTCGTTAAATTTTCTCCCAATGGCCCTATCAAAACTGCCCAGTTGTTTTGGTTTCTCCGAATTACGGAAGGGATATTTCCCTCATCTCTTCAACACCCGGGAGAATCAAAACTATGTTGGACCCCTTCCCGATACCCAGTACTATAGTCCTGACACGATGTCAACTGCAGCTCGCAGTGCATTCCTGTCCTGGCATGCAGAAGAAAAACAAAGGGGGGAAATGTTTGATTTTCAAAAGGAAATGTATTCTTATTGCAGGTAGGTGCTTAAGAATTCTCTATTTTTAAAAATAAATAAAAAAAAAAAAAAAAAAAAAAAAAAAAATTAAATTAATATGTTTTTTTCTTTCTTTCAATTTTTCAGTTCGGACGTGGATATTCTTCGGCGTTGTTGTCTCGAGTTTCGAACACAGTTTATGGAAATCGCCAACGTGGATCCGTTTCGGTAAAGTATTTTTTTTTTTTTTGTATTCTTTTAAAATATTTCAATGAAAAGATTTAATTTATAAATATTTAACTTCTTTTTTATGTTTTAGGTATGTGACGATTGCATCTGTTTGCATGGCAACATACCGAAGCAACCACATACAGCCCGATACGATTGCTATGGTTCCCGTGCACGGCTACATCAACAAAACCAATTTCAGCCCTGATTCAATTCGATGGTTGGATTTTGTAGCCTCAACACAAGGGTTGCATATCCAGCACGCTCTCAATGGAACAGGAGAGCGAAAAATCATAGGAATATCGGTAGATGGATTCTGTGAAGAAACCAAGACCGTCTACCAGTATCAGGTAAAAATTATTCTGTGATTAATGAATCATTTTATTTATATATATATTTTTAAATACTATTTTAATAAAGGAAAATATTTATTTTTAGGGTTGTTTCTTTCACGGATGTTGCAAGTGCTACAATTCAGACGTGACCCATCCTTTAAAAAATGTGACCATGGCAGCATTAAGACAACAGACGGAGGAGAATGTCCAGAAATTACGCGACCAGGGATATCAGGTAGTCGAGATGTGGGAGCATACTTTTAGAGAAATGAAGAAGGAGTCCTCGGAACTAAAATCTTTCTTGAAAACACACGACTTGAAGGACCGTTTAAATCCAAGGGATGCATTTTTTGGGGGACGAACCAACGCAGTAAAATTGTTTCACGAAGGCGACGTGAAATATGTTGATTTTACGTCGTTATACCCATGGGTAAGTCTGTTGTTTGTTTTGTTTTTTATTTTTTAAATTATTTTCTCAAATTAAAAATGTTCTCTGCATTTGTGATATGTATTTTTTAACACTTTTATTTCATTGTTAGGTAAACAAATATTGCCTTTACCCCGTTGGTCATCCCACCATTATAACAGAAGGTTTCGATGATATCGACCAATATTTCGGATTGGTCCACTGCAAAGTACTCCCACCACGAGGGCTCTATTTACCCGTGCTGCCATACCGATGCCAAAAGAAGCTGATATTTCCCCTATGCCGGACCTGCGCTGAAACCTTGCAGCAAAGTCCTTGCTCCCATACCGATGATGAACGTGCTATTGTCGGAACATGGGTAAGCGAGGAGCTGAAGCTGGCGAAGAAGAAAGGATATCGAGTCACACAAGTAAGTACTAAACATAATCTCGTTGTTTTGTAAATGTATGATTTTATTTGAATGCTCATCTAATAGTTTTTTATAATTTTTATTTCAGATCTACGAGGTCTACCATTTCGAGCAAACATCAGACTCTCTGTTTAAATCATTCATCGATTGTTTTTTGAAGATCAAGCAGGAGAGCAGTGGTTGGCCTTCAGACTGCGTGACTGAGGAACAGAAAGCCCACTACATTCGCCAGTACGAGGAACGCGAAGGTGTTAAATTAGACCCGGCATGCATCAGCAAAAACCCTGGGCGCAGACAAGTAGCCAAATTAGCGCTGAATAGTTTTTGGGGACGGTAAGTATAATTAAAAAATTTTTGTTTTATTTACAGTTATATTTTTTCATACATTTTTATAACTTTATTTCCTTTTTCATTACAGATGGGGGATGAACATTAATAAGGATCGGCTGACGTTTGTCAACACTGTCCCGAATTTCAACAAAATGATGGCTGATCCTACTAAAAACGTAAGTACCTTTTTTATTTTATACATCGATAATTATTTATTTTATTCCATTTCATGTTTTAATTTTAATTTCCTCTTTTTCAGATCAAAGATGTTTTTCTCCCTACACCAGAGGTGGCAGCCATCCAATGGAAAGCTGACGAGGAATTTATCGGGCAGGACACCGCTACAAACATCTTTTTAGCGGCTTTCACTACAGCTTGGGCTCGTCTCAAGCTGTACAGCGAAATGGACAAACTTGGCCGCAGTGTTCTGTATCACGATACAGATTCGATCGTTTATGCCAGTGATGGTACAAACGATCCGCCCCTCGGCAACTTTCTCGGTGAATTCACCGATGAACTGGATGGTGATGTGATATCCGTGTTTGTATCTGGTAAGTGTTTTAAATTTCTCTCTTTATTTATTTATGTTTTCTGATCTCATTTGAAACCTATTTTTTACTTTATTAAATTCATTTCTTTTCTTTTTTTAGGTGGCCCTAAAAACTATGGTTTTGAAACAAAAAGTGGTAAAACTTGTTGCAAGGTAAGGGGGTTCACCTTGAACTTTAAGAATTCCCAATCTTTAAATTTTGAATCTATTCGGAAGTTAATTACGGAAATGAGTGAAACTCAAACGATCCCAATTACAGACCCAGCAAAAATCACCCGGGATCCAAAACGCAGAAAGGTCATTAACAGAGAACAAAGGAAACTTTACAGGGTGGTCTATGACAAACGTGTCATTCAGCACGATTTGACAACCCTACCTTACGGGTATTAAAGGAACATGAAGAAAGAAAAAAATATGTATAATAAAACAACAAAAAATGTAACGAGAAAATTTGTAAATTTATTATTAACAATAAATCATATTTATTTTTTGTAACTGAGTTTGTCTTTTTTTTTTTCTTTTGAAAAATTAAAAATGTTAAATGAAAAGAAATAAAACAACAACTGAAAAATTTCAAGCAAGAAAGAAATTTATTAAAAAATAATTTTTTTTTACAAGTTTAGCCATTTTGAGGAAGTCAATTTTTTTCTTCCAGGTTTTGCATACATAGTTTTCACATACGGTGTACGTTTTCTCTTCGGAGAGGATTTCATAACAGTTAAATATTTATTTTTGATAAACTCTCGTGGAAAATCACAAATCTTCAATTTTTCATTAAATTCTTCAAAGGCATCTGGTTTTTTTATTCTGTTTCTTAATAGGAAATTTATTAGTTGAACAATATCAGAATCAGGGATAACATTATTGTCCACTTTAACTTCTTTATTTTCATTCCAAAATATTTCATGCTGTCTTAAAAATTCTATAATTTTCGAAGCAGTTTTTTTATGTTTGACAGGAACGGTGTTCAAAATTTCACTTTCTGTAACAAGATTGTTTTCAGGAGGATTTTCCGTGACTGGAACTTCGGAACGTTTCACAGTATTCACATCTGGGAATGACACAAACTTCTGCAAAATCTGTATGTATAGCTTTGCTTTTTCATCTTCTTCTAATTTTCTTTTCAAAATATTTTGAATCTGTATGTCTAAATCACTCAAATGTTCTTCGGCAAATTCTTGATCTCTATCCTTTGGAATTAGTCTGAATTTACGAGCGAATTCCATTTATCAATGTACTCAGTACAGACACGGCAGCGGGAATGAGAATAGAAAGAAAACCTTCTCCTTTTTGAACAAGGAGTCGCCTTTTCTTAAATAATGGGACTTTTCTATCTCCTAGACGACGCAAAGTTTTTTTATAATGAGTTAATTTGTTTTTCTGACGTTTGGTGACAGGTACGTTACCCTTTAATAGGTTTAAGGCGCATTCACACACACCTTTTATGATACTGTTAGGACACTTTCTAAGGAAGGCTGCTTTCTGTTTCGTCTTGCTTAACAATCTGAGATGTTCCAGCGTCGACATCCTGAATACAAATGATTTGTGGGAAGCTTATATTCTCCTTTATAAATACGCCGAAAGCAAATGCTTTCGCCAGTGCGCAGTGTTTAAAAAACGATTTATGACTGGGGCATTTCACATCTGCTTCTTCTAGTGAGACTATTTTGGGACAATCAAAATCATTGAGATTAAAAATTTTTCGTTTAGACATTTTCTCTAAAAATTTTGTTTTTTCTAATCCTTTGGTAAAAATCTTTTTATGGGAAATAAACAAAGATGAAAGTATAACTTCTAAAGATGAATAAGGTAATTCTCCACTCTCCCAGCGTAAACCATGACAATAACGAGTTAGCCATGCAAAAGATTTTCTTTTTTTGAGGGTTAATTGTTCCCATGGATAAGGAGGGAGAAAGCTCCAGCGGGCATGATAATTAAAGTCCACGGCATAAAAGGCCAATTCTTTGACAACAAAATCTTGCGAATTTATCTGAAAGCCCTCAAATTCTACTACAGCTGAAGACATGTTCACTGAAGGATGCACTGAATAGAAATGATTTATCGAGGTTCATACACGTAATGTTTATCACCCGAAAATATTCCTGTGCGCAGGCGCAAACGATCATCTGCCCTTGGGCGCAAATCAATAAGCAAATAACCAAATTCAGGTGATGTAGCATCGTAAAAAATTTCTTGGAAAGCTCGAACTTTACCTGGATACATTTGGCGAGCTAAGATATTAATTTGAGTTTTATCCCTAGGATTTTTAAATAAGAAAATATATTGAGAATTTAGATTAACATTTCGCATTTCTTTACCCTGAACAAAAATATTTTGAGTTAAAAATATAACAGATAAATTTTGGTGATGACTGCCTTTCGTAAAAAGATTACTTAAGCGAAAATCATTCGCTAATTCTGACATTAAATCGTCTATGACAATTAAAGCATTTCGAAGTGAGTTAAGATTAGACGGTAGTCCTTCTTCAAAATTCACATCTTTCATTGAATTAAAAAGAGGTTGGTATTTACCGTAACAATAAATAATATTCGTTGGCATGGGATTAAACATCTTACAATCAATCAACTTTTTAACTAGAAATGTTTTTCCAGATTGCGTGGGGCCAGAAATAAGGCAAGTAGATGGGTGTTCTAACTTGAGAAGTTCCATTTTTTAAATGACAAATTTTTCAAAATGATCCTACTTTTATACTCTTTCCGTCAAAATAAAACATGCATTTTTTTTTAAAGTAGGAAAATATTAATAAAACACATTAAAGAAAATACAAACACATTTATTAAAAAAATAATTTTTATTTTTTGAAAATCATATTTACACCATATCTTTTTTTGACAAACTGAAACATTCGAAAATCATTCTTCTTTCTAGACAGTACATTTACAATAGATTTCATACAGAGTCCTTCACATCGTTTTATTACAAAAAAAATACAATATTGTCCACAGACATTGGACGTTAAACTTTGAAGCGTTGTCTTGTTCCATTGAATTTGAGAATACTTCTTTACAAATCTTGTGATGTCTTCTCCATAGGTTTCGGGAGGTAGTCCGTAAGAGTCGAAAAAATCAATAGTCTTTTGGTCTTGAATGTAAACAGCCAGCCAATGGGATCCCTTTTCATCATGTTTATCAGTATTGAGTACAAATGTACAAGGGAATTTTCGAATGACAGGTATTTTGTCAGAAGGAAAAACACCTACAAAATGCCTAGCAGAAACAGGATCGCGAGATAAAACTGTATGAATTTGAGATGAATTCATCAGTTTCCAAAATCATACAAAATATTTCGAGCTTTGTTGATTTCAATTAAATTTTCAAATTCAGCATACACGATCAGAGAGATTGTTTGTATTAGAGGAGTACTAAATTTAAGTTCCAATCTTAGATTGCTGTGACGAATAAGGTTAAGATGAGAACCATCACATAAGTCAGGTGTCAAATCAAAACGAAATAAAGAATATCCTTTTGAAAATTCTAACCTAGATAAATACAGTCCTTTGTTGTCGGCATTCACAAATAAATTTTGATAAGCACGGATAAATAAACCATTTTCAAAATTAGGCTGAATGGGATTATGAGGAACAGGTTGACCATCTACATAGACCCCTATGAAGTTCATATTGTAATGCTGAAATTCAAAGGGGGACTTTTTATAGTTGCCGTTAAATGCATCGTTGTCTACACAGGCAATTACAATACGATTCGGCATTTGACCAATAAAAATGTTATCCTGAATAAAACTCATATTTCCAGCAGGAATGGAATAAGTTTTGCAAAGAACTCTATCAATAGGATACTTGGCTGTCGTTTTTTCTAGGCTTTTCGCATGTCCCAAAACAACACCTGGGCTAACCCTTATTTTTCGAACAAATAAAGAGGCATGATCAAGGAATACTTTGAATTCCCCTTCACCCCCTAACAAGCAAAATTCTGGTTTGCTACGAATAAGTTTAATTTTCACGTCGACCATGTTAAGTAGTAGTCTCTCTTGGTGAAACATATCCAAGTGCAAACGACCCATCATATCAACTGAAGCACTTAGTTTAAACAGTTCAGCACGTTTATTAAAACCTTCATTAGGGTTAGGATCTGCCGTGTCAAAAACATTCATACGGCCAGCAGTGTCTTTGTAAAATAATTCTGAGGAAAGTTGAGAGGTTTTCACATCATATCCATGATTCAGTAATGTTTCTATCATAGCTCTATAGGGATACGTATTATTACTGGATGAAACAAGTCTTTCATTTAGGCTGATGTCTACTTGGGAAAACATAGAATGTAAGAAAAGGTTCACAGGGCCGACTTTACACTTATCTGTTATAGGCTTGCCATCATTTTTCAAAATTTTTACTTTGATATACAGCTGAGTTTGCGACAAATCAAGATACTCTTCACCGCTTCCAGACACATTAAATTCTACAGGACCGCCATCCGATGCATTGGCAAGAGGATGAAACTCAACCCATTGGCCTCTTTCAATAACTGTTTGAGTGGGTGGTAAAGAAAATAGTTCTAGTTCTGATTTAGCGCATTCTGGAGAATCTTTTAAAAGAAAAGCCATTTTATAGAGTATGTCTAATCAAAAATATCACGTCCTTGCACTTTCCGTGCTTTCGATGAAATGAAACGTTTGGAAGGTTTGCGTTTCCTTTTAAGCTTTCCGTGACCGATCATCTCATCCGCTTTTTGAACAGCTTTTCTGGCTAGTTTTTTTCCGGTTTCTTTCGTTCGCGTTTTGAGAGAAGATTTTAAACTTTCGCCTGACAATACATCGTTTGCTACCATAGTGCCAGTTCGTAAAGCTTCTTTTCCGACTGTTTTGGCACCGCTTATTAAAAAGGGCATTGCGCTTCGGAATAGTTTAGCAAAAAATCCACCTATCCCATGTCCTCTCTGCAAAACGGTTCCCTGATAATAAGGCAAACCTTGTCCTGTTTGCCCGGCATAATAATCTTCAAATTTTTTCGTACAACACGTATAAGGCACCAACATTTTTATTGATCCTTCTTTCACGTCAACAAAATTGAAAATGAGAGTTATTTGAAAAGAAAGGTCCTTTTTATATAATTTGCCGTAAACGAAAATGTAAAGTGACAAATACTTTGCCTCTTTCAAAAGGTACTAAAGCCCCAGAATGAAGTCTTATATCAATGTGTATTGTTTGGAAATGTTGCCGAATAACAGGTAAGTAAAAAGGTCTTGGATAATGAGCATTTACAATTTCGCCGTCGTTTCCATCTACCGTGACGATTTTTAGCAAAGGAGCTTGTACATCACCTACGATTTGGGGTTCTGTTAGATCACAGTATACATATATCACTGGAAAAGAGCACTTTGGATCGGCAACAAACGGACTTTGTTGGAATCCTGAATATTTTCCTGGTTCGAATCCCAATAGTTCCGCTATACCTTCGTGGAGGATTACTTTTGATTTTCCATCCGTCTTGATAGTTACTCGTTTCGTTACTGGGTGATACTGAAATTCAATCTTATTTTTATGGGATTCTATTGTCATACCTCGAATAAGATCTGGTATCGTTTCATAGCAACCTGGGGGGACTCTTCTACCTTCGAGTATTCCATCACCCAAATCAAAACCAAATAAATTATTATCATTTCGAACGTTATACCAAGTATGGGGATAAATGAAATCGACTAAAGCCATTTCCCATTCGCCATTTAAATTGATTGGACTAGGCAGCTGCGTCGTAAATTGTGATATTTTATTATGCGGGAAAAAGCTCAAAGAGCTGTCACTGATCAGTGTGACGTAGAAAGACATCGTTTTTAAAATGAAAGTTAAGTTACACAAATGCTCTATTTATATCATTTTGACATCGCTGACCCATGTATTGAATTTTTGAGGATAACCCTGAAACTTTACGAAGTATTCAACTTTTCCATGACGTTTTCTTTTTTTCAAAACTTTTTCCACTGGATAAAATCCAGAATCCGAAATTTTTTGTAACTCTTGCTTGTAAAAACTTCCTTTTATAATTTCTCCTGCCAAATCTTTCAATTGATAGACAACAGGTACACGAGGTAAAATTTTACAAATTGTAAATATTTCTCTTGTCCAGTTTTGTTCATATCCTTTTTCAAACAACATTTTTTCTCGACTGATGCGAACAGTATCTCCAACTTTTAAATCTGTAATGTTAGGTTTTGGAACCAATGTTTGCTGATCATATAGCGTATGCCAAATTTTCTGTTGGTTTTCTAACGTCACCGATGCAGGCTCTGTTTGTATACTACGATGCCAAGTATGATTATAACTGTGTACTAATTTATCGATGACGTCGATGTATCTTCTTGTGTTCATTTCAGTAAAATATTTCCACATCTTAGTTTTCAAAGTGCGATTAAAACGTTCAACCACCGAAGCCTTGGTTGCATTATGTGTAGTGAAAAAATGAATTTTCTTTTTTTTAAAGTAATCTTGTACAAGATAGTTCGTAAATTCTTTACCCGAGTCTGTTTGAAGTCGTTCGGGTAACCTTTCCGCAAATATTTTTTCAAAAGCTTGTTTAATAGTCATAGACCTTTTATTTTTCAAAGGTATCGCCCAAGCATACTTTGATAAAATATCAATGCAAGTTAGTAAATATTTATAACCATCGTTATAATTAGCTAAGGATTGCATGTCCACTAAATCAGACTGAAACTGCTCGTTGATGCCTCCTACAATAACACGATTTCTTTGGAACCTGTGTCTCAAAGGCTTGTGCAAAGTATATGAATCTTTCGTTTGAAGCCATTTCTTGATGTCTTTGGTTTTTACGCGACCTTTTAAAGCACGCTGTAAAGCACTGACACCACCGAAACTGGCCGGATGTTCTGGATCCCGATACGTCTGATTCAATACTGCTTCCATTACAGCAGTAGTTGTGATCTAGCCGAACACTTATATTCATAATGATTCAAACAAAACGTATAACCCAGTATTTATATATTCACAAAACCTTAAATATTTTCTAAGTGATAAACATGAAAAAAGTCACACACACACAAGAAATTCTATAATAATCAACATTTATTTACATTAAAATGTACATAATAAAGAATCAATTACAAGAAAACAATAATTTGTTAAAAATAAGTTCTTCTTCCTTTTCTTCACCAACATACATTTTTTCAATAGTTTCATATAATTTTTCTACATCTAAAGAAGGGAAAAATTCTTCTACTCCTAATACTGCTTGGAAATCAATATTTAAATTTTTATGAACTATATCTCTGGCTACATCATCCCAATTTATCAAGAACAATGCTTGGTGAAAATATTCTGACCATTTTTCAGATCGACTTTTCGTCAAACAGTCATGCATAAAACTGGCTTCATACGAATCTCGACAGCCACAACAATTTATAAGTTCTGTAATTTTTATTGTAATAGCTGCAGCAAGACCGTTTTGAAGTGAAACAAGAAGTTCTAAAAATGCATCAGGGTTCTCCACGGGTTTCAACTGTAAGTTTGGATTATCGAGTTCTTTTTCAATGCAATAGGATAAAGTGTAAGCGATCAGCGCTTGTTTCACGCGATCTGTTATTAAACACTTGTTGTCACAAAGCTTTCCTAACTCAGCATCGCTAAGCACAACATATTCAGATAAAAACTGCATGCTTAAATTTTTTCTTTGAAATAATCTTTGGAAAACAAAAAAATCTTGATTATTCTTCATTTGTTTGGAAATGCATAAATCTCTGTCTATAATAAATACCTTATCCGATGACTTATGATTTAAAATAGCATTTACTTTCCTACACAAAGAATACCATACTTTGGGTGATAAAGAAACTCCGTCTTTCGTTGCATGTAACTCGCCGTTTTCTCCTTTAACATATCTCCTGATGTGCACTCGAGTTTTTCCCATATAATGATTGACTGCAAGGAAATTTTCTCCACCTAGGTATTTCATATCCAAAGAATCAGTCCATTCTTCTTCCACATTTTCTACAAACATCTGTTCCTGAAAAAAGAAATAAAAGAAACCATTAATAAATAATCAAGATTTTTAGTATTAAAAGAAAGAGTATACTACTTTATTCAAAGGGAAAATGTTTTTTAAAAGAGAGAAAACTTACTTTAGTTCGGTCTTCTTTTATTTTCTTGCATCTTTCTTCTGTTTGAACATGTTTCCGCTTGTTATGTCCAGGTGTTTTCATCATACGGAAAGTTAGATTAACACGCACACCAGTGTGTTTCTTCTCCTTTGGAATTCCATGGCTCCAGAATTTATTTGTTGGGGGATTCATAACCAAAAGCGAGTTTGACTTTAATTCCACTTTTTTATCCTGGTAATTGGGTCTTTTAAAAATCATAGTACGTGTTTCTCCAAAGCTTAGTGAACAGATAGGGTGGTTTTCCTCTAAGTCGGCTTCATCATCTTTATGTTGACCAATACAGGCATTTCCATCCTCGTACCGATTTATCAACACGAAATTAAAATTGACACCCATCATAGTTTCAATAAGACTTTTTATTTCAAGAAGCAAAGGAGGCCAAGGCTGGCTGATTAGTGTCAGTCCTGAAAAAGTATAAGATAAATCAGGGTCTCCAAAAGCAGCAATCTTCCGCGAAATAGGATAAGATTTATTTCGAATACATATGTGGCATTGCTCCTCGGGTAAATAAACAATTTATTTTTCTAGTCTTTCAAAAATTTCTTCTGAAGAAGCAAATACATTTTCGTGGATCAAAAGATTTAGCCCGTCTTCCATGATTACGTAGTGAAGAGAGAGCGAATTGAACGGCAGGAATGAAACAAGACTAAAATGTGATGATGTTTCGTGATGTGTAGGATTTTATACCCAGATTTACTGTCTTATCTTCTCAGCAAACGTATCAAGATTGGATAAAAACACGAATGATGTCACAGTGCTCTCTTGTAATTGGCTGGATCCCCTTGGACGAGTCCACTCGGGCGCAGGTGGGGGAAACGTCTTCCCACCCCCTATTTCCTAAGAGGGGAAAACATAAAAAAAGGAAGTTCGAGGGAACGTCATCGTAGCTTAATCGGTAGCGCGTTGGTCTCGCATGCCGTAGATGGTGGGTTCAAATCCCCTACAGTGCAATATCGTTTTGTAAAAAATCTAGCGAATTAAAATAGTCAGTTAAATAATTAATTAATAATTAATAAAATAATAAAATTTACTTATTAAAATTGATTAATGAACTACTCATTAAAAATTAATTACTAAATATAATACATTGTCCTCTTTTCAGTTGATGACGTCATTCTCTCATGTTCTGACAGGATTCTGTGTTGTCCCTTTAAGAAAACTCTCCCCCTCCCTCACATGTTCTGACAAGAAGTCCAGGTTGCCAACGGATAAAAAGAAACTCTACCCCCGTTATCTTTCACGATCAAGCAACCGTTACGTCACTTCCGGTTTCTTCCCCTCCTCCCCCCCCCCCCTCCTATGACGTCACTTCCGTCGGCTAAACGGCGGGGCTTACTACTTCCATTCACAAAAGAAGTATAAATCAGTAAAATTCCTATTGAAACCAAACCAAGATTAAATAAAAAGAGAGGTCGAAAACATAGGCTAAATGGCAAATTTTGAGCAACAATTCACTTATGGGTTAAGATAAGACCCTAGAAAATTTAATCCCTTTTATGAAAATCAACGAAATATAATAAGTGGGCAAAAAAGCGTGGCACAGTGTCAGAGTGTTTGACTTGAGACAAGAAGATCTTCAATTCAATCCCCGTCTCGGCAAATTTTGATTTTTTTTTTTTTTTTTTTTTTTTTTCATAATACTAATATTTGGTTTATCTAAAAGTAACAAGTGATGGTAAAAAGTTAAACCATGAGGTGGTTGCAGCTACTTCAGTAACAAACTAACTATAAACCGTCTCTACATTCTAAAGAAAACTGCTAAAAGTCCTTACGTGTCGGGATTATACCCTACAATTGGTAACGCTGCATTAAATCGATATATCCTTATATCGGTATTTTAGACGAACGATATATCGATTTAAGAAATGTCAACATCGTCCAGCACTAAATACCTACAAATCGATTGCGGATATTTTCGAATTTGTAAAATTATTAGGAGGGGCGGTAAGGGGGGGGACTATGGGCAAAAACAAATAGAAATACAGTTAGGCCGTTCAAAATTGGTACAGATAGGTTTTAGAGGCCTGCAAGTCGAATGGGGATATTTTCGAAAGTGTAAAGTTATTAGGAGGGCCGGGAAGGGGGGGCAGAGGGGCAAAAAAAAAAAAAAATAGAGTTAGATCATTCAAAATTGGTACACAGAGGTTTCCAATACCTACAAATCGATTGCGGATATTTTCGAATTTTTAAAATTATTGGGAGGGGCGGCAAGGGGGGGAACAGAGGGGCAAAAAAATATATATATATATCGTTCAAAACTGGTGCATGGAGATTTTTGATACTTACAAATCGATTGCGGGTATTTTAAAATTTGTAAAATTATTAGGATAGACAGGAGGGGGGGGCGAAGGCAAGGGGGAAAATAATAGAAATAAGAGTTAGAGCATTTTGGGAATTTTTTCCGAAGGCAGTGAGAACCCTGCGCGACATATTTCCTAATCAGATTTTGTTTCTCTCTCTTTTTTTTTTTTTTTTTTTTTTTTTTTTTTTTTTCACGTGATAAAAATTAATGAAATTTTGAGAATTCAGTAATTATAGTGATTCATTTAAAAATAGGGACTAGCGAAGCGGGCATTGCCTGCTAGTAACTAATAAACAGAAAAACACAAATCTGAATTATACTTATTTAATTCCTACTATTAGTTTACACTCTCCCTCTTGTACAAATCTTGCAATCGATTTTTAACTAACTTCCCGACTAGCTAGAAATTTGAAACTTTCAGGATTGCTCAGAACACGATGACAACTCAATACTTCGAAGTCCTATTTTCGATTTTTTTATTAGTTTTCTTATAATTAATTAAAATATGAAAATAATAACATCCTAATAGCGTTATTATAGCCATTAAAATATAAGCTATAATTTAATTGTTGCCAAAAAAAGTTTACGAGTTCATTTTCTTTCGACATAAAAATAAATACATTTAATTAAATGTGAACATTAAAAAATTATAAAAAGTTAAATTATGCATCTGACAAAAATTGACGTCATATCACTTTAAAAATTTTATGCACATTGATAAGAGCTCTATGATTCCTCAGAAAATTTAAAACATGGTATATAAAAAGTTTTTTTTTTTTTTTTCTTAATAATTATTTTTATTTCATTTTTCACGCGCGCTTTTTATTTCCTAATTCAAAATTATTAAAAAAAAAAAAAAAAAAAAAACTTTTTCGATCCGCGATTGTAATGAAATGCTCGCCCTCTGGTGGGCTAAGGTGAAATTACAATTAACATGCGTTAATTCGGCGGCCGCCATTGCTTGCCGATGTTTAGTTTCACATATATTTATTGAATAAAAATGAATAAATCCGGTAAAAAATATAACACATACTGTTGTATGCTACAGTGTAACTCCAAAGAATCAAGAAATCCAGAATTAAGCTTCCATTTATTTCCAAATGACAAATTTAAAATTTCAGTTGCTTCGGCTAATGGAAGTAAAGAATTAATCAGATGATTTGAAACTAATATTTGTTCAACTTTAGTTAAAAATCTACTTTCGATCGAACTTTGAATAAACTGAAATATTTTTTTTCCAAAAGCAATCAATTTTCCATGATGTAATGGCGGAGAAATTATAGTACGAATATTAAGTAGAATAACAAAAAGAACAATAATAAATACACGTGGCTATTATATTTACTAACAACTCCAGTTGAGAAAGCGCCATCTATCGATCATTACAAACGCGGATAGTGTTATAGTGTTTGTAAGTAGGAATTGACTTAAATTTTTTTTCTTTTATATTCATTTATTTATCTCTTTTTTTTTTTATGAAACTGACTTTGTCATCGATCATCGTGTCTCGCTAATAAAAACTTTTCAATTTGTGGCTCCATGGCTTAGTTAGTTAGAGCAGAGCCTCCTTAAGTAGGAGGCTCTGGTTAGAGCATCACGTTAATAACGCGGTGGGCGAGAGTTCGATACCCGAAGATCCGGTGTGTTAAGTTTTGCAGAGAATTAGTAGAAAAGGTGTCTATTGATAAAAGAAAATTTTTCGTTGATTGCACAGTATTTTAAGAATTTTAGAAGAAGTTTTTTTTTTTTTCTTTTTTTCTTTTTTAGATATTAGAAAACGCAAAATATTTCAGATATTAAAAAAAACTCAAAATAAAAAGTTTCAAGTTAAAAATACACAAATAAATATTTTTAGAAGCTTTATATGTATATTATATATTATTATATGAAACCGAATTTGCCACGCGTTTACTGTCAAGCTAAAAAACAAGACAAAAAACATTAAAAAAAAAAAAAATAAATAAAAAATAAAAAAAAAACCAAGACGTTTCTACTTAAAATAATAATAATAATAATAAATGTAAGCAATTCATTGTATTTCTTAATGGCTCAGTTTGTTAGAACGTCATGTTAATTTTTGCAAATAATTAATAGAAAAGGTGTCAGTTGATAAAAGGAAGTATATCGTTGTGTACACAGTATCCTAATAAATTTTTAAGAGTTTTTTAAATAGCTTTTTATCTAGTTACTAAAAAGCACAAAATAAAAATTTAAGTAAAAATAAATAAATACATTTTTAGAAGCTTTTTATTGAAATTGGATTTCGTTATCGCGTCTTTGTGTCATGCTAATAAACAAGGCACCTCAACTTAGTAAATGTTAGCGGTCCTTATCGTCGCTCGTTGGCTCATTTGGTTAGAGCGTCAAGTTAAGTTGCTAGTGCGATGGTGGTCAGTGCCATCCCCGAAGGATCGATGTGTTAAATTTTGCAGATAATTAACAGAAAATGTGTCAGTTGATAAAAGAAAATTTTTCATTGTCTACACAGTTTTCTAAGAATTTTCGAAGAGTTTTTTTAAGAAGCTTTTTTTTAGAAAATAAAAAACTCAAAATAAAAAGTAAAAAAATAAAAAAAATTAAAATAAGCTTTTTATTGAAATTGCATTTTTATCATCGTGTCTTTGTGTCGCTCTGAAAAAGAAGGTACCTCCACTTTAATGTAAATTTAAACAACTTTTTTCGTCACTCGTTAGCGCATTTGGTTAGAGCGTCATGGTGATAACGCAATGCTCGTGGGTTCGATCCTCGCAAGCCGATGTGTTATATTTTTGTAGATAATTAATAGAAACGATGTCAATTGCTAAAAGAAAATCTTTCATTGTCTGCACAGTACCCTAAGGAATTTTGATAGTTTTGTTAAGAAGCTTTTTTTGAGTTACTAAAACGCACAAAATAAAAATTTCAGTATAAATATAAATATAAATAAAAATAAATAAATAAATAAAATAAAATAAATAAAATAAATAAATAAAAATAACACTGAAAGTTTATTATTATTTTGGAACCCTAAAAAGCCTAAAATAAAAATTTATTCTTGCAGAGACATGCTATAAAATCGTAAGTTTCAACAACAAGAAAATTTTAAAGAAAAATATAGATACTTCACTTTTGCAAAAAATGAAAAATTTTAAATGTTCCAAATATTTTAAAAAGCATTCGAGAACAATATTCTTTTTGTATAAGTATTTGTTAGATTTTTCTAGAATGTTCTATGATTTTTCTTGGCAGTTCTTAGACTTTTGGTTAGAGCGTCATGCTGATAACGCGATGGTCCCGGATTCGGTCCTTAAAAGCCGATATAGTATTTTTTTGCAGATAATTAATAGAAAAAAATGTCAATTGATAAAAGAAAATCTTCCGTTGTCTATACAATATCCTAAGAAATTTTAATTAGTTTTTTTAAGAAGCTTTTTCTTTTTTTGTAACTAAAAAGCACAAAATAAAATTTAAGTAAAAAATCATTGTTTAACGTTAGAAGCTTTTTATTGTGAAGCCCTAAAAAACATGAAATAAAAATTTATTTTGGCAAAGACATGCTACAAAGAAATAAAAGCTTCAACACTAAGAAAATTTTAGAGAAAAATATAGGTACTTTCCTTTTGCAAGATATGGAAATATTTTAATGTTCAAAATATTTTAAAAAGCTATCGAGACATTTGAAATTTGTGGCCTAACGAATGATTATACAAAAAACTAATAACTAAGAATATTGGTCTCGAAAGCTTTTTAAAATATTTTGAACATTAAAAAATTTTCATCATATGCTGCAAAAGGAAAGTACCTATGTTTTTCTCTAAAATTTTCTTAGTGTTGAAGCTTTCATTTTAGATAGCGTTTTCTCGGAGAGTGACTGCACTCGACTTTCCGAACATTAAGTAATTAATGGTTGTTTAAATAAATGTAAGAGAAGTCGTTAAAGAAACAAAAGTAAAAATTATAATAAGCTGATTGAGAATTTTTATCCATATAGTATATTGTTTAATTTTACGCCATTGCACTTCAAGTAAGTTGAGTTCATAGATCATAATGATAAAGAGTTTTTCGTTGAGTCCCTGTAAAATTCTATATGTGATAGATTCATCAAAATCTATACAGTTCATGCGATGGTGATCTATAACATGTGTATAAATTTTCAGCTCAATCGAATAAGGCATTTAGACGCTATCGCCATAACGATAAAGAATTTTTTTTGTGTGTGTCCCTGTAAAAAAAAAGTACAAGTGTTAGATTCACTTAAATCAATAGGGTTTGTGATATGGGGACTTAACATTTGTACCAAATTTCAGCTCAATTGAACAAAGCGTTTAGACCCTATCGTGTTCACTCACATACACACATCATCGTAAAAGTAGCAAATATGAACTCAGGGGACCTCAAAACGGACAGAAAAACCAAAAACTCGAAGTCGGATTTTTAACATGATTACAACACTTTCCTTACATATGTATGTTCCGAAAGTAAAAATAAAGAAAGAAAAATCTCGCTTTACGAAATTTTTAAATTAACATATTACTCAACAATGATAACACTGCTCGGCATGAAAATTGCCTCTGACACCATTTCAGCATATTCTTATGTAAAATGAAATGACCACCTGAATCCAAATAGGACGCCCATTTTGCCCTACCACCCACCGTTTTTACTTTCTTCTATATGTAATATAGAGAAAGTATTGGATTCGCGAAAATTTTCGAAGTCCACTTTTTGATGGATTTACATGTTTTGGGATGTGGAGAACACGAATCAATAGTTTTTAGAAAATGTCTGTCTGTCTGTCTGTCTGTCTGTATCATTTTTTTGTGGACGCTGTATCTCACGAACCAATGAATGAAATTTAACCAAACTTGGTATTTAGTTGCACCCTGACATAAACTGGTGCTGATTAGATTTTACGATCAATCGCTCAATAGGTGGCGTTGTGATCGCATTTTATGCAAATTTTTAACATGGCAGCATAGGACAAAATTCCGTATAAATGGGCATAAAGAGAGTTATTTTACACTTGTGATTGTAAAATTAATATGAATTATTGATAATAGTAGTAGTTAGCTAGGAAAAAAATTTTGTGCATGGGGGGGCATCGGTTCCCCCCCCGGGGAAGTAAATTTTCAAGATGGGTATCTTTCGAAAGGTCTCGTTGATAATAGTAATAGTTAACTTGGAAAAAATTTTTGTGCATGTGGGGGCATCGGTTGCCCCCCCCCCACCGGGGGGGGGGGAAGTTCCCACCCGGGGGGGCAAAGTTTCAAGATGGGTATCTTTCGAAAGATCTCGTCAATACCTTTAAAACGAATGGTTGAACGATAAATCTGTGATAATTTAAACCAAAGTTATCGATTTTTTTAACTTTTAACAAAAAAAAACAGAAAAATATCGCAATTTTTTTTTTTTTTTTTAACGAAATTTAACCAAACTTGGTATTTAGTTGGTCCCCGACATAAACTGGTGCTGATTATGTTTGGGGATCAATAGCTCAACAGGTGGCGCTGTGATAGCATTTTATCTAAATTTTTAACATGGCAGCATAGGACAAAAATTCGTATAAATGTGCATAATTAGAGTTGTTTTAAACTTGTGATTGTAAAATTAATAAGGGGGGAAATACCCCCCCAGGGGGGGGTAAATTTTCACATTGGGTATCTTTCGAAAGATCAGGTTGATAATAGTAGTAGTTAACTAGGAAAAAATTTTTGTGCATGTGGGGGCATCGGTTGCCCCCCCACCGGGGGGGGGAAGTTCCCACCCGGGGGGGCAAAGTTTCAAGATGGGTATCTTTCGAAAGATCTCGTCAATACCTTTAAAACGAATGGTTGAACGATAAATCTGTGATAATTTAAACCAAAGTTATCAATTTTTTTAACTTTTAACAAAAAAAAACAGAAAAATATCGCAATTTTTTTTTTTTTTTTTTTTTTTTTTTTTTTTTAACGAAATTTAACCAAACTTGGTATTTAGTTGGTCCCCGACATAAACTGGTGCTGATTATGTTTGGGGATCAATAGCTCAACAGGTGGCGCTGTGATAGCATTTTATCTAAATTTTTAACATGGCAGAATAGGACAAAAATTCGTATAAATGTGCATAATTAGAGTTGTTTTAAACTTGTGATTGTAAAATTAATATGAATTATTGATAATAGTAGTATGTAACTAGGAAAAAATTTTTTTGCATGGGGGGGGCATCGCTTCCCCACCCTAGGGGGGAAATACCCCCCCCCCCCGGGGGGGTAAATTTTCACATTGGGTATCTTTCGAAAGATCAGGTTGATAATAGTAGTAGTTAACTAGGAAAAAATTTTTGTGCATGTGGGGGCATCGGTTGCCCCCCCCCGGGGGGGCAAAGTTTCAAGATGGGTATCTTTCGAAAGATCTCGTCAATACCTTTAAAACGAATGGTTGAACGATAAATCTGTGATAATTTAAACCAAAGTTATCGATTTTTTTAACTTTTAACAAAAAAAAACAAAAATATCGCAATTTTTTTTTTTTTTTTTTTTTTTTAACGAAATTTAACCAAACTTGGTATTTAGTTGGTCCCCGACATAAACTGGTGCTGATTATGTTTGGGGATCAATAGCTCAACAGGTGGCGCTGTGATAGCATTTTATCTATATTTTTAACATGGCAGCATAGGACAATAATTCGTATAAATGTGCATAATTAGAGTTGTTTTAAACTTGTGATTGTAAAATTAATATGAATTATTGATAATAGTAGTATGTAACTAGGAAAAAAATTTTCTGCATGGGGGGGCATCGCTTCCCCCCCTGGGGGGGAAGTACCCCCCCGGGGGGGATAAATTTTCAAGATGGGTATCTTTCGAAAGGTCTCGTCAATACCTTTAAAACGAATGGTTGAACTATAAATCTGTGATAATTTAAAACAAAGTTATCGATTTTTTTCACTTAAAAAAAAAAAATCGTACTTTTTTTTTTTTTTTTTTTTTTTTTTTTTTTTTAATATTGTTACTGATTGAATATGTATAGGTAAATATAGAAGAAAGTCTTGTGGTGGCCACAACATACTAGTTTAGAAATGGACCCCTATTTTTGTAATTTTTCGGTGATTTTATGGCTATAAATTTGATTTTTAAGGAAGGGGGGGGGGTTATTTTAACCGTTAAATATCTTCTGAGAGGCTACAGAGTTGGAAAATTCTAAAACATGGACATCTGCGACAAGGGAAAAATTTTGAGGGGGGAGGAATTTGCCATTGAAATTATGCATTACATATCTTATATTTTTTTAATCTGTTATTAATGTTATTTTTTCAACTTTATATTTTTTTGTTTTTTTTTTAGGTGTTAAATTAATTATTTTTCATTCTTCAAATCAAATTCATGGTCATAAAATTATCGAACAGGGAATGAAATTGAGGGTGGGGTGGTGTATCTAGAAAACGCTGCGTGACTGGACAAAATGGGAGTCATATTCGGATTCAGGAAGTCATTTGACATAAGAATCAGCAAGAATGATATCAGATCTCGATTTTTTTTTTTTTTTTTTTTATGCAGAGCAGTGTAATACTTGATAACTGAAACGAAATATGATCGAAAATCATCGATTAGATAAGTTGTCAGATTTCCGATAAAATTCGAATGAGTTATCAGAAAGACGTGTGACTTTGTAACAATTTTTGATAGTTTCATCGAAAAAAAGATATATTTATTTATTTTCATCGGTCACGACCCCCCCCCCCCTACTCCCAACTCCAGATTTCAAAATCACATTTATCGTAAATCGTAAAATTTTAATTATAAAAAAAAAAAAAAAAGAACGAAAAAATCATGTGGTGATTATTAATAGTACATACTCGTTGCAACCTTCATCATACTTTGGCTACATTATCATACAGTGGACAGACAGAAAAACTAATTGAATTCATAACCACTCTTAAACAGTGGCGTCGCCAGAAAAAATTTCAGGGGGGGGGGGCACAACCTGAAAAAATATTTTTTTCTGATAGCATAGTTTTAAAGTTAAAGAAAAAAATGCTTATTAAAATTTTCCAGGGGGGGGGCAAGTGCCCCCCCCTTGCCCCATTCTGCCGACGCCCATGCTCTTAAACATTGTTGGACAGAATTTAAAATGTTTTACACAAACGGAAATGCAATTGCAGAAATTTCGAACAGTAGCCCTTATTGTACATAATCTATATATATAAAAGAGCAGAGTCTGTCTGTCTGTCTGTGTGTGTGTGTGTCCGCTATAGAAACCTAGGTCGTTTCACCGACCAGAACCAAATTTGGCACGGTTAATGTTTACGACCCGAGAAAGACAACGCCGCAAGCGATTTTACAAAATTCGCCCCCCAAGGGGGGGGGAGGGGGGGGCAAAACGTAATTTCACAAAATCGTTCATTTCTCAAACAAAAAAACAGATATCCGTAAAATTTTTGCTTTAAAATATAGGTAATAGAAATGTCTAAAAATCGGTTTCTGGAATTTTTGAAATTCGGTCCCCAAGGAGGGCGGGGGGGGGGGGTCAAAACGTGATTTCACATGCGTAAAACGTGATTTCGCAGAATCCTATATATCTCAAACAAAAAAAAAAAAATAGATATACGTGAAATTTTTGCTCTAAAATATAGCTAATGCAACTATCTAAAAACCAATTTCTGGAATTTTAGAAATTCAGCCCCCAGGTGGGGCAGCAAGGGGGGGGGCTATGGAGCAAAAACAAATAGAAGTACAGTTAGGCCGTTCAAAATTGGTACAGATAGGTTTTAAAGGCCTGCAAGTCGAATGGGGATATTTTCGATTGTGTAAAGTTATTAGGAGGGGCAAGAAGGGGGGGGGAAAGGGAGGGGGGCAAAAAAATAAAAATAGTGTCAGATCGTTCAAAATTGGTACGTAGAGGTTTTCAATACTTACAAATCGATTGCGGATATTTTTGAATTTGTAAAATTATTAGGAGGGGCGGGTAGGGGGGTTGGGCGGTAAGGGGGGGGCTATGGGGCAAAAACAAATAGAAATACAGTTAGGCAGTTCAAAATTGGTACAGATAGGTTCAAGAGGCCTGCAAGTCGAATGGGGATATTTTCGATTGTGTAAAGTTATTAGGAGGGGCAAGAAGGGAGGGGAGGGGAGGAGGGGCAAAAAATAAAAATAGTGTCAGATCGTTCAAAATTGGTACGTAGAGGTTTTCGATACTTACAAATCGATTGTGGATATTTTTGAATTTGTAAAATTATTAGGAAGGGCGAGTAGGGGGGTGGGGCGGTAAGGGGGGGGGCTATGGAGCAAAAACAAATAGAAATACAGTTAGGCCGTTCAAAATTGGTACAGTTAGGTTTAAGAGGCCTGCAAGTTGAATGGGGATATTTTCGAAAGTGTAAAGTTATTAGGAGGGGCGAGAAGGGGGGGAGTGGAGAGGGGGGCAAAAAAAAAATAAAAATAGAGTTAGATCGTTCAAAATTGGTACATAGAGGTTTTCGATATTTACAAATCGATTGGGGGTATTTTCGAATTTGTAAAATTATTAGGAGGGGCGGGAAGGGGGTGGGGCGGTAAGGGGGGCTATGGGCAAAAACAAATAGAAATACAGTTAGGCTGTTCAAAATTGGTACAGATAGGTTTTAGAGGCCTGCAAGTCGAATGGGGATATTTTCGAAAGTGTAAAGTTATTAGGAGGGGCGAGAAGAGGGAGGGGAGAGGTGGGGGGCAAAAAAAATAAAAATACAGTTTGATCGTTCAAAATTGGTATATAGAGGTTTTCGATACTTACAAATCGATTGGGGATATTTCCGAATTTGTAAAATTATTAGGAGGGGCGGGAAGGGGGTAGGGCGGTAAGGGGGGCTATGGGCAAAAACAAATAGAAATACAGTTAGGCCGTTCAAAATTGGTACAGATAGGTTTTATAGGCCTGCAAATCGAATGGGGATATTTTCGAAAGTGTAAAGTTATTAGAAGGCCGGGAAGGGGGGGGCAGAGGGGCAAAAAAAAATAGAGTTAGATCATTCAAAATTGATACATCGAGGTTTTCGATACCTACAAATCGATTGCGGATATTTTTGAATTTTTTAAATTATTGGGAGGGGCGGGAAGGGGGGAGGGAGCGGAGGGGCAAAAAAATAAAAATAGAGATAGATCGTTCAAAACTGGTGCATGGAGGTTTTTGATACTTTCAAATCGATTGCGGATATTTTCGAATTTGTAAAATTTTTATTGCGCTCATATATGTGCGCATCGCGCACGGGTCTACGCTGCCGAAGGCAGTGGGGACCCGGTGCGACATTTTTCTCGATCAGAGTTTTTTTTCCTTTTTTTTTTTTTTTTTTTTTTTCACATGATAAAAATTAATGCAATTTTGAGAATTCATTCATTATAATGATTCATTTAAAAATAGTGACCAGCGAAGCGGGCGTAGCCTGCTAGTATAAAATAATTTTAATATAACTCTGTAAATCTGAATGCTAAACATATCATGTCCTGTACAAAACATTATTTTAACATATTAATAATATATGTCAATTTCATAATGATTTTTCAGTAGAAAGTTATTTAAATGTGATTTATAAAAGTGTTTCTTATAAAACGCAATTCATTAGGATTTTTATTTATTTATTTATTTTATTTTATTTATTTTTTACTTTCTTCTACATTCAATAGAAGAAAGTATTGGATTCGTAAAAATTTTCGACCTCGGGTTTTTGATGGATTTACACGTTTTGAGAGCTGTAGAACACGATTTGACCATTTTTAGAAAATGTCTGTCTGTCTCTGTGTGTTGTGAGACAAAATTTTGTGGCAACTGTATCTCAGGAACTGCACAGAATTTCATACAAATTGGTATGTAGTTACACCTTGACATAAGTTAGCGCCTATCAACTTTTGGTAAAAATTGTCTTACAGGTTGCGTTGCCTTCCCGCTTTTTCTAAATTTTTAACATGGTGGTATAGGAGAAAATTTTGTATAAATGTGCATAAGGAGAATTATTTTTACTTTCTTCTATATGTAATATAGAGAAAGTACTGGATTCGGGAAAATTTTCGAACTCCAGTTTTCAGTGGATTTACACGTTTTGGGATGTCCTAAACACGAATTGATAGTTTTTACGAAATGTCTGTCTGTCTGTGTGTATCACGATTTTTGTGGACACTGTATCTGACGAACCAATGAACGAAATTTAACCAAACTTGGTATGTAGTTGGACCCTGACATAAACTTGTGCTGAGATTTGGGGATCAATCGCTCAACAGGTGACACTGTGATCGCATTTTTTCTAAACTTTCAACATGGCAGTATAGGACAAAATTTCGTATAAATGTACATAATGAGAGTTATTTTAATCTTGTGATTGTAAAATTAATATGAATTATTGATAATAGTAGTAGCTAACTAGAAAAAAAACTTTGTGCATTTGGGTGGGGGGATATACCTCCCAGGGGGGGGGGGGTAAATTTTCAAGGTGGGTATCTTTCGAAAGGTCTCGTCAATACTTTTAAAAGGAATGGTTGAACTATAGATCTGTGATAATTTATTTTTATAATCATCATGAAATTTAAAAGAATTATTAGTAATAGAGATAGCCAGCTGGAAAAAAAAAAAAATTGTGTATGTAGGAGCCTCGCCTCCTGCCCTGGGGGCGGCGGGGAGGAAGTCCCCTTGTCGAGGGGAGTAAATTTTCATGATGGGTATCTTTCAAAAGAGCTCGCCAATACCTTTAAAACGAATGGTTAAACCATCGATCTGCGATAATTTAAAATAAAGTTATCGATTTTTTTTATTTATTATTATTATTATTTTTTTTTTTAATGTAATATTGAGAACAAAATTGACTTTTTTTGGATATTTAGTGTTGTACTACTTCTTTAGTATGAAAATCGTCTGCATTATCATGAAAGATAATTTTTTTAAATAATAATTTTAATAAATTATTGTATTTGCTCAAACATTTCGATATAGAGTTTTTACCTGATTTACATGTTTTAAGGTGTCCCGCGTTCAAAAAACAGGATTTTAGCTATTGGTCAGTGTGTATGTGTGTGAAAGGGTGGGGGGGGGGGGGGAGGGGGATCTCTGACTATCATATCTTCTAAATAACAAAGATCGAACGATAAAACTTCAGAATTGAATTGAGACAGGTCTGGTGTACAGATGATTTTTACAACTTTTGGTGTAATTTGGAAAAAACAGAATTGAGATACTGAAAACCGAAAATGGGAACGTAAGTCCATACATCTCAAAAATGGTTCTAGCGATTTGCTCAAAGTTGCTGTATAAGTACCTATATCATTTCGTATGTATTAGTTGGTTAGCTCCGGAAAATTGATAGGCGTCCTGTATGTATAAGTAGGTCAAACTGAGCTCTCGCCAATGCGTTCCTTTAAAAACGTCTCTACGGATATTTTTTTCCAAACTCGCCGTATTAATTCTCTTTTAGCTATAATTTCGTATGTAATTATTGTTTGCCAAGTTTTGGTGAAAATCGAAAGTGAGACCGAAAGTCGGTATGTCAAAAACCGCTCTCACGATTTTCTTAAAAATTGCTATATAACCCTTTTTTAAGATATCCTTTCTCATGTATTACTTGGTTTTGGTTATTACAGGAAAATTTACAGCCAGCTTGAATAGGTAAGTCAGGTATAGATCTCGGAAATGGATGTTTAAAAAAACGGCTATACCGATTTTTTTTTTAACTCGCTATGCAAACTCAGTTTTACATATCTTCTTTACACATGTATCAGTTTTCTCTTACAGGAAAATTTTTAGGTGTCCAATTTGTTAGGTCAATTTTATGTCTTCCGACCATATTATCTCCATTTCTGAAATGAAGTCTCTCTATTAATCTGTGTATATGGGACAAAAAAATTCGTGGAAGCTCTAGATCAAGAACTAGTGCACAGAATTTCCTTAAAATTTACATGCAGTTGCAGCTTGACATAAATTGGTGATTATTATCAACATTTAGTGTATATCGCTCACGCTCAGCGTCAACAGTTGGTGCTGCTATGCTGCAATTTTCCCGTTTACGGTAAATCTGTATTTCAGCTTCACGTGAGATGGCTATAATGAAACTGTACAATGACTTAAATTGGTGCATATAGGTCGGCAACGGCAATTGACTTGCTATGCTGCAATTTTCTTCAATTACAGAAGGGTTTGTCACAGCTTTTATGATACATAAATTGATATCTGAGATGGATACTATGAAAAATTATGCTGATTCACCTCGAGGGTATATCGGGTGGCACTGTTATTATTCACTTTCTGTGATTTTCTATATGGTTTATTTCAGCTACTACTGGTTAAAATTACACTAAACTGAATATATAAAAATCTTTATTGTGAGATGCATGTTCATTAAATTTTCGTGTTTGTTAACCAGTAGCTAGCGTTGTTATATAGAATGATAAAAAATAAAGTTTTGTAATGGTTATAACATTTTAATTTTCCATGCTTCCCAATTTAAGCTTGAAAGTGTAAAACTATATCGCACAATCTTATTTCGGTAACAGAGATCAAATTTTGCCCTATAATAAAACTCAAGGCAGAGAGGATTTTAAACAAATTTTCAAAAATCTCCCCTTTTAGCTTTTCTGTTATCGAGGAAATTTGCAGTATAGCAACGCCACATATTGGCCGATAAGCATCCAAATTGAATTAGCATAATGTCTCATAATGGTCTTCACATATATCATGTTTTGTTTGGTTATACGCAATAGAACCTGATATATAGCCTCCCCTTAAATTGCGGAAATCGCTGTATAGCAGCGTCACCTGTGGTGCAGTTGACACCAAAAGTTGACAGATACTCATTTAGGTTAAGGTGCATAAACATATAAATTTGTATGTGATTCTGTGCAGTAGTTCCTGATATATAGTTTTCCCTTAAATTGCAGAAATCGCTGTATAGCAGCGCCACCTGTTCGCCGATAACGAATTCAAACTGAATCAGCATAATGTCTCATAATGGCCTTCACATTTTTCATGTTTTGTTTGATTATACGCAATAGAACCTGAGATATAGCCTCCCCTTAAATTGCGGAAATCGCTGTATAGCAGCGCCACTTGTTGAGCAGTTGGCATCAAAAGTTGATAGGCACTAATTTAGCTCAAGGTGCATCTACATGTAAATTTATATGCAATTCTGAGCAGTAGTTCCGGAGATACAGTTGCCACAAAATTTTCGTCACACACACACAGACAGACATTTTCTAAAAATAGCAAAATCGTGTTCTAGACCTCTCAAAACGTGTAAATCCGTCGAAAACCGGAAGTCGAAAATTTTTACGAATCCAGTACTTTCTTCTATTGAATATAGAAGAAAGTAAAAACAAAAAATTCTTAAACTATTTACAGACGGTGGAGGCGGACAAACGGACAGTAGAATAGACAAATACACTCATTCAAATCATATTTACATTAAAAAAAAAAAAAAAAAAGTTTAATGTAAACGAAAATGCAATTCAGCAAATTTCCAATAATAACCCTCAGTGTAACTGAATTTTTTTGTGTGACTCTGTAAATCTAATGCTAATCATACTACATTCTATAGAAAGCATTCTTTTGTGCATTTAATAACATATTTCAATTTCATTAAAATTTGTGCAAAGTTATTAAAATTTGGTTTATAGAAATACCCCTCATAGAACGAAATGCTTTGGAATACTTTCGACTATCCTTGTACATAAAACAATAACAATATTTACTCCATTTTCCACAGAGAACACGCACACCTTCTTACAGTCGGCTGCAAAATTATTCGAGCACTAGCAATAATCCTTGCCAAAAAAAAAAGTACACTTAATACAGCTTTGTTAAATAAATCCTTGTCGAGTCATGTTCTTAATCAGTCTAAGAACATGATTCGACAAGGATTTACTTAGCAAAACAGTCTTAAGTGTACTTTTTAAATATAGGAATTATTGGCTAGTGCTCGAATAATTTTGCAGCCGACTGTATTTCCGCAAAGGGCACGGCTTCTTCTATTCCTCCTTCTTCCCTTTCACCCCGTGCCGCTAAGGGCACGTCACCGCTTTTTCCCGCATGATGAAGAGCCGTGCTCAGTTATTTCAACTAAAAACATTTGTTATTTGTTTCGGCAATTTATTTTGTTTGATTACAGTTTTTATTCGCCTCAATTAATAACCTTAAAAATAAATAAATAAATACAGCGCTACCAATAATGAATGCCAATACATAGTAAAAAGACGTCGTCGCTCTTTTGTTGTAGACCACTACAAGAATAGTAACAGCTGACTAAAAGACTAGTGTATCCAAAATTTTCCTAATTTATTTATATTTTTTCAATCATTTTCCCAGTTTGTATGGCACTGTACGTTTCTTTGTTAAGTTTAAAGAAATCATGTTAAAATAAATCTTTTAAAGTGCCAGGAGCGATTAATCTGACAGGAAAAAGCTCTTACAGTAAGGCGACCAAATTTTTGAAACCCAATTTGAGGACAAATCATCACAGCGTCCTCAAATTGAAGGGCCATTCGAGGACAGACCTAATTTTGCTCTAATTTCAGGACAAATTTGTAAATTCCAGGACATTTGTCCTCAAACGATTTTCAAACTGCTGAGGACATAGGTTGAAATTTGAGGACTGTCCTCATGATTCGAGAACGTTTGGTCACCTTATCTTACTGTCAAATACTTTGAAGCAGTGTATTTTTACAGATTAAATCATTAAACTATATCGTTTTGTATATAAATTTGTCTGAAATCATCCAAACAAAGAAAGATCAAAATTAAAAAATCTGTCTTAATCAAAAATTAATGTTGTACGAGAGGCCTTCTTTTTAAATGAATATTCCCGAACATCCTGTTTTATTGAAGGTGTTCTCAGGGCCCCAGTAAAAAGGCAAGGGTATGCGATGCCTCTGCAACAGAGCGAGTGAGCAATGAGCCCCCCAACCCCATTCAAACAAGAAGATTATTTCAATCTCTCTTTCAGTTGAAAGTTAAAGTAAAGAATTGTAATGGGGCTCCAGAAGAAACGTCAACTTCAGGCCCTCCCTGGGTGCTCTACAATTAAAAAATATGATCCTTGCCCGTCCTTTCGTATTTAAAAGAAATATGCCGAATTTAAATATATTACGAGCGAAAATTCGACTCCGAAACAACAATTGTCTCTTAAACGAGCCTTTTGCAATTTATAATGTTTGTATAGAATTTTTTTGATTTACATATTACGGGAACAATGACATCCTATATTTGTTATTACACAACACATGCACACATTTAAAAAGTAGGCCTCCCGTCCTAAATGAAATTCTGTTTAGAGCTTTAGATACTTTAGAACAGAACCGGACAGAACTTTATTATTACTTTTTTCTTTTTGCGCTGCGTGATAATTTAAAAAATAAAAAAAAGAATCACGCTGACAAACTGAATATAATAGAAAACCTTATATGTTAATGCTATGAATAAATAAACTAGTCTCTAGTTTTAGCTCGTCACAGCCATCAAGTTAAATAAGAGGAAGATAAAAACGTATCAAAAAATATTTTGAACAGTAGAAGTCAGAATAAGTGGGGAAGCGAAAGAAAATAACTTCCTTTTCGAATAATCAAGTTGAACCGGTTTTTTGCGACTACTGATGAGGCAACTGACGCCTGTAATGTTGTCTTTTTTAACCCTTGTTTCTAACTTTCTATGAAGTCTGTTGACAACTTAAATTTTGCTATGTCTCTACCACAGACAAGTAGAATCCCTACTGACAGCTCAAAATGATAAAAGTCCCCTACTTTAGTGAAAAATCATAAAAAAATTGGAAAAACTAACATAATCCATGTAAAATTCCATGAAAATTCTTACAAAATTATCCCGAAAAATCCTTACGAATTCAAAATCCGTCCCTATATCCTAAAAAAATTGCTAAAAGTCCCTATGCGTAGAGATAAATCCCTACAGTTGGCAACACTCGCCGTGGCGTTCACGCATGCGCAAAGTTTTATGTTTACATAATCAACAAATCAACAGGCAGGAGGCAGGAGCATTTCATGTTTCATGCTGTTTTCAGTACTGCAAAGCTTCAAATTGTCATAGTTCCTGTTCCAGTCTTGTTGATTTGGTATTCGTTGATGTTGAACTACTTACTTGAGGAAGTTAGATGATTTTACAGTGACAGTTTCGGAATACAGTGAATTTTCTTTGTACAATCAAAATGCCACCGAAGCAAGACATAGTTCTTATAACTGGTAGCTCCGGATGTTTGGGGCAGTTCATAGTTAAATTATTACAAGAACGAGACGACAATGTTATCGAAATTCGTTTGTACGATAAATCCCCTTATGAAAATAAATTAGGTCATCCTGAAAAGAAACAGATGACCGAATACATAGGAGACATAAGAGATAAAAAGAAGCTTAAGGAAGCAATGGAAAATGTAAATTGTGTTATCCATGCTGCAGCTGTTATTGACGTTGGAGTTATGCCCGATGTTCAGTCATTGAAATCAAATAATATTGATGGTACTCAAGCAGTTATCGAAGCATGTTTGGAAACGAATGTTCCACGTTTAATATTTGCTAGCACTACAGATATGGTATGTGGCAGTGAGCATGTTTTCTACGGCACCGAAAGTACAACTCCAATTCCTACAACTTTCATGTTAGGCACGTATGCAGAAACCAAATGCAGAGCTGAAGAATTGATTATAAAAGCAAATGGACAGTTGTGTTCTGATAATAAAACTGTTTTGAAGACTATATCTTTAAGACCTACACCTTACTTTGGAGAAAATGACAAACATTTCTTTAGTAATTTTTTGCGATATGCTAAGAAGACAGGTTGTCATTACAGAGTTAAAAGTTTAGATGAACGCTTACAAATAAGTTACGTTGGAAATGTGGCCTGGGCTTTTTTAAAAGCTAAAGATAGACTTGCTGTAGATGAAACAATTGCAGGAGAAGCTTTCTTTATCACAGATGACACACCTATAATAGATATCCATGAACTTGTTCAACCTTATATAGAGTCTAAGGGTTTTAGTGTTAGCTCTTTTACTATTCCTTATTGGATTGTGTGGATTTTTCTTTCAATAATTTGTGCCTGCATTCACCTGATAAGCTTCTTTTATCCCATGAAAGTAGATGTGCCTTCTGTGGAAGTGCTGAATTATGTATGTTCAACATTTTTCTTTAACCGTAGCAAAGCAACACTTCGCCTAGATTATGAGCCTATCTACACACCTGAAGAAGCTAAAGAGAGATCATTGCCGTATTATAAAAATTTTGTTTTAAAATAACACCATCCCCAGGAGTGTATCCAAAGGGTAGCTAATTGTTTTCCAGGAACCTCAGCAAGGATTATTTTTTGTTTAATAGGTAATAACACTCATCTATAAATTTGGGAAGCTTTGATTAAGAATGATTTTAATTGACGAAGCTAACAGTTAAATAATGGTGAAATTCAAACTCATTTTAAACGCAATAACAAAAGATAACTTTTTTCATTAGGATTGACATATGGAATTAATTCTTTATTTGTATGTAAAAGTAGATGACATTCTAAAGTGGGTAAATGATAATTCTTTTCTTTTTTTATGTTTTTATATATTTAAGAAATAGCAAAATAATAGTATTATTTGCTGTAAAATCTGAAATGTTTTGCAGAAAAATAGCTTTCATATGACTGAAGTGTTTTGCCTTTCCCCCATAAAAGGCTTGGTTATGTTTCTATCTTATAACATATCAGTATGCATGTGATGCATTATTTGTTAGATTTTCTAACAATACATTCCTCTCATGTTTGATAATTCATTTCTAATTGTTAGATATAAATGTAAAAAACAATATATTTTATATTATGGAATTTTAAGAGTGATTTTTATAATCGAAAATATGTAAGTATGTCATAGTATTCCATGTTTAATTGTTTGTATATTTATTTCTGTGCTGCGATTTTTTTTTATAAGTACGATTTATTTTGTCTAATTTGCTTATTTTTCTAAATTAAATTAATAATTATCTTATATCTGTTGATTTGATAATTACAGATTTTTTCTTTCTTTTTATTTTCATTCATGATTATTTCATAGAGAGATCAATTTATAGAATTTTTATTAAATTATTATAATGCAAGAATCACTGCATAAATATTTTTGAAAATTTTAGAATCAATAAAAGTTGCCTAATGGCTGATTTTTATATATGGGTTTTAGACACTTAACCAATTTAGGAGAAAAAAAGTGTTTTTTTATACCATCTACAAAATTATTTATGATAAAAAACAAAAAAAGTAGATGAATGATTTTTAAATCAATATATTTTTTGCATGTTTCATAAAAATGAATTTTTTGTAAAATTTTCCCATCTTTGAAGTATTATTTCAAATGATTGCCTATAATTTCGTTCAATGAAACAACCACTACTAACTTGATATTAAACATTATATAGAGTGACTGCTAAAATGGAAGGTTTTTCACAAAAATGAATCCAAAAAATTAAAATCAGGATCAACCTAGGTGATTGATTCAGGTTTTAATTTTTACGGTCCACTTCCATTTTAAGTCACTATATATAATATTTAACATCAAGTTAATAGTATTTTGTTGATCCAAGTTATTTGAAATAATACTGAAAACACACACACACACATATCTGTACTGATAAGTATAAAGGATTTAAGTCCAAAAATGTCGATTTTGAGCTAAGCACATAGTCAGACTCTGAAAAAAATTCTCTACCGATTGGTGTAAAGGATTTAAGTCCATGTCATTTAGTCTTTGAGAAAATCGATTGGTAAAAAAAGATTCAAGTCAGAAATTAAGCATTAATCATTGGTATAAAATATTTAATTCAGTTTTTCCCCTTTGTTAAATGAAGGTTGACAATTACTGAATGGTATAAAGGGTATAAATCAACATAATCCCTTTTTCTTAATCTATTCTTCTAATTAGTTTTTAGTTAGTTTAACTTTATTTTTCGTCTCCTGAAAAATCAAGAATATGGACTTAAATCCTTTATACTTATCAGTACAGATATATATAATGATAAATTTTATGAGTTTGAATTTGTTGAAAGGGCCATTTTGATAAATTTTATTTTGTGAAGGAGACCATTTTATGGATTTAAATTTTGTGAATGGCAAATTAAAAAGTCCTAGTATTTACTTGGATCAACCTCATATAGCTTTACTAGTTTGGACTAGTGCTGCACCGAGTAGCACTTTGGCCGAGTAGCCGAGTACCGAGCACTCGGCCTTTTACTACTCGGCCGAGTACCGAGTAGTTGTAAGAAAGAATAATTGACATATATATATATATATATATATATATATGAAGAATTTCGCACATTTTGAAATTTAAAAAAGGCTTTTTGAACACGAAATTAAGTTAAATCGCAAACAGCATGTTTTCATGAAACGTTTCAGAACTTTTGTAGTGTATATACACAATTAAGTTCATTGTTATATTTGATACTTCCAGCTTAGTGGATTATTAAAACCATAATAACTGATAACTTCATTCTTTATTATATAGTCTTTCTCAGATGCGAATCATTCTCAGATAATTCTTAGAGAATATAAAAGTTCCTATACACTCAGGCTTAATTTAAGAGGCATGAAGTTCACATATGAAATGAGAATATTAAAATAAATATTTTATCATTTCAAACATGATAGATTTCATTAATCTTCAAATTCTAGAAGAGTAAAAAAGGTAGGTGGTTTTGGGTCATAATTCGAAAAACAACATTTTTGATTATTAAAATACATTTTTAATAACATTTTAGTGTATTTACCTTTTTCATAAATAATTATTATTTTTAAAATAAAAAACCAATTTTTTCTTACAGTTTTAAAAGTGTCTTACTTTTATTTGAACAAATATGTAACTAAAGTTTTATTTACTATATTAGTATCATATAAGGGTTCTTTTTTCTAAAATATTTTATTTTTGTATGTTTTATAGATACAATAAGTTTTTATAAAAGAAATTTATATATTACATGCATACAAGATGGTTATACTCAAATTCTTGTAACTAAAATGGATAAGCTCATATCATGAATCATCTCTATACAGAGTTTGGTGGCAATCTGCTTGCTCATTTTAACTGCAGAAAGCTGTTTGCAGCGAAAGTTTAATGACTATGTTTATATTTTAATATTTTTTAGTTTAGTTAGTAATAAACAACTCTTATGAATACATTTCTTTCAATAATACATAAAAATAATGAAATTCTTAGAACTACTCGGTATTGGCCGAATACTTAGTCCAAATTTGGCCGAGTACCGAGTACTCGGCAAACTGGCCGAGTAGGCCGAGTACCGAGTATATAACGAGTACTCGGTACAGCTCTAGTTTGGACCATCCAATGATTATTTTTATTGATCTTTCGCTTGTCAGATTATTAAAACTGATAATGAAACTGGAATCACTGATATGTACTAATAAACAGTGTCTTGCTCTTAATTTTATTTTTCACATTCATAAAGTTGCAGACTAACAGATTATTAAAATACTTTGTATGTATGAGTTACAAAATACAACATAACAATAATGTAAATAAATTTAATACAGTAGGGGTAGGGAACCAATTATTCAAAATAATCGAGGACAACTAATCCTATACAGCTAGTTGCTTATTAAAATACAATAATACAGTCAAATCTCATTAACGTAAATTACTTTCAACATGAACTGTTTCCACAATTCCTGTCAAAATGAAGATTGGTTTAGTTACTGATATAGCATGAACTACTGAAAACATGAACAAATTTTTATCCCACTTCAAATTCACGTTAACGAGGTTCGACTGTACCTATTAATCAACTTGTAAAAATTGCACATGATTCTGCCTTTGTATCAGATTTAAAATAAAAAAATTAAGGCTTAAATTAATCAAATTAAAATAGTTAATTAAACTGAAAATTAAAAAAAAAAATTAAGTTTTGAAATAATTTTCATTCTAAGTAAAATATTAATCAATTTAAAATGCATAAGAATCTTTTGGAAATTTATAACAACAACAACAAAAAAAAAAAAAAAAAAATGCATATGTTTTGTGTAGATTGTGGTATGGAAATCATTCATCATTCGTTTACAGGGCCACTGAAAGTATTTAGATATATTCAAGCTATACTTGGAAATTGCTGGAATTGTAATTCATTTTGTGTAGATGTGTTTCATATAAGACTAAATTTAAGTACATAATGTTATAGTGCATATTGTTCATAGACATTACAAGGCTACCCAAAATTGAGCTAAACATTCTTTTCTATTTAATGTAATTGATTGAAGTGCTTTGCTACCCTTTACAATGCCAGTGAACACTGCTCGAAAAGGTAAATAAAATTTTCCTATCCACACTATAAACAAAGTATTTTTTGATATTTTTTAATTTGTGTTTTTGTATAATATCCTGTTTTGAGGCATGAAACTCCAATTTTTAGTGGTTGATCTGTATGTATAGCTGTTATTAGCATAACTTAAAATCAAATAACTTCAAAAAATTCAAATTTGGTATTTTGAAATTCATATTAGGTTGTTACTTGAACAGAGCCTGATTACGACCTGCTGGGGCCCAAGGCCCAGGATGATTTTGGTGCCCCCCTCCCACACACACACCTCCTCGAACAAGTTAAAGTTGTTTTTCTATTATTTTATTTAATTTGTGCGCTAAGTTTTGATTGCTGGCAACAAAGTTAAGGCATCACCATCATAAGAAATTAGTTTTCACTTCTTTTGCAAAGAGACCTCAAATTATTATTATTATTTTTGGAGGAGGGGATATTTTTCTTCTATGACTGTTGGAAATCACTTCCATAAAAATGTAATTTTTTACATTATTTAATACTTTATAATGCTGTTTTTTTTTAAAATCCTAATCTATCTCATTCATAACCATACAAAGTCAGTGGGTATGTAAATCTTAACGCATGACCAAATACTATTGAAAATGCAAAGATATTTTCCATTAGTTCTTTAATTTATATTATATAACTGTAAGTCTGTCAGTGAAACTTCCTCTGGATTTTTAGATCCGCTGTAAAAAAATTATATCCATTCAACCAATCTCCACGAAAACTGGTACATTTCATAATCTATCTAATGCTGTATTTTTTAATTTAATTGGAAAATTGGTCAAAAGGTATTTAAAAAATCCCTGTTTTCAACTAAAGATTATTATCGTTAGCTAACTTTCAGTTAATTTTTTTAAGGAAACCTTTGCAAAAAATAGCATTTTAAATTAAAAAACTGTTTTGATTCCCCTAGATAAAGGTGCCCTAGGCCGAGGCCTAGTCGGCCTGTGTGATAATCAGGCCCTGTACTTGAAAAAATTTGATCAAGATTGGCAAGTTAATAACAGCTTTGATTATTTTTTTTTTTTCATTCTAATAAATGCAGCCACTATAATTGAACTAAGGGTTGAGGGGAGCGGTACCCCCCCCCCCCACACACACACGCACACACAGAATTATATATCAAATAAAACTATTCCTAAATCTATATTAGATTATTTTTAAAATTGATTGAATTGTATTAATCTTACCTTATTGATCTTATGACTTAATATGCAATCTATTGTATTGAAATGCAGAGTTAGAGAAAGTTGTGTAAGTGACACACCAGATTATTTCTTTTTATTAAGTCATTTGATTTATGCTTCATTAGAATTCCCTCACCTATTATTCATTTCAAAAGTCTTTTATGCATTGTTTCATTCAATGCTAATTTATATTTCTTTCTTCATTAAGATTAGCTTCTAGAACAGATACTTCAAAAAAGATCTCAAGGTTTTTTTTTTTTTTTTTTTTTTAACGTGTTATCTTAATAAATACGAGGCATTTAATTAATCTGTTGCTTAAAAATTTCTGTAGAATTTTATATCAATACTTTAAAATAAAAATTTATTTTATAGTATTTATCAAGATTGGCTGGTTTGGACCCATGGGTTTTTTCTTAAAAAAAAAAAAAAAAAAAAAAAAAAAAGGAAATTTTTAATAGTATTAACTGTTTTTAATACCTTCCTTTTTTGATGAATATTAATATTTTCTATTTGATTTTCTGTCTGTTTGTGTGCCTTTAATGTTTTGTTAATAATGAATTTCTATATGTATATATAGTTGTCTTCTAAAAGATCAGTAGTTTTGTTAATAGATATTCTATTAGTGGCTATATAAAACCTTCAGAAAGTAGAAATAAATTTTTGCATGGAAATGCATGCATTTTTTTTTTTTTTTTTGATCAGGCTGGGCCTGATTTTATTTTTTTTATGGTCCTCAAAACTTTGGCCCATGCAGATTTCTACCTGGTTCAGCATCTGAAGTGAAACTGCTTGTAACAGTAAAAAAAAAAAAAAAAAGTTAAAGATCAAATCTTACAAGAGTAGTTCTGAAAATGCTCCAGGCAAATCCTCAAGATAGTAATGAAATTTTAAAAGGTATTAATTTACATTTATCAGGTATTCATTCTTTAAAATTCCAATGTTCAACGTAAAAATGAAGCTTTTCGAAATGATTTCAAGCATGAAGATAAATTGCTTTTTACTTAAAACTGGTTGAGAAATAATTTGAAATCTTTATATCAGTCAAAAGTAATTTATGTACACTTTAATATAGGTCAGTTATCTACATCTAATTAGCTTACGATTTATAGATATTAAGGTTGTATGTTTATCATCATATTGCACTCTAGCATGAAAGGTGATATTTGCCTTCAATATTACAGAATTGATATACATTAAGGCAGTGGTAGTGAACTCTGTTCCCACTAGTGGGCATTCCAGCTTTAATGATGAGCAGTATGGGTTTTGTCCAATACAGAAACACTTTCCTTTTTTTTAAATATGACTTTTAAAAAACATTGAAATAGAAAAATGCTTTATTATTATTTGCTTTAACTTGCTATAACTCTGTTTTGAAAATTTTACAAAGTAAAGTGACTTCTCTACTCTATAAACCTCTGAAATCACTGTTTTTGTGGAACCGGCGGGCAGTTAGACAATTTTACTGCTAACATACATTCAGAATTAGGCACTAGGTATAAATTGGTTCATTACCCTTGCATTAAAGGATCCAATGGATCAACTTATCAAAATAATAGCAGGAAATTTATATAAGAACATGAACTTTTTCTTAGTATGAATACCCTGTGGTAGAATTTAAGCGACACAGCAACATTGTCACAGAAAAAAAATTGTCACTTGCAGAAAGATTTGTCCATAAAAGTGAAAGCTACTTCTAAATTTCAGTAAAAAATAGAACCCCCTGTCTTGTATTTAAGAATTCTTCAACAGTCTACTAATAATATTGATGTCTTTATAGTTACATGTACATATTATGTGTAAATAAGAAAATATGTCAATATTGCCTTGCAGTAAACGTTTGCACGAAGACTTGTCGCAAAAAGCATAAAAAAATTTTGCCATAGGGGATGAATAAATGTTAATGTGTGAAATCATGATCTCAAACACTAAATCATAATCTCACATCTACAACAAATTTCTCTCTAATCATCTTGGGTTAAACCAGAATAAAATGCTTTTTTTTTTTTAAGATATGTCAGAAAAGGTTTCAAAAGGCAGAAACTTCACAATAACAATGCAGAATTTTTTATATAACTATGTTACTTTTTGTGGTTACGATTTTGGCTTCATGTTTTTCCCGACATATGTTGTCTCTTCTTGTGTAATTCCTCCAAGAGATTTAGTGGAAATTCTCCAACTTTTACAGATTTCAATCAATTTCCCTGACTTTTTCAATGTTGTAAAATTCATTGACTTTTCTTCTAGGTTGCTAGCCACCCTGTTAATGCATGCTTTCCTTAATAAACTTTCGAAGAGGTTTTTGATTGAAAAATAGGATTACATTTTGAGAGTCATTTGTGATTAAGTATAGCACTATTTTATAAACTGGGTGACTCATTAAATTTATAAATAAGTTTGAAAATTCATAAAAATTGAAGGAATTGTTAGGCTTTAACATAGTTTGTAAAAAAGTTATGAAAAAAAATTTTTAAGTACAATTTTTTAAAATATTTTTTCATGGAAGATGCTGCAAGCATTAAAACCCTTAAAGTTTCTCGAAAAACTACAATTTTTTTCATACAGACAAATAAGATGGCATTCAAAATTATCCTAGATCAAGTCTACAGACTCAACATTGCACTTACAAGGGAAGTATGAATTAGTAAAATTGCTATTGAAACCAAACCAACCTTAAATTAAAGAGCATGGTCGAAAACATTGGGTACCGTACAAATTTGCTGCAACAACTCCCATGGGTGTGAGATATGCCCTCTATTAGTTTTAGTTATTTCTATAAAAGTCAACAAAACACGCAGCGTAGTGTGAACGGATGGTGCAGTGCTAGCGTGCTTAACTTCGGATACAGAGGTCGTGGGATCAAGTCCCTGCAAAGGGCGTTTTGTATTTTATTTTTTTATTTCAACTGAAATATTTATTTTTGACATTTTTAATTAAATTAAATCATTATTTTAAGAGAAAATATTAATTATATTAAAACAAGTTTTGTTTTTTTTTCAGCGCGGACAATTTAATATATTTTTATTTTTAACCAATTTGTTTATTTATTAAATTTGAAGAAATTAATAATTTAACAGGAAATACTTTTATATATTATATTTAGATAAGATTTTGTTAATGATTACATTCAGATAAAATTTTGTTAATGATTGTTTTGTATAAATTATGAATTACTATTTTTTAACGATGACATTAATAGCAAGAGTTAATCGTCTGCTCTCAATTGTATTATTTATTCGGGCAATTTTTTGCATAAAAAATCCTGAATGGTGAACAGCTGTTGCTTAACTATTCGATGTCACATTTAACATTTATTTCAAATATTTCATTAAACAACTGTCAAATTTCGTGGTGTCGGAAGAACTGACAATAATATTGAAGACAATGACAATTTTTTTCAAAATGATTTTACTAATTTATAATTAATTTACATCTAAAAAAATTCAAAATCTGGGTAAATATGAATTTTACAAATCAAGTAATCTCGACGAAAAGCCAAATATTTGACAAAATGTTCGTGATGAACAATAATTGACGGTGAACAAAATTGAAATTCAAATAATTGTGATAAATTTTTTTTATTTTTCTTGTTCTAATTGTGAAAAATACTTATGGTTTCATGATTTTTCTACTTTTAATCATAATTGTTATAAATTAGAAACTATATTCGTAGCTTCAAACATAGTTTTCTTTTTTACAAATAAAAAAATGCATTTCTTAAATTCATTTTCAATACTTTATTAATTGGAATACTCAAAAATAAAAAAAATCTTCTTAATGTAATAAATATTTTCTCTTAAATTAATAATTTAATTTAATTAAAAACGTTTAGAAAAAAAAAATTGAAAAAATTACAAAATGCCCTTGCGAGACTCTATCCCAAGACCTCCGTATCCAAAGTCAAGCACGCTAGCACTGCACCATCAGTTCACACAACGATGTGTGTTTTGTTGGCTTTTATAGAAATAACTAAAACTAATAGAGACATATCTCACCCCCATGGGAGTTGTTGCAGCAAATTTGTACGGTACCCAATGTTTTCGATCATGCTCTTTAATTCAAGCTTGATTGGTTTCAATAGCAATTGTACTGATTCATACTTCCCTTGTTAGCTGTGAAGGAAGTTCTCAGATATACCTTCACTGATCCGAAAAGAATTTCTTTTATGAAGCATGTGACTATTCTAAATCTCAAGTTTAATGCATATCCATTTGACCAAATTCCAGGATAAAAATTAACATAAGGTTTTGGGTTTGTGATGTTGCTGAGTGGTCATATTTTGCACACATTAAGTTTTATTAGACTAGCACTTATGGCTTAAAATGGAGTCCAAACCACTATAAACATCCCATGCTTCAACTGGGATATGAACCCAGCCATAGTGCCAGTCTTTCAGCTTCCACATTAGCAAATACAATCAGATGGATAGCTAGCAGTTTAACTTTTCTGAATTTCTTATTTTCCATGACTGGTCATTTTCTCCGATTTCTGCTATTTGTTTCCCACAAAATTTTCAATTCAACAATTTAGAATAGTGAGCTTTTAACTCCAGAAGTACTGCAGCAAGACAAAATTTATCTGAAGTTTAAGATTGCCAGACCAAATATGGTAACACAAGAAATATAAAGGATTCATAAAATAGATAAAATTCATATCTACAAAGAAAATAAACAGGGTTGCCACTCAAACAGGAGAATGAAATTTCCTGACTTTTCCAGGTACATTCTAAGACAATTCCAGTCTAACCATATATTGAGCACTGGTTGTGTTGAGGGCAAAATAATTATGGTACTACTTGAGAACACATAAAATACATATGACAAAAGTTACATACAGTGATAGCATCTGTCGCTTATAAGCAGAATAAGAAATTTCTTTCACAAGTGGAAAGGAAGGCTGGCGATGTTTAAAAAAAAATCATGGAAGCTAAGGGAAGAAAAAAAAAAACCTACGTTGACCCTACATTAGCAGAAAAATTGTTTTTTCTTTAGCAACCATCATATGAAATTCCCTGACTTTTTCAGATTCTGGCTAAAATATTCAAATTCCCTGACTTTTATGGTAAATTTTCAAATTCCCTGACTATTCTAGGTTCTCCAGGTAGCATGGCAACCCTGAATAAATTAAGGCAATGCAACAAGCACTGTAATCTAGAAGACATAATGCAAATTCTATTAGTATTTTTAAGAATAGCATTTCTTTTTTTCTTTAAGCTATTGATTTAACAAAGTGGCTAGCATTTAAACTTTTCTGAATTCCCTGACTCTTACTGTTTAATTCCCATGAAAATTTCATGACTTTAGTAAAAAATTTAGTGATTTAAAATAGGATTAACAATTTAATGATTATTCAGAAAATTTGTCAATTCCCTAACTGCTAGCCACCTTGATTAACTGCAGATTGAGGCTCTGCAGCACTCGCTGCCATGCTACTTTGCTTTCAACAGTGATATTTCTATAAAATTTTGTCAATTTCCCGGCTTTTATAGATTGCCAGATTTCCCTTTTTCTTGACTGTTAGCTACACTAATAAAACAAAGAGCATCAATTTCACATTTGCAGTTTTCTGTTTTCACATTCAGAAAATTCCCAACTGTTAAATTGATGGATCTTTTTTAAAAATGTATTTTTTTAATATTTTATTTTGAAGTTGCAAAATGAAAAAAATTCACATATTGAAAATTCGTATTTTGCAGCTTCAAGGTAAAAAAATATTTTTTTAAGAAAGGTCTGTCAATTTAACAGCTGGGAATTTTCAGAATGTGAAAACAGAATTTAAAAATTTGTATTAGTGAATAAGTTATTTGTAAAGAAAAATTTCCCATAGAATAACATTAGTTTCGGCTTCTGGTGGCGGTGAGTGAAGAGGGAGGGCCCTTAAATACAGGTCTACAAAAATGTTAGTAAAATTTTAGTTGATACACGTTTTAGGTATGCTGAGGCCAAAAATGAAGCCAGTTTTTCCTATCACGTATAGATTTTTGTCAATACTTCATTTTTTATAGTTTTTAGTATGATTAATCACGGAAACATACTATAAAAGTTATATAATTTTATCGATGGAAGAGTCATAGAAGAAATTGTGTTAGTAGACACCTTGTATTAACAAAAATCGATACAGGACATAGAAAAGCTTACTTTAGTTTTGATTTCAGTACAGCAAAAGATAAATCAGCCAAAATTACCAAATCAAAATTTTAGGTGTAAACTGGTGTAATCATTATTAGTTTTTCTCTCAATCTTTTTTTTTTTTTTTTTAAAGGTCCTTAAAATTTTGATATTGAAGATGAGGGCGAAAAAACTTTGTAAGCAAAACACTGAAAAAGCATATAATTATTATTTTGAACCAGGGTTGGAGTTTAGGACATCCGAAACTGGTTTTGGACAGGACAGGTGGTTTTTACCGTCCTTTTATTTCTGTGAAATTTGCATATCAGTCATCAAGTGCAGTGTTCATTAAATATTTTGTATGGCAGAACCTAATTAGGCTATTTATTTTTTCTAGATGCTCTGAAGGGACTCTTAACCTATCATTGTCTGGAGCCAAATACTACCATGTTATTTTACTGGGGAATTCACTACTTAATTTTTTTTTTAAGTTCAATTACCACATTCAGAAAATTCACAAATGTTAAACTCTTGTTTTCCAAAAATTTTTTTTGTAAATTTTTAATATTTCATTTTAGAGTTGAGAAATGCAAAAAAATAAATTTAATGCTTTTTTTTTTTTTTTTTTGCATTTTACAGCTACAAAATGAACTACATTCAGAATTAAAAAAATAAGTTTTTGAAAACAAGAACCAATTTGATTTGTTGATAACACATATACATCAGATTTGTATGCTTGACTTGTGTCCGCTTGTAAATCCTTGTTAGATAAAGACAGATAGCATATGACTGAATTACAGTATGAAGAATTGAAAACACCCAGGGCTGGCACGGGAATTGAACCTGCTCTCCTATGCTCGAAGGCGATTAGCAGCGTGGTCACCTAACCACTCGGCCACAGAGGGCCCAAGAACCAATTTAACAGTTATGAATTTTCTGTTTGTGAAAATGGAACTTGAAAAATACACTAGGTTATGAATAATTCAGTTGATAAATTTTCCCATATAACAACATGCGCTCTGGCAGTTGGAGATGGAAAAATTCAAAGATGTAAAGAGGATATTAACATGACGGTCTTAACATTAGAGAAATATGTATAGCTTTTACGGTATCTACTAAATGCAGCTATATAAATAACATTGTGCTGCTAAAAAGGCAGATTCTTTAGAGAGGCATTATTAGCTTCTTCCAGTGTTGCCAGAGTTGGGGACTTTTGTATTCAACTATTACCAATAAATTTGAGAAGCGATATTTCATATTCATAATAGACGATTAATCTTCAAAGTGATTAGGCAACTGTTACAATCAAAATTTAGTGGTGGATATTGAATAAAATAAAGCCCCAAATCTGGCAACACTGGTTTCTTCTATATTCAATAGATAGACTATTAGATTTGAAAAACAAAAAAAGAAAAGAGATTCATGGTTTTTGATTGATTTATACATTTTGAGACGTTCAGAACACAATTTGACTATTTTTAAAATGTATGTCTGTGCGTGATAAACATTTTCTGGCAAATGTTTCTCAAATAACAGAATTTCATACAGATTTACCTATAGTTTCAGCTTGACATAAATTATCAACTTTTGGTGTAAATCACCCACACAATAAGAATTATTTTTAAGTAAGTAAACATTATGTATATAATGGTTATATTCAACCAGAATTTTTTTTTGTATATGTACGAGCATTACATTTCCTCTTTCCCCAACAGAGTGTTAATCACTTGACTGCTTCAGAAAACAGCAAAATGTTTTCACCGTACTGTTTTATAACGTGCTAAAATGAAAGTTATATCATCTCAACATTACAAAAATAACTAGGGGAGGACCCTAGTTTTGACCCACCTTTCTTTACTCTGCTATTTTTAGCTTTCAAAAACTTCCAACACATGGCAGCACATCCTACTGATACAAGGTAACAGCCATGTTTGTTTGAAAAATTGTCCCATGCTTATTATTTGAACAAGCTTAAAATTTGTGTTTTCCTCATCAAAAAGTAAGTCATTTTGATTAAATTTGTAAGGCATTGTGCAAATATTCTTAATCAAATATTAGAATTCAGATTTATATGATTAAAGTATATACCTCAAGCTAATATGTGCTATAATTAGTTTTGCTAAATAACTGTTTAATTCCCTGATTTTTTTTATGAAATTGCAAATGGCTATTGAGGGAGACTTGACCCATGGGTTAAGCCTCCCTTACATATTTCTTTGTTATTGGAGACTGAAAATATTAATTCATCTATTTAATTGTAAAAAAAAAAAAAAAAAAATTGTTTTTAGCATGTACCATTCTTTTACCAAACACAAGCTGTTGAGCATTCCAGTGGATGGATGACATCCGAAAACTTTGACATCCGAAAAGTGTTTTTAACACATTTTGCAAAGTATACAAAATGTAGTACACAGAAAAAAGTTCTTATTATACTTGATAATCATGAAAGTCATGTATTTCCCAAAGGTTTGTAATTCTGCAAAGATAATGGAATTGAACTCTTAACATTGCCACCGCATACAAGTTGCAAATTGCAACCACTCGATCGATGTGTGTTTGGACCCTTTAAGGGTTTCTACAATGAAGCATGTGATAACTTTATGGTGAGTAATCCAGGAAAACCAATTGGACCTTACGATATTCCTGAACTCATTGGAAAATCGTATCCATGAGCTTTCACCCCCATAAACATTCAAAAAGGATTCACTGTTACGGGGATATTTCCTTTTTGATTCAGGTATTTTTACAGAGGCAGATTTCATGGCCTGCAGTGTGACAAACCAGCCTTAGCCAACCGATTCTCAGACAACACAAATTGGTCAACATGATATTCACAACCTTGCATGCAAACAGAATTTGCCAAGTTCTTCGCAAATTACTCCTCCCTGTAGCTCTCAACCTAAAAATAATTTATCTCTCATTCTTGAAGGTTATATTCCTCATAGTAGTAGTCCACAAGTCACTTCTTCTACTAGGCTCACCTGTCAGCCAGAAATTGAAAAATCTGCATCTTTGACCCCTGAACAGATTCGATCTTTCCCAAAAGCTGGACCACAAAAACATAATTATAAAAGAAAACAAGCAAAGTCTCGAATATTGACAGATACCACAGTTAAAGAATAAACAGAAAATGAGCATGCATTGAGAGAAAATTTTTTCACACTTTACAAACACACACACACATTAACAAAATTCATAGTTTCATTATCATTTTAATACTTTCACTTATTTTTTTATCTTTTTTATATTTAGTGAGTACAATTCATTAAACAAGCAGTGACAGCAGTCTCAAACTGTATTTAACTGATTATATGTAGTTAAATTAAAAGGTTATGATATTTTTTAAAACTTTTTGGTTCCTTCAGGGCATTTTAAACACTACAATGTAAAATATGCCATTATTTTTTAAATATCATGTGAGCCAATGTTAAATGATAAACTGGTATTCGAGTTAAATAAGCAAGAAAATATTTTCTTTATCAACCACAAGGTGAGCAATGGCGAACTAGCATATATATATAAATATATTAATCAATGAATTCACTAACTAAATATTTCAGCTCATACACCAGTCATAAGGTTGTGCTTGTATAAATAATTAAGAAAGTTAAGGTATAATTTATTTTTGTGTTTAGATTCATCTCTACTAAGCAACATTAATAAAGTCAAGATATGAGAAATATTAGCTCGTTTAATGAAATGTTATATTTTACAAATTCTATTTTTAAAAATTACATATTTAAATAATAGAAATATTTAAAAACCTCATTTTTAAAAGTTAGATAAACAATTTCATTCCATTAATGCCAATAACTTTGATATTTAAAAGAAGTGATTTAAATCAAAGATTTTTTTCAAAAAAATCAATTGATTTAAATCATAATCACTACAACCCTACCATATTAACCAGCTTTTAGATATACTTTTGTATGTAATTATTGTTTTCCGGTCAATAATTGAGTATGCCAAGTTTTGGTAAAAGTCTTTCTCAAAACCGGCTCTAACGATTTTCTTGAAAACTGTTACATAAATTCATTTTAGATATCCTTTCTCATGTATTAAGTGGTTATTACAGGAAAATTAATGGTCAACCTGATTAGGTAGTTCAGTTTTAGATCTCGGGAAATTTGTGTTTAAAAAAATATCTTTTTCTTTTTTTTCTTCTTTTTTTTTAACTCTATATGTAAATTCTTTTCTTATATGTCTTTACACGTGTATCAAGTTTCTCTTACTGGAAAATTCCAAAAATGCACATAATATCTCCAAAAAATGCTTATAATATGTGTAATAGTAGGTAATGGAAGTCATGTGGTTGTTTCACACCAGATTTTTTTAATTATAAATTATTATTGTATGCGATGTCTACTTACTTTTGCATCAAAGATTAACATGCTTTTCATCAGTTACATATCATCATCAAATATATTATTTAGAAACAGATAATTGCAATGTAACTTGGAATCCACTCTTGTTTAAGGCCAAAATTCATGTTTAAAAAAAATTCTCCAGTTTTCAAATTTTATTTCTCAGAGATCAATAATTTGTATATCAAATATCAATAGTATGTTTTAATCAATATTTCAGCAATTTTATTGACATCCAATGGAAAGTAAATTTTAGGAATCAAGGTTCATGTTTTTAATATTTGGGGGTCCATTTTTTGTGGATAAAAATTTTGTGTGAGAATAAATATACTAAAATCAGTACTAAATATATTATGTTGAGTATTGAACTTTTAATTTTAGTACTCACTATACTTTATATGTTCAATACACAAATGAACATTTAATGTGAAACTCATTATGTTTCACAAAATTAAGTGTGGGGACCCATTTTTATGAAAAATATTTTTCTGAAAATTTACTAATTTTGTGCAAGAAAAACAAAACAAACAAACAAACAAAAAAAAACAGCGAATACCAAATGTTTCACACAATGTTTAGCATGCAGATGTACACAATGTATGTGCATCTGTATATTAAACATAATAGTGAAATTAATAATGTTTCGCAGTCAGAGCCGGATTAAGCTTTGAAGCTAGAGGAAGATCAGTATCATTTTCGGGCCCCTTTCATATGAGGAAAGTTTTCTAATTTCTACACCCATAGAAACAAACTTCATGCTATAAATTCAGATGTCTTAGCACAATTCAGGTTAAAATTTCTTTTCCCATATGAAAATACCATAAACCAGTGTGTGTTTATAGTTATCTTGCTTTTATATGTCTCGATGTTTTCTACTCAAAATTAAATAACTGAATTTTCTCTAAATAGTGTTGTATTTTCTCTTGCTTTAGCTGAACTTTTTTTAAACAAATAATTCAGTCAGTGTGAAAAATCTGAAAAAAGGACATTGAGGCCCTCTTTTTAATCATTTTGGGGGACTTCTTAAATAGTAGAGGGGGAAACTCGTGCTTCTCAGGCCTTTTCAGTAATTAGGTGCTGTTCACAAATTATTTGATATAACAGGTTTGAAGTGAGAAAAAACAAGGTGACTAGGACTACAGAAATTCAGAAAAAAAAAAGCTCCCCGATTTCCATAATTTGATAGATTTTCCTGATTTCAGTTACCTATTATATATATTTCATAATTTTCTGTATATCACACCCTTGTGTAACATGCTCTGCTCATCAAACCACTGCCATTCAAAACACTATACTTATGGTCAAAAATATCACTATCTTTTTTTTTCTTTGTTGATTTTGTTAACAAAGAAAATAAAATGCAAATGAAAAAATTAAAAGTTTGAAAGAGATTTAAAAATATATAAAAATTTGAATCCTTTAATGCAGCACAATATATTAACACCAGAGCATAAAATTATTTCTCAGGCTGCATTAAGAATATTTAATAACTAAAAAAAAATAAAAAAAAAAAAAAAAAAGCCAGGATTGTTTCCCTTATTTTACAGAGAGCTCTCCTTAATAAATAAGCAAAATGTAAAAAACACTATAAGACTCAGTAAAACTTTATTTTCCAAATTTTAATACATAAAACACAAAACTACAACTTTATTCATACAGCATATGAACAAAATAACATTGACATGAAATAATAAATGCTGTTTTAACCAAGAAGAAGAAGAAAAAAAAAGAGCTCAGCTTATAATTAAAGCATCTCAAAACACTATTAAACATTTAATTTTTTAAAATCAGAAATGTTGGAATTTCATACAATATTATCTGCTATTTTTAAACTTTGTGCAATTAAACTAATAGAACAAATTCCAAACAATGGTAAAAGCAATACAATGTTAGTTTGAAATAAGAAAGTTTAAAATAAAAATGTCTTTAAAAGCATGCCTGAATATGTAATGCCGAAAAGAAATGTATCAACTTTTTATATACAATTATTCTCCATTATTTACATACTTTACAAAATGTTGTTCTCGAGAAAACTTTAGGAGATTGATGACTTCAATATCTATACAGCTTTTCAAAATAATGAGAATTCAAAAAACTGTGCAAAATATATGTACAGCGGTTTTCTGAGAAAATAATTATCACAATTTTCTGTGTTTAGTTTATAGGAAGTTAAAAGAAATAAATGATACTTGTTTATTACAGGGAAGTCAGAATCCAAAGTGGTTAACATATTATAATTTCTAAAATTTTGTTAATAAGTCATTTCATCAACAATAATTTTGATATTTAATTTTTAATAGTCCAATGCTACCCAAAACTTGTCTCATTTATTATAAAGGATTCCTGTCAAACTATAATAAACAAGTACCAAAATAATGTTTTCAGATTTGTTTCTGAATGCAAAATTCAAAAAACTTTAAAAATATTTTTCATATTTAAGCTCCACTTGGAAGCCTTTATTCAATGTGCAGGTGCCATAAATGCACAGAATTGATATGGACGGGTTTCTTTTTTTTTCACAGTCAAGGAGATATTTAAAAGCAAAAATATAATTAAAAAAAGGTTGATAAATTTTTAGTATAAACATCTCAGAAACACACAAGCATATGAAACTTAAAAAAAACTTTATAAATAAGTATAAATGTAACTGACCCCAGTAGTAATTTTTTCTGCAATTTTCACCAAATTATAAATGATCTAGTTTGCAAATAACAAACTTCTGAAGATTCATGAAGTTATTTACAATTAAAAACAAGAACTAATACCTTAAATTTCTTTTAATTCTAAAACAGGGTAAACTACAATGTATTAAAACAAAAAGAAACTTTTTTTTTTTTTTTTTTTTTTTTTTAAAAAAAAAAGGTAAGCCATAAAATTAAAAAAAACTTAGATTGTTTTGAGCTGAAATAATAAAGCAGGGTGACTAGCATTTTCCTGACATTTACAGGTTGTTTTATTCCATTTTGGCATGTGACATTTATAAATAGGCTTAATTCCCCCCCCCCCCAGGATTAATTTAAAATCACCAGATTTCAATTTAAATTCTCTGACATTTTACAATGAAATTAAAATGCCAGAATTTTTCTCAAATTTACAGATTTACCAGGTTGCTGACTACCTTCTGTTAAGAATGATTCTTCATCAGGAAGAAAAAATAGGTACAAATGCAGCTGCATATGCCTACTTTTCCTAACTTGATAAAAGGTCGATTTAAATTCTTTTGACCCGAAACAATGAGTGTTTTTTAATTTTATGGGGTTTCCTTTAAAGTTCCTACACTTGATCTATCAATACCAGTTTTAAAGTGATTTTTACTGCAATGTGTTATACGTAATTGTAGTAAGCACTGATACTAAACGATTGCATTTAAGATACTTAATTGGAAATGGTGGATATATTAACAGAAACTTAAAGTGAAAAATTATAACTATTAAACATTTACCATAAAAGATGCCACAACTTGACATTACAGAAATGGTATAAAGAGCCTTTTGAGTCAGCTTTTCTACTAAAAGAAATGCTTTTAAAAATATACTGACTTATCAACAAAATACTGTAATGAATTATATTATGCAAATCTATTGTTCAAATAAAATTTAACAAGCTCAAGTGCTTAACCATTTAAGCCAAAATCGACTTGTTTTAATCAAAACTCATAACTTACAAACATACAACAACACTGTTACAGTTATTTTCGAAAGACAGAAAATAACGAACATTTAAAATTCTTTAAAAAAAATTTGTTTATAAAAATGTGCCGTTTTAATGAACTAAAGGAAATGAATGGATAAATACTTGTAAAACAAACACAAAAAAGGAAAAAAAAAAAAAAGTTTACATTGTGGAGGAAAATTTATGGAGATAATATAAAAACAGGGGATGAATGTTCAGATGAATTTTGAAAATACTGGTACTCCTAAAAAGGGATATTTCTTATACAATTTAGAATACTTTTATAGGTAAACTTAACACATATGATAATCAAAAGACTTCTATCATTGATGATCTGTCTTTACCAACTCCAATCCACTTAACTGTAAAGAGAAAAAAAAAATCATAAGACATTTCAGTTTTAATAAAAATGCATAAAAAAAAAAAAAAAAAGCATAAGTGAAATAAAAATTAATATCAAATCTGCCCACAAATATATATAAAAAAAAAAAAGGTGCACATTTTAAACCTTGGCAGTATGAGCAGGAGGATGACTTGGCATAGCTAATAAGTAAATCAACTAATAAAACATCAAATACAGTAACATTTTCATTTAAATCTACAATTCAGGCATGAGAGTGGGAAAAGGACAAAAAGTCTGAAAATATGCATAAACTCAAATTTCACAAAAAAAAAACAAAAAAAAAAAAAAAGGAAAACGGCGTGGCACCAACATATTTTGCATTAAAAAGAAAAATATTTAAGAACTATATCGTTAGAGTAAATTACAAAGCAATTTTAAGAGTAAAATAAAAATGCAAATAATTTCTGATAAAAATTCAACAATAATACACTAAAATAATGTTATTCCAACAACAAATTTATTTATTTACTTATTTAAAGTTTTCAAAATCATATATACCAGCTCAACTGTAAAGACTCGTTTATTGTCATGTAAATTTATACAAATAAGTATCTGATTATCTCTATTTGAAATACTCAAGCCTAGTTATTGTATTACTTGACATGAAATTGATATCATTAAAAAATAAAATAAAAAAGAGAGAATCTCCCTTTCCTTTTTTTTCTTTTAATGCAATTTTAATATTATTTTAGTTTAAAATATTAGACAATGTTGATAGGTAAATTTGCAGTATGGAGATTGCTGTATTGGAAAAGGTATAAAATTGCATGAAAGCTAAAATATGAAACTGGCCTTAATAAAAATAATAAGCAAATTGGGATAAGGTAAATGGTTCAAATTTAATGGTAGATAGCCTTCTAGGTGGGGCGTTTCAGTCTGGAACTACGTTGATTGATTTGCCAAATATATCCGTTTTCAGTATTGTCCTGGTTCAAAGTACTGACCAATACTGGTAGGTAATAAAATAAAATTTAAATAAAAATATCATTATTCAATTATCTCTTTCAGTTTTTGGAACAGCTTCAATATAAGGCATCGATTGCTATTGCAGGTATACTGCTTGCGGAATTTTACATTTGGGAATTTTTTATTGTTATTTTATACTAAAAATCAGAAATTCTTGGGGAAATTTTAAAAAAGTCAGAAATTCCGATGAAAGCCATAAAAATCTCTTCCCTGACAATTATGAAATAAAAATCAACAGTTTTCCCCAGGCTTTTTAATAAAAACACTTAGATTTTTAAGAGCACATTTAACATCCAGACATTTAGTTTCAAAATTCAATTTTAAGTATGCAATAAAAAAATTTGAATTTTAACTTAAATACAATAATTTTATCTTCAGTTTGAAAGCTGTTTTCTACAAAAGGCAGTAAAGATGCTATTTTCTCAAACAGAGGGCAGGCTAGATTAAGCACCCTCCTAAAACAGTCAGAGGAAAATTCTACAATGAATTTTTTATACAAACAAATAACAATTTTTAATTTTAATTAAGAATGCTTTTATATAAAGACACAAAGAATTGATAATTTGCACCCTGAACTTCATGTGTACTGAAAATGCCATAAAACTTATTTAAAAGTTTTTATAGAACATTCTAAAGGATGAAACTACTCAACACACAAAAACCTTGAAGACTTACTTCATGGAGATTGGGGAGATTTATTAATGATATATCCTTATGGCTACCTTTAACATGTGATATTTTGAGAGTTCTTAATATATTATAAGACAAATTAAACATTCAAAAAATGACAAATTTCTATTAAAATAAAACAATTTAACATAAAAATCAGAGACAGCAAAAATTTTAAAAATGTCCAGTTACACGAAATTGATTAATTTTAATTTCCTATTTGCATTTTTTTTGATGCAACAAGCAGGTTCATACTTATCTTTTTTTTTTTTTTAAGAAAGAAAAACAAATTCCGTGTTTAACTTTTCATTTCATTTTACATGGATTTTAAGGTAGGGGAAAAAAAAAAATATTTTAATGGCCCTTTCTTATTATTTTTTTAAAAATAAATTTGAATTTCTATAGATTACACTTTTTAAAAATAAAAATCTAATAAACTTTTCCATACTTTGCCTAAACTGTATTCATCTCTAGAAATCATTTCTTTTAAGTTTCTCATATTTTTAATCTGACATTCTTAAATACAATGTATACATTTTTATGTTTCATACAAAGAACTATGTTTCATTTATTAATATGTGTATATGAATAGAAGAGAACAAGGGGAGTTTGATCCCATTAAAATTTACATAAGGTATGTAATTATGCAATATTATGTAATGTACTGTAGATTTAATATAGCATTCATACATTACTACTAAACTTGAAAGAATATATCAAAACATCTATTTAAAACAATTGTATCTCAAAAGAAAGAGAACCTACCTTTAACATCGGCTAATTCTTCTATTGTGTTTATATACTTCCTAGCATTGGGAGGAAGTTCATCAAATTGCCTAACTTTTTCTGTGCAGGTCATCCAACCAGGCAAAGTAATATATTCAACTTCGACTTTTTGCAGTTCAACAGCAGAAGCTAAAATAAAGTGAAAATTTGATAGCTAAGCGAAGAAATCTAGTAAATTTCTACAAGCAAAAAACACACGCTAGCATTAAATGGACAACATATTACCATTTGATGATTCTTTTCTTTATTTTGATTAAAACAATAAACCTATCATTTAAACTTTTTAGAATAACTTTTAGAGTTAGCTATTTTTCAAAGTTTATAAAATAGATCCAATGCATTGTATGGTTTTTTCAGGATAAAGTATTAATACAGCAGTAGTCTACACAGGTAGAAATTAAGAAAATTAAGTCACTGCTCTGCAGCACCAGTAGTTTTAAGATTTCACTGGTCCATAAATACTTTTACTGGTCTGTTCATCCATTCTATTATCTTTTTAAAAATATTTAAAAATAAAATAAATTTACATGGCAATTTTTGTTTTGAAATCATTAAAAAATACAAATAAAGTTTTATATAAATCAAAAATTTATGTTTCAATAACCGAGCTTAATGTCCCATATCTACCATAAAAAGTATTTTACATAGTATTAAAAAAAAGTTATTAAAGTAAAAATAAATGAAAAATTATAAAGAATAGGTGATATTGACAATTAAAATGAAGTACACTTACTATTCTATGACAGATTTACACACAATTTTAGGGAGAAGTAAAAAAAAAAAAAAAAAATGTTTCACTGGTCTGGTGGACCATAACAATTTATATTTTGTTTATCCATTGAATATTTTTGTGGTCCCAGACCAACATTAATTTCGGTCAATGAACCTGTAAAACTTGGCCTCACCCAGGTAGGTAAGGACCATCTTGAGCTTTCCAAGACCAAGCCTTTATATAAAAAGGAGCTTGGGACACAGAAAAATTTTGATCACTCAAAGTATTCAAATTACAGTTTAATATAAAAACAACTAGCAGTTTTTATATTAAACAATCATTTTATATTAATCAGTTGACTTTATGTATAAAAACAACTGATGTACTATTGGATAATCTTTATTCAGAAGTGAAAAAATATTTATCCAAAGTTTACTGTTTGGCTTTACAAAATTCAGTTTTATTTAAATTTTCACCACAACACACTAAATGTATTTAACATTCCATCTTCTGCATTATTCACTGTTGGGGGAAAAAATTAAAAAGTTCATGATTTTGTAAAGATTCTGCAGCACCAGGGGCGTAGGAAAGCAAGTGGTTCAAGCTTCCCCCTATTGATTATTAAAAAAAACATTTTTAATGCCAAGAGAAAGAATCGCCAATTTAAAACCCAAGAACTTTCCTATTAATGCCAAGTGAAAGAATCACTAATTTAAAACCAAAATTTATGCCTTATAAATTTTCATAATTAGAAATACAGTATAATTATTACTAATAATTAGTAAATATTAATTAACATCCAATTCTTAGTTGATTTTCTTAAGGTTAATTTTCAGTCATTTTAAAAATAAAATATTTTGAGCCCCTCTCATGATTTTTGAATTGCTACGCCCTTGTGCAACACAGGCATATTTCGGTGTTTTAAGTACTGTTTTTTTTCCAAGTTACTACACTGCAACTGTTTATATTCATGTTCCTCAGTTTTTATCTAACCTGTGATGATATCCACAGTAGGAGTACATCCAACATTAAGACTCATCTCTCCCTCTTACAAGTTCCCTAGCTCCGGTCAACTGAATTCCATGTAACTCTAAGGGAAAATGTTTATAGTATTACTCATGACTTAATGTATTTTTTAAAATTCTCTTTTCACATTTCAAAAATTCATAATTGTTAAATCAGTACTTGTTTCCTAAATATTTTATTTTACAGCTAAAAAATGAGAAAAAATACACTTAGTTAATTTCTTAAACTCAAAATTAAAAAAATCAGTTTCTGGAAAACTGAATTTTCATAATGTAAAAATGAAATTAAAAAGAAAATACATCAGGTAATGAGTAATTCTATAAACAAATTTACCTATAGAGCAACACTGGTTTTGTCTTCTGGTGGTGACAGGGAGACAGTCCCCTTAAGACATTGTTAAACTATCCAGTGTTCTTTTGTTGCAATTAGACAAAGCAGCCAGTTATTTTAAACTTTGAAGCTACAATCATTTCTGTCAATTCAATCAGCTTTCTTGTAACAATTTTGCAGGGCTCATACTCAACAATAGTAACAAATAAAAGTTCGAGTTTCCTCAGCTCATTTTCAAGAAATTATTAGTAACACAAAATTTAACCAGACAAGTACTGCCTATCTTGTGCAGTATCTAATACTATAGTTTCTTTTTAAATAAGACATAAGGAGTTAATTATTAGTTTCTTAATCGTCAGTTTTTACAAAACAGTATGACTTGTTATCACATATCACAAAAGAAATCTTCAAACAGGTATATATTTTTTCAACTCTGTCATATGAATTGAGCTAAACAAAAACTAAAATATGAAAAAGAGAATTTATGTTACCAGATTTTACAATCAATTTCTCAAAAATTTGAGAACATTTCCATTTTTTTACGAGATTTTTCTGAGATAATAAGTGAAATCTAGATTCCCTAATATTTCAGGTTTTCCTGAAGTGAATGAAGCCTGATTTTATAAAAGGATTGATTTTGTCAAAAACAGATGATATTTTTAAGATCCTCCCCTCATTTTTTCTATCATCATGGGCTAGCAGTGACAAGCCTTGTTCGTGCAAAACTTTTCTGCAAGACATTGACATATTTCCTAATTTACACATAATATAAACGTATAATTATAAAGATATCAGTATTAGTAATAGACTGTTGAGGAATTCTTAAATATAAGACAAGTTTCTATTTTCTACTGAAATTCATAACTTTAATATTTATGAGCAAATCTTTCTGCAAGTGACAATTTCTTTTCTACAACAATGTCGCTGCGTCACCTAAATTCTGCCATAGGGATCATAGGAATAAATTGCTTTCTACAACGGCTCATTCTTGAATCAGGGTTCCCACTCATTTTCAAAAATAAAATTCCCTGACTTTTCCAGGTCTATTTTTAGAAAATTCCAATCACAAAATTTGGTTTGCGACATAAAAAACAGCTCACGGTATAGAACAGAACATAGATCACAACATAAAAAACAAACAGTAATGTGACTTACGATATAAACTGAATGCTCAAAAAGCATTTTCCAGGTTCATATCATCATTTTTCCAGGTTTTTGAGTGATATTACAATTTTCCCTGATATTTCCTTGACTTTTTTCAGTAATTTCAAATTCCCTGACTTTTCCAGATTTTCCCTGACCCGTGGGAACCCTGTTGAATGGTGGTTGTTTAATAACTTTAAGGAATGTTTATTTCTTCTTCACAAGAAGAAATCTGAGAAATTTGATGGCTACATCAAATTTTTAATTTTTTAAAATAACATTTCATTATTTCTATAGTTAATTAATAATTACATACCGTATATTTCCATGTATAAGCCGAGAAATTTTGGAAATTTTTCGGAAGCTGAATTATGGGGGTCGGCTTATATATGGATCCACATTTCTAGCAAAAAACGTACATTAGAAACAATGATTGAGTACATATATTTTAAGCTTAAAAACTATATATAAAGTAAAATAGTGATATTAAACCTTATTTTTAAATAATTATCACAGATAAAACTCTTAAATTAGCAATTTTAAATTTATTTCACGAAACGCTCGATGTAGTCACGTGTGTTTACATTTCTTTTTGACCTGCCGGTAACTGAAATCATCGGCAGAGTGCACGAATGGAGTAAATTCTCGGTCTGATTTAGAAATAGTATAAGAGAAACTTGAAAAAACAGGACTCCTGATCATATTTTTAATTTATACAATTTAATTTAAATCATCTCTGTTTAAAATGTTTCTAGGCTTACACTAGCAAAAGTAGCAAATCTTCATTTTTCTTTTATAGAAGTATTTTTTTTTTTTTTTTTTAAGATTGCCTTGAAGCACTGATAAAAAATACTGAAAAGTAGAAATGTACAAAATAATTTAGAAACGTCATTAAAAAAAAATTTGTGCAATCGGTCTTTAAACAGCTTATTTATGTAAACATCCAGCAGCTGCATTGCATCACCGACATTAGGGTTAGGCCTCCCGGTAACCATCGTTTTCAGCTGCCGGGACTTGCGTGTGCGATGCGAGTGCATCTGCCTCCCTTCAGATAGGGTTGCTAGAGTTAAAACTATCACCGTTGCCGAACACACTACGAATGTTTTACATTATAGCTAAGCAAGGTAAGGAATTCTATTGGATAAGCACGCATTTCGCGCAATTTCATTGGACAGATTATCCTGAAAGTTGTATAGATTGGCAATATTTTCTCCATTTTGGCGATATACTCGAACTTAAAGAGTATTTTTTCAATTCGGCTTATACACGGGTTTGCAATTTTGGGCAAACTTCTGCAGGGAAAAACATACTCTCGGCTTATATATGGATTGGCTTATATTTGGAAATATACGGTAATTATTTTGCTCATTAAATCCAAGCAAAGTGGTTTAAAAAAAAAGGGTTTACAAAAAACAGTAGACTCCCTTTTTCTATTTAAATCCAGAACATTGTTAAATGTTAGCTTTTAATAAGCATTCCCTATTGTATATGAAGAAATGCCAAAAATTCTAATTTTATTTTACTTGAAAATTATACGAAAGTTAGAGGATTTTCCGGTTTACTTTGTTTATTTTTTTTAAATATAAATATTCACATAAGCATAGTAAAGAACTATTTAAAAAGCAATTTTAACACTAGAATAGAGGGACGGTTTCTTTTGACCCAAAACCAATTTTTTTCTTTGAATTTTTCATTAAAATTGTTTGAGTTAATGGACAAAAATGAAACCTATAATATGCAACAAAATTTTACAAAATCAATGGCTTAATATATGCACATATTGGAAAATTTTAAGAAATTATATATACAGTAATATAATGTCCTGCAAAAACTTCCAATTTCTTTGAAATCTTTCAGTGGGATTTCCAGTAGTGCAAAATATACAGCTGTTTTTCTAGAATTAGTATCACCTTATCTAAACAGTAATCATTAGTTAAAAAAAAAAAAAAAAAATACATGTATATACCATAAAATTCCGAGCAAGCACCCTCACTCAATCAAACGCCCCTATATGATTTTAGTATATTATCTTTTTTGTTAAAAGTACAATTAAGCCTTCCCCCTTTTTGCTGTTAAAACATCAAAGACTTATAATATTTTTTTGAGAGAGAGAGGGGGGGGGGGGGTTGGAGGGTTGCTTGGAATTTTATGATATAATATTTTTTTGTAAATAATGGATGACTCACAATAGCTATGAAAATATTACAGTAAACTCAATTCATTTCAAATAAATTGGAGTGGAAGGTTGATTTTTATACCAACTATGTGAAAAATAACAGAACCGGGAATCAAACCAGGACCCTCTACTTAACGCGTGGATGCTCTACCACTCAGCTACCCTGGCTGATAACCATCTTGTCATTTCTCAGATGGTTATCAGCCAGTGTAGCTGAGTGGTAGAGCATCCATGCGTTAAGCGGAGGGTCCTGGTTCGATTCCCAGCTCTGGTATTTTTCACATAGTTGGTATAAAAATCAACCTTCCACTCCAATTTATTCGAAATGAATTTTCAATATTGATGAATAATAATAAAAAAATTTCTAAAGTAAACTCAGTGTGATGTTAATAACATCACTTCCTTTTAAATATTAAATAAGATCATTTTCTGCACTTAAATGCATTGTTTCTCTCAGCTGGCTCAACTCACCCTGTTGTGTTTGCTTTACTGCAACACACACACAGGAGAAAAATTGGTTCTTCTTTCCTAGTGGTGATGTCATATCACACCATGCTGAGAACCAATAGGGTGATGGTTCTGACTCCACCTTCTGTTATTCCGGCAGTTTTAAATTGAGTTGGGTTTCAAGAGCTCTCAAGAGAAGAACATGGGGTGAGAAAGATTTGTTTTGCTTCTGTTTTAAAATAATGACCATTTTATCATTTGGAGAGAGAGTGCCTACTTATTAATAATAAATATATATATATTAGTTTATATGAATACTTATTCAAATTTTAAAAACCATTAATTTTTATATCCTACTTAATTTGGAATTACTAGTGTGGTTTGGAAAATAAAATTGATTAATTTTGATGCAGCAGATTAGTTTTCTTACAAACATTATTTTTGTAAGCATTTTTCTTTTTACAGCATTCTAGCCAATAAGTAAATTGATTCCTCTTTTCTCTTATGTAAATAAAATTATTTGGATATATATATTTGACCTTTTGACCCAAAGAATAAAAAGGGTTAGTGGCCAGAACGCAATGTACGCCATGAGGTTCTTTGATCCTCACTAAGTAACTTCTGTTGCTATGAAAATTAAAAATATTAATAAAATTAATTTGAAATATGGAAACATAAAAAGTAAATGAATTATTTACATCACATTTGGTGCCGGAAAGGAATACTTGATTATTGTTCTTAAGAATAAATGATACTGTAGAGATTGTTTATTTTGAATAAGTTATTTTATTAAGTCATACATAACCAATAACATTTTTTTTTTGTGATTGAATATATACCAAGTGACCTATAAGACAATTCCCTGTTTCAAAAATTGTGATATGCTGGAACTTTGTACAAATGAAAAATTTTTTTTTGGTTCAATATATTTTGAATAACTGATTAAATAAATAATAGTCAACAGAACTTTGTATTGTTGGCTTTAAAAAAAAAAAAAAAAATTGTAGGTATCTCTCTCTCTCCTCAACTACGTGAATTTATTATATGCAAATAGCCATCAACACATGTAAAAATCAAGAAATTTAAATAACAAGCTTCATACATCTGTGTTGTTTTTTTAAATCAATATAGTAGTTTCATATATATACAAAAAATAATGGCTTCTAACAAAGGATTGACAAGAGGTTTACCATTCAAAACTTTAGTAACGCCATTTTCTGGAGACCCTCATTTATTGGATTTTTTTATTGAACAAGTGAAATTTAAAATTGAGAACAGCAAATGGGAAGAATCCCATGCTTTGGCTTTTGTGAAATCAAAATTGGCAGATACTGCTCTTAAGTTTTATGTCTCCTCCCCAGCTTGCCAAAAAGCCAAAAATACAAAAGAGTTATTTAATATATTTAAGAAATATTTTAAGGTAGAGTCGGCAACTGCAATAGCACAACAATTTAATGAATTTAAGTTTGAGTCCGATGTCAATATTAATATTTTTGCTAATAAGCTTGAAAATTTAGTGAGAAAACGTTTTCCTGATTGTTAAGAAAAAGCCCTTGAACAACTACTAATCGCAAAATTCAATGATCTCATTCCGCCCCACTTTAGAATTCATCTACTATCACAAAAAGCCACAACCTTTTATCAGATGGTGGAATGTCTCGAAAAATTCCAGGAAATTTATAACTTGCAAGTAAACCCTGTCTTACCAGGAACATCTTTTGCTACTATTCAGAACTTCAATCATAAAATAGATAGTGAAGTGATAGGTACAAACTCAGAAAACAATTTGACTAAGATTAACAATTCATCTTATAGCAAGCGGCCATACAATAAATTTCCACAAAATAAAGGTTCACACACGATTCAATGCCAATGGTGTGAAAGACCTGGACATTCTGCTCAGAGGTGCTTTGCACTCAGAAAATTACAAAATAATAAGTTTTCTCACAGATATCGTAATGGGCAATCTTTCTCTAGACCTTATAGAGACATGTCACGGAGAGCCAGGGCCCCTAAAACATTTAAATCCAACTCCCCTCAAACCAAAAGTAGTCATTCACAATGACTAGAAGTGGAGAATGGTAGAAGTGACACTAAACTCCTAAATACAAAGAGTTCCTCATATAGGTCAGGTTTGAATAAAGTCAATTACCATAACAACTTTTCACAGACTAACTCAACATATTCTAATCTACCTAATAATTTTTTTGTAAATAACAATGAAATCATTCTGAGATCTCCAGACACACAGGCAAAGTTCCCTTTGTCATTAGAACGCAAAGTCAAATCTGTTGCGATACAGACAACATCTCCTGTACTGGTAACGTCCCCGAGTGTGGAGGAAAATGGAGACTGCATATTAGTTAATTCACTGGAATTCTTGTTACACACAGACAATGATCTGCCCAATCTCCCCATCATACAATTACTGTTAAACAAAACATTAGAGAATTTTCTTCTCGACTCAGGAGCTTCTGTGTCATTACTCTCAAAACATTACTTCTTACAAAATCAAAACAAATTATATTACAAAAGAATTGCTTCAAGAGTCAAGATATCTACAGTAAACTCTATAGTCCAATGTGACGGATGTGTTTGCATTTCCTTTAAAATAGGGAAAACTTTTTACAAACACACCTTTTTTCTTATTGAAATACCAACTGAATCTAAATTTATTGGTATACTTGGCTTTGATTTTTTAAAGTCCCATCACGTAGTTATCAATTTACACAATAACAAAATACAAATTAATGAAAATGCTTTAGATATTCTAGACACTGTACCCTCTTGCAGTCTTCTATCATCTGAATCTGATATGAATCGGGCATCACATAAGATAGCTACTCATATGGATTTTCCCCAAACTGGATATAAAAAATCTAAAATTAATGTTCATAAAGAGAACTTACCCTCTTATCAAAAATGTTGGCTTACCCAGAAGATTATGATTGATCCACAGGATACTATATATGTGCCTGTGCGGTCCAGGCTTATTCCAGAAAATCAGTTAGTAATGTTTACATCGTCTAACAAGCATTGTCCACTTGTGTCCTATCCTTCTCTTATGGAGGTACAACATATCAAGGAAAATTCTACTAAACAAGAATTAATTCAATTTTTTATTCCTATGTATAATAATTCGAGCAAGAAACTGCATATAAATAAAAATACCGTTTGCGGATACATTTCAGAGATAGATAAAATAGAAGAAAATTCCTTGGATCTTGCAACAAATACACCTGATCACATGTGTAATCTAATTAAGGCTACACCAGAAGTTTTATCCTTAAGACAGAAAGAATTTAATGTAAATAATTTTTCTATTCAGCATTTAAAACCTACAGAAAGGGTAATAATGCAAGATATTCTTCAAAAATTTAACTCTGTATTTTCATGTTCACTAAAGTCGATTGGACACACCGATCATATCACTCCACATATAAAATTCATTTCAGATATTCCCTTAAAAACTTACCCTTTTCCTATTCCACAAGCTATTCAAGAAGAGGCAAAAGATCAACTTGACAAATTACTGGATGCAGGGATCATTGAGAGAAATATCTCTGAATGGGCATGCCCAATGCTTATGGTTAAAAAGAAAGCTGTGTCTAAGGAGGATAAACCTTCCTTTAGATTGGCCCTAGATTTAAGGTTAATCAACTCTATGATTCGATGCTCCACTTATCCTCTTCCAAGAATTGATACGATAATAAATAACATCTCAAAATTTAAATATTTTACAACATTAGACTTTCCCTCAGCGTATCATCAAATTTCATTACCTAAAGAATACAGACGACGTCTCTCATTTACTACACAATGGGGAACTTATTCATTTAAAAGATTAATGTTTGGGCTGAGATCAGCCGCATCAACATTCCAAATGCTTATTGACACAATTATACAAGAGTGCAATTGTTCAGGCATATATGCTTACCAGGATGACATTATTATAGGAAGTGACTCTTTCCAGGAAACAACAGAAAAATTACAAACACTTTTAGCTACTCTACAAAAGTACAATCTGACATTGTCTCCAAAGAAATGTAAATTCCATCAGTCATCTATTGAATATCTCGGTTTCAGCATACAAAATCAAAAAATACATCCTATTTCTTCCAACATTACAAAAATTACTCAATTTCCTATCCCAGCAACCAGAAAACAACTAAAAAGATTTATAGGATTGTGTGGATTCTACAGAAAACTCATTCCCTGCTACTCGCGATTAATTGATCCTTTGATAAAATTAACATCTCCGAAAACTACATTTAAATGGACAGAGGAACATGCTGAAGTCTTTAAACAAATACAGAAAGTTTTTTTCTCTAAACCTTTTCTTTCTTTACCCGATTGGTCAAAACAATTTTTTCTTAATACAGACGCTAGCAAAATTGCTATTTCAGGGGTTCTTCTACAAGAAAAGGAAGGCATTCTGCTTCCGGTTAGTTACTTTAGTAAAACACTATCTAAATCAGAACAGCGATATTCAGCCATCAAGCTTGAGCTGATGGCCATAGCTAAGTCAGTCAGTGCATTTAAATTTTTCCTTTTCAACCGACCTTTCACCATTCTCAGCGATAGCAGACCACTCGAACACTATAAGAAAATTTCCTCTCCTGCTGATCTAACTACTAAATGGCTGATTGAATTATCAAACTATCAATACACATTCAGATATGTAAAAGGTAAAACAAATGTTTTGGCAGACTATTTTTCAAGAGAAGACTTTTCTGCATACACTCAAGATCTTAACTCAAACCCAGAATTAATTAAAGAGGCTAACAATTTACCCATTTCTTCAGCTTCTCCAACAATTGAACTCCATCATTTCAATGTCACACAAAAATCTGATAAGTCACTCACCTCATCAGAGCCTCATCGTTCTTCCTTACCTCAGTTGTTAAGCAACGATGCTGCTCCACTCAGTCGTTCCTTAAACAGCTCTGACGCAGATAATCTTATGATGGAAATCTCGGAAGAATGTTTTTTTAAAGAGCAAAGAGAAGATGACTTTCTGCTAAAAATTATTGTCGATATCACTTCGGAGAAACCTTCTCCTAAATATAAAAATTATTTTGTCCATCCGGACACAGGTCTGTTAATGATCAAACGAAAGTTTCACCAGCCTGAAAACTCTCCAAAAACAAAAATTGTAGTACCACAGAAGTTAAAACCTAAAGTATTAAAAATTTGTCACATGCCTCACTTTGGAATTAGAAATACATACAGAAGAATACTTAAACACTTTTATTGGACAGGATTATTTGAAGATGTAAAAAACTTTGTTCTGTCCTGTACATTATGTATTCAATATAAACCACACAGAATTCCACCTGCTCCACTACAGGAAATGTTTGTTCCTTCTGCGCCGAGTATGTTAGTTTCCATGGACTTTTTGGGTCCTTTCTCCAATGGCTTCCATGTGTTAACATTCCTCGATCATTTTTCTAAACATATTGAATTGGTACCAGTAAAAAATGCAACAGCACAAGCTGTAGTTAAAGCCATTACGGGATACATTACTACCTTTGGTCGACCCTCTGTGATACTCTCAGACTTAGGCCCACAGTTCACAGCAAACATCTTTAACAACTTGGCACAGACATTGAAAATTACAATCTCCCATTCATCATCAGGACACCCGCAAACACAAGGCTCATCAGAAAGAATTAATACCAGCATTAAATCCTCAATTTCCACTCTTACCAAGGAAGGATTTGATTTTCATCAGGCTTTGATGATACACAAGAACCTGTATAACACCACTGTTCATTCTTCAACTGGATATTCTCCAGCCTTTCTGCATTTTGGCAGGTCAATAACAAGCATCTTTGACTTGTTTGAAGCTCCTCAGTTAGAAACACTGGAATTTCCATATGAATACCATAAATATATGGAATCAATGAAACAGATCTTTAGGCAAGTGCATCATAACATGAAGTTTTACCAAAACCAACGTAATACTAGACAACATAAAAAAGCAGTTCTCCGGAAATTCAAAGAAAATGATATGGTCTTTATAAAAACCAAAGATACATTTAAACCAAGATTCATAGGCCCATATTCAGTTCAAAAAGTAATATCTGACGTGTTACTCTCTGTCAGAGAATTCGAAAATGAAGGGGCTGAACCATTCACTATTAACATAGACCATGTCATCCTGGCGCATAAAAGAAAGCAACATCTCATTCCACAAACAATTCTGACAGGTCAACCAGCTGGGATTGTTCAACCGCAGTCTCATTATGATCTCAGACCAAGATGCAAAACTTAATTTTTGTTTTTTGTTTCCATTTTCACAAATGTTCTTTTAACATGTTTTTTTTTTTTAAGTTTTTTTTTAGGGGACTTGATAAGCAATTCATTCACCAAAGTTGCCTGTTGTAAACAAGTATGAGTTGGTACAGGTATATTTGATAAGTTGTATTTTGTATATTGTCCTATTATATATTGTGTAGTTATATATATATATATTTTTTCTCCTGTGGCAAATGTTGAATATCTACAAAAACTTAGTTAAGTGTGTATTGTAGTTAATATGAATATAAATCTTCTGTTATGCTGATTTATTTTATATATTGTCTTATTTGTTAAATTTGATAACTATACTATAATTATTTACTGTTCAAAATGTACAGTATGTGTGTGTTATATGTATCGGAAACTTGCATATTTATATGTGTATACATAATTTTTCTTCTTTCTTTTCATATATTAATTCCTACACATTGTCATGTTTATAAATATATTGGGTTATTAAATACAATTTCTGGAAGCTTCCACACCATTTTCACAGACACAGACATCACTTATACAACACAAGTATACACTACATCCACACTATTACACAATCAAATTAATACACAATCCACACATGATATGTATATAAATGTATATAATGTTTGATAAAATTTTTTGTTTATTGTGATTATTGACATTGCAGTTTTGTTTTGGTTATATCTGATAGTATGTGTATTTGAGTATTATTTGACGTTTATATTAAGTGCATTTTTGATTTTGTTTAGTAATCTTACTTGGTGGCCTCAGTAGCCACTCACATTTATTATTTCCATTTATAATATGTATATTCTTTAAATAATAATAATAATAATGGTAATGATAAAATTTAAAAAAATCTTATTCGAATATTATACTCGAGTACTTGGAATGCCTTTTCCGTAATGTAATATTTATCGGCAAGATTATTTTGACATTTGTATTGATACTTATTTTGATTTTTTTTTCTCCTTCATAATAATGCTTCAAGAGGTCATCTGTAAATATTCTATACTGAAATATAACTGATTTTGTTTTATCAGTTGTTAACAAGATTTCTTTGACATTTATTTAGTATAGTTGTTCTCTCATGTGTATATACATTGATTAATCGGTAGATGGTATTTAATGTCAAGATTATTGGTTAAATATTTTTGTTGATATTGCACATCCACTGAAATTCTTTTGTCATGTCATACATTTTTTTATTCTCGTTAACTAATTATTTTTACAAATTTATAAGAAAGCAGGTTTTACAGCAATTAACATGCTTTTCAATATTTCTGTTATAATACTATTTTCTTTAAAAGGTATCAATGTTTTTTTACTCATGTCACTTGTTGATAAAAGCTGTGTCTGTTTGCATTTATAGATATATTTTATTAGTTGTCAATATCCTAATAAATATTGTTAGATATGTCACTGACCACTTTTGTATCAATAAAATCTTTTAGTTGAGAATGTCTGTAACCACAGTGCTGAAATAGTATTGTTTTTGATGAAATGGTGTATTCCTCGCCTATTTTGGTAGAATTGATCACCTACCAGGGTAGGCGTTGATATTGGGTTGTTTGTCGGAATTTTATTGTTTCAGCTTTACTTATCGATTTTGTATTGTGTTTGGTTCAGATTTTGTGTCACATGTACATTGTTCTCAAAATTTCCAAATTTTTTATCAAAGGCATGTTATTAAGAGTATTGTAAGACCTTTCAGTTGCTTAAAAATTTGCTTTGTTACATTCATGCCTTTAATGGCCGTTCCTATAATATTATGTAGTCAATATGGATATTTTTTTTTCACATGTAAGTAAAAAAAAAAAAAAAAAAAAAAAAAAATTGTAATCCTTCATGTAAATGTAGGTATGCACTCTCCATTCACATTTTTAGTCTTCCAAATTTTTTTAATGGTCGTTAGGGGTAATGTGATGTTAATAACATCACTTCCTTTTAAATATTAAATAAGATCATTTTCTGCACTTAAATGCATTGTTTCTCTCAGCTGGCTCAACTCACCCTGTTGTGTTTGCTTTACTGCAACACACACACAGGAGAAAAATTGGTTCTTCTTTCCTAGTGGTGATGTCATATCACACCATGCTGAGAACCAATAGGGTGATGGTTCTGACTCCACCTTCTGTTATTCCGGCAGTTTTAAATTGAGTTGGGTTTCAAGAGCTCTCAAGAGAAGAACATGGGGTGAGAAAGATTTGTTTTGCTTCTGTTTTAAAATAATGACCATTTTATCATTTGGAGAGAGAGTGCCTACTTATTAATAATAAATATATATATATTAGTTTATATGAATACTTATTCAAATTTTAAAAACCATTAATTTTTATATCCTACTTAATTTGGAATTACTAGTGTGGTTTGGAAAATAAAATTGATTAATTTTGATGCAGCAGATTAGTTTTCTTACAAACATTATTTTTGTAAGCATTTTTCTTTTTACAGCATTCTAGCCAATAAGTAAATTGATTCCTCTTTTCTCTTATGTAAATAAAATTATTTGGATATATATATTTGACCTTTTGACCCAAAGAATAAAAAGGGTTAGTGGCCAGAACGCAATGTACGCCATGAGGTTCTTTGATCCTCACTAAGTAACTTCTGTTGCTATGAAAATTAAAAATATTAATAAAATTAATTTGAAATATGGAAACATAAAAAGTAAATGAATTATTTACATCACACTCAGCTGAAAATACTAAACCAATCTTTACACTTTTAACGATAGCATAATTAAAAATAAAACAAGGACTAGTTTTAGTTAGATCCTATACATAAAAAAAAAAAAAAAAAAAAAAACATTTAAATACTAGTCTGCCTTTGCCTGCCCAGTCTTTAAATGATAAATACACTACCTGGAGGTATTAGCTGTCTCTTATTATTTAGGTGATAGGCAACTCCAATTTTTATTTCTTTAAAAGTATCCAAAATATCTAATTTTGTTACAGCAACTCTGTAAAGAAAAATAAATAAATTACAAAAATAAAGAATTTTAAATGAAAAGTAACCTTCCAATGATCAGACGGGGTCATAAAATGACCTCAACACCAGTTATACCAAATATTAAAAAAAAGTTGTGCTTTCAGTATTTTTATAGCTGTGTTTTACACTATCAGGGTGTCTACTGACTTGACAGGAAAAAAATTCATGACCTCAAAAAAATTTTCATGACCTTTTTTATCGACATATGCAACCTTTTTAAATTAACATATTCTTTTTTTTTTTTTTTTTTTTTTTACTGATGTATCACTTTGCTTTAATTTTAAAATTGTTTAACAACAATATTAACTGTTTAAAAAAAAAAAAAAAAAAAATGAAAACATTTTTTTTTTTTTTTTTTTTGTAACAATCTAAGTAAATAGTAATGGAAATCAATTTAAAACAGACATATATAACTACATACATATGTATACTATTCGTGCAATATTATAATAGTGTAAGTATTAGTTTTTTGGGGGATTTGAAAATTGTCATATATTTTCCTTGCATTAAGGAGAGGAATATATGCATTAAATTTTTCTCAAATCTACAAACATTTTTTTTTTTTTTTGTATGAAAAGACAAAGAATAGAAGAATAGAATTATTAAACTAAAAAAAGTCCTATATAACTATACATCTCAAACTTTGCATTTCAATGTCTTTCCTATACTTCAAAATAGAATACATTTTGAATTAGAAAAAAATAGTTCATTCAGTTATACATTAATACTGTTTTGATTAACAAAATATTCTGAGCATCCATATATTTTAGAAAATTTAAATGTTAAGTAAAAAAATTCATTTTTTAAAAAACAAAAGTTAGAATGCTTGTAGATTTTCATAAAAGATAATTTTGTTTTTTAAAGATACAAATAACCATACTAGGTTTATAATCATGTTTATGTATTTATGCTACTAAATAATAGTGACCTGAAAATCGACATGAATCCATAATAGAGAATTTTAATGACCCACACCCAACTCAAAACCTAAAATGAAAATTAATAATTCATCTAAAAATCTTGCAATTTAACTTATAAAGTAAATTTTTATTGCTACACAACTGGTAAATAATTTAAAATGTAATTACTAATGCACCAAGTTGAAAGTTTTAAAATCTGAAAAATGGATAAACAATTTTTAAACATTTAGGTGTGTTGTGTATTTCAAGTGTACAAAATGTTCTTCAAGTTTAGTAATATATACAAAACTTTGAATAAACATCATATAATGCAATAAACTCACAACAATTGTTTCAGGTTGAAAAAACACGACCATTCATTAGGCAAACAAAGTGGGCACGAGTGCTACAAGCAAAGCGACAATGCACCAAAGGATGTCTTGCTGAATTATGTTTTTGCCCGTTAAAGAAATTATTTTGAAAGATATTCTCAAGTTGACCCAACTCGTAGAAAAAAAATTCAATCAAGTCAACCAGAACTGCAAGAGAAAAAAATTGTTCAACCCGACCAGTGAAATTGGGTTACCTGAACCAATACGTGACTCAAACTGACGGTCGAATTTCATGACCTTTTCATGACCCATTGCTGATTTTCATGACTTTCATGACCTAGTAGCTATTTGATTACAATTTATGAGTCCTTCATAATGAATAAAATTCATAAAAATTTCTTATATATATTATTAAATGATTTTAAAAGCAAGTTTGGAATATTTTAAATTAAATGGCCTACCTAGCAGTGAATATTTTCAAATGAATGTATTTTCAAATTTGCTGTATTCGCCAAATCAGAAACAGTAGCTAATGTCGCAATTAATAATGAATAATGAAAAAACAATTATTTCAAATTTAACTGTTTTTATGAAAATGGAATTAGAGTAATGAAATATAATTATGAAAATTAACTTTAGCACAAATTCATCAAAATTATAGATAGTTTATCTGTTGAAAAGATAGTAAATAACTATCCCAAATTTATTATTATTATTTTTTTAACTACCTGATTTGGATAACAGAAAAGTACCAAAATGTTTTTGGGTTTCAATTCATTATCATTTATATATTATTTTTAATTCTTTAATATAATATTTTTTTTTTCCCTTTTATTTTAGCTTTAAGTTTTGACCCTAATTTGAAAGTTTTAAGCAGGGGCAGAGAAAGAAAATTTTTAACTAGTACTCCTTACATCTATTCATTTAAATCATCTTTTAGACTTATTTCAAATTACAGATAAAATTTATTTTTTCTCAATACATTGTTGCAATTGTGACATTTTTCTGTTAAATCATCCTTCTTCCACTTATTTATACATCCCTCAAAACCCAATTTTTTTTTTATTTTTTATTACAATATATTTTTGTAGCAATGACATGAGTTTTGGGAAACTTGAACTTTAATATTATTAAGATGATTAAAAGCATTTGCTAGCTATGTGGAGGGATATGGCAAAATTTCACATAAACATGTATTATAAGAATTATCGTAAAAATTTTGGACATTTTAAAAATATCCTCTATTATCCTGGCAAAAACATCCTTGACTATGGGTATTCTATTTTGAAAATTTGGTTAAGCTATTTGATATTTGCGATATTCTTAACATGGAATACGTTTTATAAACTTGCATTATGGGGATTATTTGATTAGAAATATTATGAAGCTGTATGAAAACTGAAGTATGAAACTGACCCTAATAAAATTAAGCAACAAATTATGATAAGGTACATGTAATGAAGTAGACAGAGGATAGCCAGTCTGAATGGAGCATTTCATTCTATGACCACACCAAGGGATCAGTGGTCTTCAATTCTTTTATCTTAAATATAGCATGAGCTATAGTATAATATTTATGAGAATAAATATGATGGGAAATTGAGCACCACCTGTTCTGGGTATTTTCCATTCTTTTGCCACCTTTGCCATCCTTCTGCATTCTGCAGTTTAAGAGAAGATAACAGACATATACAATCTGATTTCAATATTAAGAGGCCTCTCCACTTATCGTCCCCAGAAGCCAGAGTCAATGTTATTCTATGGAGAATTTCGCCCCATTATAACTTATTAACTAATATATATTTTTAAATTCTGTTTTCACATTCAGAAACTTTACAACTATTAAACAATTTATCGCTTTCTAAAAACTAGTTTTTCTTTAAATTTTTAATACTTTATTTTGAGGTTGTAAAATGCGAATTTTCACAATGGGAAATTTTTCATTTTTGAGCTTAAAAATGAAATCTTAAAAAAAAAAAAAAAAATCAATTTTTAGAAAGCGATAAATTGTTTAATAGTTGTGATTTTTCGGAAAGTGAAGACTGAATTTAAAAATATGTATTAGTTAATGAATTATAATGGGGCAAAATTTCCCATAGAATAACATTGGCTTCGGCTTTCGGAGACGATAGGTAGAGAGTCCCCTTAAGACAGACAGATGATTAATAAGTATATGTTTTTGTAATAATGAAGCCATTGAATGACTCATGGCCTTTAATGTTTCAAATTTCCACCTGGTCATTGGAAAGTTAATTCGAATTTTTCAAATTACCATGCTAGTTTAACAATATAATTTTTTTGATAAAAAATAATTCAAATAATTGAGCATAATTCTGTTTTCAGGTATTTACGAAATATAAATTGTTACGTAAATACAGATAATATTTACAACAATCCATTTCCTTGAAAATAAAATAATTTTAATCTAATAAATCTAAAAAACAAACAAATGAAATTAAGACTCGTAAGAAGAATTTTTTTGCTAAACTAAAATTTTTTCAATACTCACGCAGTATAACCATTTATCATATTAGAATATCTTAAAAGAACAGCATCAAGCCACCCACATCTACGTTTCCTTTTAGTTGTAACTCCAATCTCTCCTCCTCTTGTTTGAAGAATTTCACCAAGACCCTAAGAGTGAAACACACAAAAATTAAAAAAAAAAAAAAAAATCTAAGCAACATTGGAAACTGCTGATATTTCCAGCAACTCTTTAAATACGGAAATAATGTGAGATCTACATTATTTTAGGAGAGAGGTTCTTTATTATAAGAATGATAGAATTTTATAATCCATTTGTCAGTTTTTCCGATTTGACCTACTTCTTAAAATTAGGCTTCTGAATATTAATTCTGCAATTTTAAGTTTTCATCTTAATGAACCTGCTTCAATCAAAAACATAGAATAGATATTAAACAGTATAAATTTTACACATTAAATTTGGAAAACTGATTAGCAGAAAATATTTTTATTTAAGAAAATGTAACTGAAGTTAAATAGTTTTTTACAGTAGGTATTTATCTTTTCTGAGCAAAACAAGATAATTTTAAAAACGCCATAAATAAGAGGAGAGTTAATAAAATTTTACAAATAAATAAAATAAAAGATTAGTTTAATTCTAGAAAATTTGAAATGGAAGGATGATTTTTATACCAACTATGTGAAAAATACCAAAGTCGGGAATCGAACCCGGGCCTTCCGCTCAACACATGGATGCTCTACCACTGAGCTACCCTGGGTGATAACCAACTAGGCGTTTCTCCCATAATATTCATTGGCAAGGTCACAGAGTCTGCAAATGCAGCTACATCAAGTGACAAAATTAATCATGGCACAACTCCAATAGACCACGAAATTTTAATTTAGAAAGTCTTTATTTATCAACCTTAATTTTAGAAATTTTGAAATACCGGCTCTGGTATTTTTCACATAGTTGGTATAAAAATCATCTTTCCACTCCAAATTTTCTAAAATTAATTAAGGTTGATAAATAAAGACTTTCTAAATTAGTTTAATTCATTAAAATCATTTTATAACATCTTAAATATTAAAATATTCAATTTATACAGTTATTTAATTAAATGAACAACATAGCAAAAACTGAATAAAAACTGTGCATTAAAATTATAAAGGTATTTCATGCATAATTTAAAGATGCACTTACATCTAATAATTCTGTAGGAAAAGGCCCATCACCAACTCTGGTGGAATAAGCTTTGACAACCCCGTAAATATCTCCTATTACTGTAGGTGGTATTCCTAATCCTGTACAGGCACCTCCAATTGTGCAGTTAGATGAAGTAACATAAGGATAAGTACCTGGCAAAAATTAAGATATTATATAGAATCTGATGCCACAAAGAAAGTAGTACTGCTTTTAAAAATTAAATTCAGGCTTACCAAAATCAATATCTAACAGGGCAGCATTGGCTCCTTCAACTAATATCCTTTTACCAGATGCCATAGCCTGATGTAAGTACATAACAGTGTCAGTAACAAATGGTGGAAGAAGAGAGGCATATTCCTAGAAAAGTTTTGTTTTTATTAGAACAGAAATTGCAGCAACCAAAAGAAAGATATGAACAAGCATTTTTTTTTTTTTTTTACTAATCAAAAATCTTTCTTTACACACACACACACACACACACACACAGTTCATTACTTGAACTCTTACACTAATAAAGCTTGTTTTCTGAAAAAAAAAAATAATAATAATAATAATAATTATATATTATTTTAATGAGCCTTAATGTGTGCACAAAATTACAATAGCGCAACATCATAAATTTGTAACAAAATAGACAAATTCATTTTTCAAAGAACTAAAAAGTAGTATTCTTTTACAAAAATGTCTGTTCATGGAATTAGAGAGGATATAAAATACCACATAATAAAAAAGTTAAATAAAACATCAATGATTTTATGAAGACCAAAGAACATCTTGAAAAGGCATGCCTAAATTTTTACCAGATTTCTGGAAATTCTTTAAACTAATGAACTAAAAGCTTTAAAAATTAAAGAAAACATCAGTGTAACTTTATTTACCTAAATACAGCTATCAAAATAGAATATATAAAATTTTGGAGTTCAATTAAATTAAAGTAATTCAATAATACAACCTGGCAACCAGAGTTGCCGTAAACCAGTTTTTTCTTTCTTCTTTCTTAATTTATTTTTAATTGGGGTTTTTCTTCTACAAAAAAGTCTGGATTTTTCAAAAAAATTTTTTTTACTGCTTTTTAACTTATTTATGAATGGTCATGAAGTACGTTTCAGATTCATTCAATCATTAAGAGTATTTTTAAAATTGAGCAGTTGTATAATTTTTTTTTGTATCTAATGATTTACAGAGAGGCAACCTTACTATCCACAAATCTTTAGATAATTAGATGTAATAACTTATTGGATCAGTTTTAATATAGTATGTTTTATGATACAGCCAGAAGTCTATTGCATTTCAATGTTCTAATCTGAAAACTTTGCAAGTTATTCAAAATTTTTGTAATATAGATGAATAGGGCAATTTTTCCCATGTATGTGCCTTATGAGAATTAAAATTAAATACAAAACTGACATCTATAACAGGCCTGTTTAATCAAGACTACGAAGGCTGCTTTAGAAGTGCATTTCATCCCAGCAGGCTGCATTATCTACATCTATCTATAAGTATGTGTTTATACATGTGTTTATTAAAAATATATATGTATGTGTTTAAATATGTATAGTTAAAGACATACATATGTAGTTCGCATGTACATACATATATAGTTCAAATAGTAAATTTCTTTAAATAGAAAGATGTTTAAATATAATACAAAACACACACACATAATATAATGTTGTTTGATTCTAGTTAGCAATTTTACACCCCAATCAGAAGCTACGATAAAGCAGTTAAAACATGTTTCTGTTGACAGTTACTCTTAGCCATCTACAATTTTTATTCAGAGGAGGCAGAACAAATTTATTTTAGATGTTTTGATAGAAGAAAACTTACAATTTTCGTGTATTACACTGTAGCCCCCTGATCCATCTGATTATTAAATCAGGATATGGTAGATGTGTGAAAACAGGAAGAGGGTATCATAATTAAAAACCGTATAAACTACTACGTCAGAAACACCAAAGAAAAACATTTGACGTAGTAGTTTATTCGGTTTTTAATATTCCAACGCCAAGTCTCCTGTTATTATTAGAGGGTATCATAGTTAGTGGGGAATTTTATATTTATATTATTCTATGATTGAAAATGACAATCAGCACAATTCATTGCTTTAATCTTGAATAATACAGTATGTTTATGAAATGTATGTATGTTATTCTGCAGTAAATATTTATGAGAACAAATGTATGATGCTGGGCTTGAAAAATATCAAAATTTTTACATGCTCTGTCAGGTACATAGAGAATACACGCTCAAATATCTTACATGTCCATTAATGAAAAACCATTGACATGTTTAGTACAAATCCACTGAAAAAGAATTTAACTATATTATCCATACATTAACAATGTTTAGTTCATTTTAATTTAAGTAAAAGACAAAGATAAAACACTATATTAACATACATTAATTAAAAATACCTTTCTAATATTTTCATGCCCAGCTAGGTTTGTATGGAGAAAAAAATTCATGCCCAATCTGAATTTTTACATGTTACGAGCATGTTTGGCAATATAATTTACAAGCCCTGGTATGATGTTGAAATGGGCAGATTTTACCTACACCAACTAGTTTTTGGTATAAGTGCTATGTAGGCAGTATCTTGAATTATGCTAAAATCATATGTTTGTAAAAACTGCAAAAACTCAAAAATATATATTAGTTTTACATAAACCGTAAAAAATAAACGAATAAAAATTAAGTTTCAATTGTTTAATATTTTGCTTATTTTATAAAATATTTTATATAATTAAATATATAAATAAGCAAAAGCAGTTGACTCTGTCTCCTTGTTTTCTTTTATTTAAAAAGGGACTTCATGTCATTATACTTCTACATCATGACATGACAGTGTGTTTATGGTGTATTGTTAAATGTGATAATTGCATGTCCATGTGTTGTAATAAATATACTTGCATGTTAATTTTATTTTTGTAACTGTTAGATACTGAGATGGAAAATGTAAAAGTGGGGTTAGATAAATAAGAAATAAAAAAAATATTGGAAAAAAATAATTTAAAATTATGCATCTAGCTAGTTACTTTATATTTTTCTACTTCTTTTTCCACATCAATATTTAGGCCAGGATGCTGTTGCAGGTACGTCTTGCAAAGAACTCTAAATCTGAAATTTCAAAACAAAAATTACTTTTACACATTAAATTGAATATTTCTAATAAACGGCATTTTTTTTCATTTAAAGTCTAACAGAAAGAAAAGGAATTTTTTTCTAACCTAATTAAGATTTTGAAGAGTTTTTAATAAAAAAAAAAGGTGGGGTAGATCAAAATACGAGTTTTAGGTTAAGATAACAGTTGCTACTTAACATTATTTACTATAGATATCTACTTTTCTAAAAATCTTATATCTTTTTCTTTTTGAATTATCAATAATTAATCTCCTTACGCATTTTAAGATTAACGCACCTTAAGATTTCTTATGGAAAATTAATATGGTTTGTAGTAAATGGTGACTTTTTTTTTTTTCCTGTCTGAAAGAAATAGGATTTTGGTTCTAATCCCAGTGGCAGATACACCGAGATACGGCGGCATAGTCGCGGACACAGAAAAACGGCTTGCGGACAGTTTTTGTCTGCACTGAGAAAAAAATTCGTCTGCAACTTTCGGATAACAATTCACTTATAAAAATTTCTGTATCAAAACTAAAACTAATACTTTTATTATTTATATTGTGTTGTGTCAAACATTGCTATAAAATATTTAATTGAATGAGATGAATTGAATGAATACAACTGTTTATACTACATTGTTTTGTAGTAAAATTGTATTCTTGTATTGTTGCACAAGATCACCACTGATGTTACTGACAAGGATTATTGATTTTATTGTTATTTTTTTAAGCTAACAAAAAACAAGAGTTGTTTTGCATCACTTAGATACGTAGAATATATTTAATGCCTATTAAAGTATTATACCTACTTAAACAAGTTGCATAACAAACATTTTAATAAGCTATATATAATTTAAATGGTTTTTATACAGGAGATAAAGTTTATTTTTGTATGGCATAGGATAAAAAATATTAAATACATAGGACACATTTCTGATTTAATAAAGAAAATGAAGTATTTTTGTTATTACGTTAAACATGATTTGGTATATGCTCATTTAGCATGCAAAATTTTTCTTATTTTGCTCAGATATAAATGAAGGGAATGAAAGTATGAAGGCATTATATAATTACAGAAATAATGAAATATAATTTTTTAAAAGATGTACAATAGTGTTGATAACAATCAGTGACAGATTTAGGCTTAGGCCTGTGAGGCCTGAGCCTAGGAGCGCCAATGTTTTAAGGGTGCCTAAGTTTTAAAGATGACTAAAATTTGAACAGCAATGGCGATTAAAATTTGGAGAATGATCAAAATTTGAAAGAGAAATCAAATTTTAAACGAGTGAGAAAAATTGAAAATTGCCACTTGATTGGGTTTTTCATTGATTATAAAATTACCTTGTATACCTTCTTTAACACGTAACAGATTTTTAAGTACTGGTTTGAAATACATACTATGTTGATACAGTGTCATATTTGTATGGCTGATCACCAGGCAAATACGGACCAGAGAACGACCATACGTAAATATGGGATGCTGCTAATTTCATTGCTGTTGAAGCATTATGCTTAGGCTCGGCTCAAGGGTGGCGAAGTTTTTAAGTAGTGTTAAAATATTAAAAACGAATATTGAAATTGGCCTACGGTGCAATCTAATTTAAATCCACCTCTGATAACAATGTCTTAACATCTGATATACTCTCCAATGAAGTGATAACAGTCCAGGAACAGAAAAATGTAACAGTAATGACCCAAAATATGAAATTATACTTAAAATACCAAAATATTTTTCTGTCACAGACTCACTACAAAATTACATAAAGAGTTTATTAAAGCAACTGAAAATACAGGGTTGTTATAAAGTTCACTTATTCAGAAGGTTCTATATCTCCAAATGAAACAAAATTTCACTAGCTGGTAATACAAGCGATGTGCTCTGTGATAATCAAAAGTTAAAATTTTCGCTAATAGGTGGTGCTGTATCAATATCTAAGGTGATTTTTTGTAAAAAGCAAAATGAAGTTTAATTTATTTCACAAATGGTAATTTTTGCAGATTTATTCTATCAATTTGGATCAATCCACACAAGACAAAATTTATTCTGTTTTCTATAAAAAAAAAAATAAATAATAATAATCGCCTTAGATATTGGCACAGACAGTGTCACTGACGAAAATTGTAACTCACATTTTTTTTTCGATTTTCGCAGAGTGCTTCACTTATAATATATATATACCAGTAAGATTTTGTTTTGTTAGGAGCTATAAAAATTGCTCGAGCCTTCTATATAGGCAGACTGTAATTGTAACAACCCTGTACATATGATTAAACATGTAATGCGTTAAGGTTTTTTTTTTTATGACAAAAATTAATTTAAAAATAGTTTGCTTAATTTAAACAATCAACTCCGATTAAATACATTTTTACTTGTGAATAAAAATTATTAAAGCAATTCAAGTATGCCGTTCCCCCCCCCCCCCTCCTCCTTTAATGTATGGGTCATTCCATGTCAAATCAACCAAAAAAAAGAGGATTTGACACCCATAGTCTCAGATTTTGACGAAACTTGGTGTATTTGTTCCTTTCATGGATTTAAATAATGAAAAAAAATATTTTTGCTCTATCTTAAATAGTTTAGGTTTTACAGCTAGTTAAAGATTTGTGAATTTCATGTTTTTTTTCGATCAGGCAGAGGAAACGCAATTTGTTCTTTCATAAAGAATAATTTTTATCTACCTTATTTACCAACTAATGTTGATGAAATTTTTTATGAGTATGCTTTAATATATAAGAAATACAGGAAAAAATAAATTAAACTAGCAAGTATTTGCACATGGCCAGGAAAAAATCCTGAAATATTATTTTGAAATTTTTTTTCATGAAATACAGAGTTCCACTCCAAATGGATTATCATCATGAGGGAAAAGGATAATCAAACAATTTTTTTTGTATTCTTGTTCTAAAGGATGTATTCTACAACATGAAAAAATAAAATAAGTGGCTTTTTGCATCCTTCATTATTTTTTCTGACTTCAAATTTAAAATTTCCAATTCCCGCATTTTCTTGAAATCGCTAAATTAGTTCCAATTTTAGTAAAATTATACAAAAATTTGAACCAAAATGTTATTTAATAAGTACAGATTTTGAATGAACATCATAAAATACAAGAATTTTCAGCAACTGTTTTGAGTTAAAAAAAAAAAAAAAAAAAAACATGATTCTTCGTCAGGAAAACAAAGTAAACACAAGTACTGCAACGAAAGCAGCAATGCAGAAAATGTTATTTGTCAACTTATTTCAGTTTAAAAGACCTTAATATATATATATATCTATAGAGAGAGAGAGAGAGATAGATAGATAGACACATAATTTGTTGGTTTTGCTATGATTTATACTTTTTCAAAAACAGACTTTGGTGATGAAGACAAATAGTTTTTAATTCACAACTTAATTCTGTCCTCAATTTTAAGAGAGTTAAATCAGTTTCAAATAGTTTATCAAGAGTTTGCAAGGTTTTTTTCCTAACGTGGTATAACAAATAACAATCAATTCGAGTCATTTCCCCCACACTGCACTTCTCCATTTTTCTAATATACTATAATATTAAAAAAATAATTAACAATAATTCTTTTCAAATAGTATAGCCTCAATAATGCATGTTACACATGCAATAGCTTGTGACTGACTAGTTACAAGATGCCAAGTTTTGTCTCTGCTACAGAGCAAGCTCACTTGTTTAAACATGTCAAACAAGATTTGACTTATTCAGACATCTAAACATGTACCTACTCAGTAGACAAAACATCACTTAACTGTCTTGTTGCAACTTGAATGGTTTGATTGTTTACAATAAGATTAAAATTAGAAATAGCAGCGAGTAGTAAAATGATTAGAATTTAGATCTTGTTTTTTAAACAAAATTAAATTTTAATGCAAATTTCTATTAATTAGAACACTTAATATTAATTTAGAAACTTTTTTGTTTGTTTGTTTTGAAATTTCAATTTAGATATAATTTTGTTGATTCAATTTAATAGCATTTATGTATGTATCTTTCTGTACATGTTGAATTAACATTCTTAGAAACTACTCTGTTGTCTTAATCATACACCACCTAATTGTGTAATTCAATTTTTCATTTTATTTCAAAAACCTTTAAACTGAAATTAGTTGATAAATAACATTTTAGTTCAAATTTTTGTATAATTTTACTAAAATTGGAACTTATAAATCATAGCAAAACCAACAAATTATGTATCTATCTATCTATCTATATATATATTAAGATATTTTAAACTAAAATTAGTTGACAATAACATTTTCTGCATTGCTGCTTTCGTTGCAGTACTTATGCATACTTTGTTTTCCTGACGAAGAATCGTGTTTTTTTTTTTAAACTCAAAACAGTTGCTGAAAATTCTTGTATTTTATGATGTTTATTCAAAATTTGTACTTATTAAATAACATTTTGGTTCAAATTTTTGTATAATTTTACTAAAATTGGAACACCTAATTTAGCGATTTCCAGAAAATGCAGGAATTTGAAATTTTAAATTTGAAGTCAGAAAAAATAATGAAGGATGCAAAAAGCCATTTATTTTATTTTTTCATGTTGTAGAATACATCCTTTAGAGCAAGAATAAAAAAAAATTTTTTTGATTATCCTTTTCCCTCATGATGATATTCCATTTGGAGTGGAACTCTGTATTTCATTAAAAAAAGTTTCAAAATAATATTTCAGGACTTTTTCCTGGCCATGTGCAAATACTTGCTGATTTAATTTATTTTTTTCTGTATTCCTTACATATTAAAGCATCCTCATAAAAAATTTCATCAACATTGGTTGGTAAATATGGGAGAAAAAAATTGTTCTTTATAAAAGAACAAATTGCAATTCTTCTGCCTGATCGAAAAATAACATGAAATTCCTAAATCTTTAACAAGCTGTAACACCTAAACCATTTAAGATAAAGCAAAAAAACTTTATTTCCTTATTTAAACCCATAAAAGGAACAAATACACCAAGTTTCATCAAAATCTGAGACTATGGGTGTCATGGTGTGGTTGAATTGACATGGAATGACCCGTATAAAATATTTTGTACAAACTTGAATTCAGATTTAGCAAGTGATCGGAATTAATGAGCATTTCTCTATCTTCTCTATCCTAAGCTCCTCGTTAAATACAGTTCCTACTGTATTAAACATAATACACATTGTGATGGATGTTTTAATTAGACAACATATTTATGTATATTTAGGTGAAAACAAAATATAGCAATTTTACCATAGCACAGGCAATTTTACGCAACAATTATTTTATTTCAATGGTATATTAATACATAATTTGTTGCAATTGATTTTTCTTCTGATTAATCCAACCTCTTAATAAATCTTACATTTAGAGTAATTAATACTTCATATTTTGAAGGAAAACAGATAAACTTACTTTTCTGCAAAGAGGGAGAAATCTCCAAGCAAATCTGCCAGGCGTACTCCATTACGACTGGCCTATGAACAAGAGTTTAAGAGGACAAAATGTTATTCATGGCACTATGTGCCCAAACAAAAATCTATACCTGACACAACTGTGTCAACTAAGCATGTAAAGGAACGTTACTTACTTTGCAGGAATAGGCAGGACCAATTCCTTTTTTAGTGGTACCGATGCTGAAATAAGAGAAAAAAAGGAATTAATACAGGAAAATTCATCATTATTGCAGTGGTGTGCAATAAAATATTGAAAGGAAAAATTAATACCCCTTCAACACTACACATACACACATCCAGAATAAGGTTTATTTAAAAAATAAAAGAATAAAAAAAAATTACAAACAGCTAAAAAGAACAAAAATTCATCCACAACACATTCTATAGAATCATATGAAATATCTTTCAAGATTATGAAGATATAATGCCACATTTAAATTAATACTTATATGTATGGGGAAAACTATATTTATTTCTGAACACCCTTAGTGGACATAGATTCTACAAATTATCTTCAATATATTAAGTTTAAAGTATAATTTTTCCCTGAAAGAAAATATCTAAAAGTTGAAGCCACATAAATATACTAATTTATTTGTAATTAAATTATTATTAAAGCACAAAGTTAAAATAAAAATTCTATTTATCTGAATAAGGATAGACTGTAACAAAACAAATCTCTACATTTATTATTCCTATCTGTAGTTAAATATTTGCACCAACACTTGTTCCCTAGAATAACTTTTTTAATTCAATTTTCGCTGTGTTGTGAACTTTCCTCATAGCTCAATAGTTGACTTCAAAGTTATTAGAGTCTTCTATATTATGTTGCTGCATTCCTTATGCACTCTTATGCCTATATATGAGGAGCAAACATTCAAGTGTTTTCTCAAAAAAAAAAAAAAAAAAATAAAAAAAAAAATGAGTTAGTATTTTTTTTTTTTTAAACATAAAAATAGTATGTCTACATAGTTTCCTAGTATCTCAGGGTTCATACTAAAATATGGGAAAAAAATTCCCTGAGTTTTCCCTGAGTTCCCAGACAAGTTTCAAGAAAATATTAGCGACATATTACAAGAAACGCTCTTCTAGACATGACAAAATACAGCTATTTCCACTCTATGATGTCATATTACTGCCGATCATGATAGAAATCATTATTTACATGCATATTTTCACAATACTTAATCATTTGAATTTTGATACGAAGCTAAACAAGAAAAACATAACTTGAGAGAGAAAAAAAATTTGTTTTTCCAGGTTTTATAACTGATTTTCCCTGAGTTTTAATGAAAATTTTAATTTTCCCTGAGTTTTTTTAACAAATTCCAAATTCCCTGTTTTCCCTGAGGAGTATGAACCCTGTTATCTAGTAATACATCTATAAAAAGAAATTATAATTAGGTTTTAAGTTATTTTTTAATTTATTAGTTTGTGTTGTCTGAAAAATTGTATTTGATGGAGAAATAATGGATTGAATGTTTGCTCCTCATTTTTTGGCCTGAAAAATGATCATGCTTAATTATTTCAACCTGACATAATACCAGTGTTTTTATATTTTATGATATTTGTTTATGTTCTTCTTTCAACACCAATCTTCCAATGCATTTTACTGAAAGTTGTTGAAAATCTGTTTCGTATAATTTATATGTTTAAATTAATTGCTAAAAATTATATATTTTATCTTTGGAGGCATTTAATATTCATAAAAAATACATATACAGTTTGTGATTAAAATATCTTAGTGTTGGTGCTTTTCAGTAAAAAATGGTGTGCAAAGAATTAGCAATTAATTTATAGATCTATACAAATTCAGATGTTATGTAATCATCTGATTAACTGAAAATTTAGCACAAATATTTATGAATTATATGGAGTTAGCTGTATTAGTTTTTTTGGTGTAAATGTTTGCAGTTTGTGAATAGCCATATAAAAGAATTTCTGTACATTACAAATTATTTTCAATCAATCATTGTCAAACTTAAAATTTTTATTTATATTAGTAATAATCAACCAGGATGAAACTTTTGAATAGGAGCTTTGCTTAAACACATTAAAAACAGCTAGACTTAATTGTAGGGGGGGGAAGGGGGGGGAGTGAGATTTGAATACAAAACTCAAATGGTAACTATACAAAGTGTTCTATATAAATTCTATTGAATTATTAATTTAAAAAAAGAAAAAAAAAAAAAAAAAAAAAAAAGGGAGGAGAAAACACCTAAATCATGTTTTTAGATAAAGCGACACAGGCTACAAGAAAAAAAAAAAAAAAAAATATTACAGTTAACAAAAGTTGCTTTTCAAAATTTTAATGTAAATATATTCACAAATGTGCAGACAAATAATTACTTTAGAAGAAAATTACATTGTTATTAACAATGAAAATTTTAAATTTGTATAAATAAATATTATGAATCATTTTGACAGTTCATAAATTTTGCTGGCCAGTGATATTAAAAGGAGAGCAATTGCATGCACTTCAAAGTTTTAAACAAGAAAACACTTTTTTGCTTATATCTCTTATTGTAATGAGGAAGCTACCTATTGATATATTAATCATTAAATTAGTTATTTCTTACAGCTACAAAAAATGGTGTCAGTTTTGCTTTGTTGACCAATTATTTGAGAAATTTGTGAATCAGAGGAAGTATTTTCTTTGTATGAAACCTTTCTGAGGGATTTAACGAAGTTTAAGAAAACACAAATTTTTAAACTGAAGAATAATGGTGTGTGTGTGATATATATATATATATATATATATATATATTGTTAATCCTTTATCTGCTTTTTGCAGAGTACAGTATAAATTGGATTTACTCAGAAATGGATATAACTATTTTTATGATGTTTGAAGTTAAGGGTTTTTAGGGTAAAAAAATCAAATGAATTAAATTCATCTTCAGGAAAATTTGCATTTCCTGTTAACCCTTTATCCACATTTTGCAAAGTATAGCAAGAATCTGGTTTACTCTGAAATACAAATGATTTTGATGAAAGTTTAGAGCTAAGGGTTTTTTAGCATAAAAAAATCTAATGGACTTATCTTCAGGAAATTTTTTTTGTTCGCTGTTAGCCTTTATTTGCTTTTGCAAAGAATGATGGCAGAAATTGGGTTTACTCAGAAATGGATATAACTATTTTGGTGAAAATTTAAGGTTAAAGGTTTATTTTGAGTACAAAATTGATTGGACTTATCCTCATCTTCAGAAAATTTAGAGTTTGCTGTGAACCCTTTCCCCCGTGGTCGCAAAATGTGGCAGAAATTGGGTTTATTTGGAAATAGATATAATTTTACTGAAAGTTTTTGATTAAGTGATTTTTGGGGTGAAAAATGACTGGATTAATCCGTATCTTCAGTAAAATTCACGTATCCTGCTAACCCTTTATTTTTTGAACTCTTACTTGCTTGTTACAAAATATGGCATACATTTTGTTTATACAGGAATGGATCTCATGATTTTCAGAATTAATATTTATGAGAGAACAAACCTATCTGACTTATCTTCATCTCCAGGAAAGTTAGCATTCATTATTAAACTCTCATTTCACTCATTGCAAAACATAACAAAAACTTGATTTTTTGAGAAATGGATCCTAGGATTTTGATAAAAAGTTAGGGTCGAGGATTTTTGCAATGACAAACCTATTTGATCCAAATTTTTCTTCAGAAAACTTAGTGTTAACTGTCACCTCTTACTCTGCCCATTTTGAAATATGGCAGAAACTTGTTTATCTGGGAAATGGCTTTAACATTATAATTTTTTTTCTTTTAGATGATAAATCTGTCTGGCTGAGCCTCATCTTCATGACAATTAGCATCAACTATTAATCCTCACTTTGCTCATTGGAAAATATGGCAAAGACTTGGTTTTCTTAGAAACAACTAGAAAAATTTATTAAAAATGTAAAAACCTTACATACTTTCTCACAGAACGCCTTAGTTAACACTTGCGGGAGGGGTCCCCCCCCCCTTCATCAGAGGCAAAACTATGGCTGCTTGCTCCTTTCTGCCGACGACTAAGGTTTTTACATTTTTAAGAAGTTTTATGCTTCTTGTTTAAAAATATTAAAGTAAAACTTGAAAAATTTTAATGCTTATTTAGATTTATCGGCTCTGAGTTTACAATTCAACATTATTTGCAATACTTCCCCACAATTACAGTTTACCAGTTACCTGTACTTTGTCCTGAAAAAAAAATGGTAGAAACTTAATTTTCTTTGAAAGTATTAATGTATTTGAGAAAACATTTTGATCTAAAATGCATTCGTCTTTAGGATAATTAATCTTCATTGGTAGTAATTCACACTTTATCTGAAAAATATATGGCAAAAACTTGTCTTTCTTAGAAATCACAGGAATGATTTTCGGGGGGGGGGGGGGGGGGGGAAAGTATAAAAAGTTTTTTTTTCTTTCTTTTTTTTGAGATGAAAAACTGATATGGTTTAAAGGCAGAACCCATTTGTCCCTTTAAAATCTAAGTACAGTGAATGACATCCCCCCCCCCCCAAGAAAAAAAAAAAAAAAAATCAATTTGATGTTACACAAATATCCTCCATTTGATCAATACAAAACTTGAAATTTTAATAAAATGACTAACAAAATTGCAAAAATAGGGACACGATTGCATTCTCTTTTTAACATCATGTAAAACCACCCAGTTCACAAGTTCTGTTTATTTATTGTATTAGACTGTCTGCTTGGTGAACCTTAAATATTCAAATAACTTATTACAGTTCCCCCCCCCCTCTCATTATGAAACTAACACTAATTTTTATCATCTGCACTGATATTTATTTTGAGCTTATTTTATCTATTAAATTACTTAGAAAGTCTTTTTAAAAAATATGAAAATATGGAGATGGATATATTATATTTAAAATGTGAATAATGTAAAGAAATTTCTACACAAGTATATACAAGGAAAATGTTAGTGTTGTAAAGCTTAATTCCCCACCACCCCCGGGTGTGTAATAGTGAGGATTGATATTTTAGAAGATAAACTAAATTTGGTGTGTAGGTGTAGATATCGAAAACTCCAATTTCACTTAAAAAGAATAGAAAAACAAAAAGGGACAAAACTCAGGAAAAAGAAACCCTCAAATATAAAAAAGAAGAAAAGGCTATTAAGAATCAAAGATAAGATTTTTTTTTTAACTCTTTCATTCCCCATGATGACAAATGGAATCATAACATTTCAGATTTTCTTTCTTGCCATATAACACTCCTGCTGATTCAAAATGAACAATATTAAAATCTACATACATTTTGCCACCGAAAAAAAAAAAAATATTTTAGATGATTTCACTATCCTTGTTGATAAATGTATATTTATCAACATATAAAAGTATATTTTTTTACTCTATTCTGACAATAATATCGGAATCAGTTTCCTGTTTTGGGCAATTTAAGTAAATTAACTGTTCGAAACATTTTTCATTTTATTTTTCAATGTCTATAATTTGTATTTTAATTAATTGCAATATGTATTTCTTTCAAAATTGATATTTTTATTTATTGAAAAGTTATGATTTTAAATGGCATCAGTGTTTATATTAATCGTAAATAAACACCTCTCAGTTGCTTTGTTAGCTATATTAATTCGTACTATGCTATTACTCCTATTTAAAAGAAATATTTATATAATACCTTCGAAATAAATTTATGACTAAATATAAGATTTATTGTTTTATGGGAGGGAAAAATTGGGAATGAAAGGGTTAAGTATTTGGGAATGAATGTTAGAATTTGGCAGAGGAAAAAAAAAAAAAAAAAAAAATCAGAAAAAGTACAAAAGTTTACACACACAGACAGTTCATTACTAAAAAAACATTGAACATTGTGTTAGATAAAATCAAATTTAATAAAAATTGAAAGATTAAAAACAAATATATAGAGATACATATTTCTAACAAATTATTAGAGATTATTTTTAGAATTATTTTTATTTTAAACACAATTGCTTCATCTGCACACCACTGCACTTATTAACAAGTACAAGTAATTATTGATGCAGTTTATTAATCAAGGCTCAAAAAATCTACTTCAGTACTAATATTTTAATAAGTTAACGTTTGAAATATTCATTTCCAGATAGCTTTGAAAATATTAATATATTCTATTTTGATCAAATTCACAAAAGAAAAGATAATAGATTTCTGGACAATTTGGAAAAATCATTTAAAATTTTAGTCTCTTTATTTTTAAAAAAGTCACTGCAGTTATTGTTTATTTTGTATGTCTGTGGCACTCTTCATGAATGAGAAGGTCCTCATGTCACAAGAGTACTAATATTCGCAGAATAATCCAAAGAACATTTTTCTCTTGGCCTGAAATTTCTATCATCTTAACTAATGAAGTTATCTATTAAAATCCTCACAATAATATAAAGATATTCTATTTGTCAACTTGCAAATATTTCTCTAAATAAAAATTTTTCAGCCTAAAGCATCAATCCAAAATAGCGTCCCTATGACACCAGAAGTGTTCTGTATAAGTCCTCATCTTAAAATTGCCATCTTGTCTCTGTAGAATTTTCAGACAAAAAATACTAACAAATTTGAACAATCCAACTTTTACTTTCTTTAGGTCCATTTTATATATATATATATATATATATATATATATTAAAGCATTTACTTTGAAGTAGTTTTTTAATGCAATGCATCTCTTTTTTCATTACTGTTTTTAAAAGTTCTCTCCCCCCCCCCCCCTTCTTTAAAAAGGTGCATTCAAACAAGCAAAGTAATTTAATTTTTTATTTTCTTTTTGCGATTTTTTGACTAAACCAGAAATTTTTGTATAGCATGATTTAATAAATATATAAAAATTACAATCTTAAAAACTTCAAAATTTGTTTCTGATTTTGTATTATTACTGAGTTATACTATGTTTTAAGAAATTTTCTCCAAAATTGTGTTTTTACAGAATTTTCATTGATTTTTAATTCAACATTTAATAAATGTGTAAAATTAAAAATATATATCATATATATACATTCATTTGTAAAATTTACTTTAATGTACACAATAATTAGAACACAACTACACACTTTTGTAAGCATACATTAAAAACTGTTGTATTTTTTAAAAATAAATTTTCTTAATTTATGTGTTATTAAAAATGATGTATCATAATTATTAGAATATGCTTCCACTAAAAATGGTGGCAAATTGCTATTAAGTTATCAAATGTTAAGACAGATTGACACATTTTATTGAAATTTATTTATTATAGGATAAAATATTGGGCATTTCATTTTGATATCAAATATGGGGATTTATAAAATATTGCTTTGCTTCTGTCTTGCATTATGCTCTCTTAATGTTCCTAATCAGGAAGGAGAAAGCTGCAATCAGGTGGGACAGAGGTTACACATTTCTGCAACATTTTGCCCTATTCTCCTGCACCGTTTAAAAAAAATACAATTTTGCTGCTAGAAATTCTCTGTAATTACAGAAAAATACGTTTTATCAATGTACTTTATGACTTTTTTCTCAAATTATAGAGAATTTCTGTCAGCAAGTTGCATTTTTTTTTTTTTTTTTTTTTTTAAACAGTGATAAATTATGAAGTTTTCAAATTAGAATGTTGAAAATAAAGTTTTGCCCAATATTATAAGTAAAATTTAAAATTAGTCCAAACTCTACAATAATTTATTCTGGAGGTAATGTATACCCTGACTTAAGGCCGGTTTCCACTGTGAGTTCTAGACCAAGGTTCAAAAAGTCATTAATCACACTTCCGACACAAAGAGTCAAATTTCTTGTCATCAGTTGTAGCCCTTTTTTATCAGATTGCGCAGTTACTTCAAAGGAAAGCATGCAGAATTGACAAAGCTATCTGCCTCCGGCCCCTGAATTATCGCAGCTGGGGGTTAGAACCAGGCACTTTCCCCTTCGAAACAACCTCGTTGAACCAGGTCCAACTGCTTGACCACATCAAAGGAATCTGAATAGCGCCGATCGAAACGACTTCGAACCTGCCTCAGTGGAAACTGCACTTAACAAACTGACTACCTTACAGACAGACACTACCTCAGTTTTGTGATTTTCGGCTTCTCACTCCTCAAACATCTTTAAAAAAAAAAAAAAAAAACACCTTAAGTTGAAAAATTTTACACATACCCATGTTTCTGATATCTGCAGTATGATGAAGAAATAATAAAAAAAATTTCAATAATAAATTGCATTAACTATTAAAACATTTTTTTTTAATTATTATTTAAAAAACGATACAGACATATTTAAAAGCAGAAAATTAAAAAAGAAAAAAAAAAAAAAAATTCTGATCTTTTGAACCTTGATTTGTATATTAACCACATAACCACATCTGATGCCCCCTCTTGATTTAGAAGAGAAAAGGGAGATAACAGCAGGTGCAAAGGAAACAAAATTCTTTTCTTTAACCTGTATATAAAACAAAAAAGATGCCACACAGAAAGATTAAAATTTCATTACCTGAAACAAGAAGCCTGAAACTTGAACCACTTAAAACAAAGCTTTGCTTCTTTTTTCCATGACCTACCGCAGCTTTATATGATGTCATTTGCCATATAATTCCTAAATTTAGTACCAAGTGAGAGTGGCATGTGGTTAATATTTAAGTAATTAAATTTTAAACACAACAATAAATTAATAAAATATGGTAACAGACTGTAAATAAGAAAATAAATTTTATTCCATATTACAGATAAATACTATAAAACACAAATATCTTGCAACATACATACGAGTCCTGGCTTATAATTTTTCATTTTATGTTTATAATAAGTCTATAATTTAATAAAGAAACTATTTTAGCAAAATTATTTCAATACTTTTAAGTTTTGAATAGGTAAAAATAATGACTTTTATATGAACACTTATATTTAAAAATATATATATATTGTTAATTGCGACTTCACAGTACCACTTCTGCCATCTTGTTGGTGGAAATCTTATAAAAGAATTCACAATCTTAATTTTCTCCTTCCAACTTTCATAGCACAGTGTTCCTAATTTCCTATTGGCTAATCTCTATATCCATACAATTTTATTAACTACTTATACACTGTTACATTTAAGGGCACTGAACTTTTTTGGTATTTCTCACTAACGGCAGTAAGCTTACAGCTACTAAAACAGCAGCATACAAATTATACTTTTTAGCCATTTAAAATTGGATCTTTGGAAAAATCTTTCATTTAGAATTTTTATAGTATAATTTGATTGTGAAAATATTAAACTTTATTTTGGGATACACAAGGGACATTAAAAATAAACTCTTGTCTATCAATTTACTTAATGTAGAATTTGAAAATTATGCAACAGCACGCACTAAGAAAACAAATCTAAGAATAAAATATAAACACTTACATTTTGTTGAAGGATCAGTTATAGCAAAAAAAAAACTAATACTTACCTCTTCTTGCCTTTTTCTTGCTCCTGTAAACCATCAACTATTTGATGAAAATCAAACACTAAAATAAATAAAATATTATGTAGAGAGAATATATAGGCAAGAAAATGCAAAGTATTAAATTCTTTTCATTATGCAGGAATAAGATTAACAAAAAGACAAAAAAAAAAAAAAAAAAAAAGGAAAGCTGAAATTATATGCAAAACAAAGATGTTGAAATAAAATACTAAAATTTTGGTGGCAATGTCGTTATCCCAATGGCAGAAAGTTTTGTAGCTGTCTGCAACAGGCTTTTAAAATTTCATAATCTGTCTGCAAAATTTGCGTGTAATCAGGGGTAAAAATGGTTTACACTCAAAAAGCCTGAAAGTTGATTGGGGGGTTAAACATCAGTGGTGATCTCGTGCAACAATACACGAATACAATTTTACTGCAGAACAATATATTATAAACATTGAAATAATTTATAACCATGAAGTTGAATTAATTAAAACTTTATAAAACATACAACCTTTTATTACTCCATGTTTTCAAAATTGCCGAACTAGTTTCTTCTGGGGCGCCCCAGCTTGATCACCGGCATCACGGTGTGTGAAGTCGCTCGAAACTGATGTTTCTTGTTTCTTCCCTCTTATATAGACTCTTCGCCATTGGCGGTTGAGCACTGCCCCATCGTTGCCATTGCAGCAATTGGAATTTGTTAAAATTTCTACGGATTCACTTACTGTAGCGTAACTGTGGTTGTGGTAGTTGGCCAACTTTTGATTTGATCAAGTAAAAAAGTTGGCCAACTACCACAACCACAGTTACGCTACAGTAAGTGAATCCGTAGAAATTTTAACAAATTCCAATTGCTGCAATGGCAACGATGGGGCAGAGCTCAACCGCCAATGGCGAAGAGTCTATATAAGAGGGAAGAAACAAGAAACATCAGTTTCGAGCGACTTCACACACCGTGATGCCGGTGATCAAGCTGGGGCGCCCCAGAAGAAACTAGTTCGGCAATTTTGAAAACATGGAGTAATAAAAGGTTGTATGTTTTATAAAGTTTTAATATTATAAACAATTGTGTATATTCATTCAATTAAATATTTTACAGCAATGTTTGACACAACACAATATAAATAATTATAAATAATAAAAGTATTAGTTTTAGTTTTGATACAGGATTTTTTTTAAGTGAATTGTTATTCAAAAGTTGCAGACAAATTGTTTTTATCAGTGCAGACAAAAACTGTCTGCAAGCTGTTTTTCTGTGTCCGTGACCATGTCGCTGTGTCACGCTGTTTCTGCCACTAGGGTTGTTATATAAGAATAATACTTTTTTTAATTTCCAATTTACATAACCGTAATAAAAATTATGCTTTAGTATTCACTCACTGACATGGATAGGTAAATGTATTATTTGATTGCTAATGTAACAAATACATATCAACTTCCCTGCTTTACCTTTTTATTGGGTTAGCAAAAAAATAATTTCAGTTTGCACAAATTGACTGAGTATATGTTTGTTTTGTTATTCTTTTACCTTGCAATACATATTTCAAATTTAATGCAATTGATCCTTTTTCGAGATTATTACCATGGTTGGGGTTTAGAGTATCCGAAACTGGTTTTGGACAGGACAAGTGGTTTTTACCATCTAAAAGTGCCCTAAACTGCCTAAAACTGTCCAAAACCTATGATTATGGGACATTCCATTTTATAACCCCTACATTCTTAGTAGCAATTATAATTAGTAATTAAAAGTATTTCTCACTGAGGAATTATGTAGTTATATATATTTTTTTACCATGTTAAAGAGAATTAAACAATTCAACAATAGCTATATAAAAGAGAAATTCCTTTAAAATTTTTTGTTTTATAAAAAATGTATGAAGGTAAAGGGATTACTCTAGAGCGTTCCAGTGGGGCGAACCGCCCCCCAATGCCCTTTCTCTGGTAAAATCCCACCCTCCTTGCCCTTTTCTGAGAAAAAATACCCCTCCTCCATTTTCCCGATGTGAACCTTACCTTGATGTGTTTACTTTCTACTTCTAAGTATTTCCAATCCTTTTCCTTCCCAGAATGCTTATTTTTTCCATTCTGGTGTGTATTTTTTAAAAAACTAAAATAAAAAATGAAATAACTGATATGAAATTTCAAAATTTGCATAACCATTTGCTCAACAAAAAACAGTGTTATGAAGAAAATAGATTGTCGGCATAAGTTTTTGTAAAAATTAACCCATATGTGTTTAGACAATCTTTACAAAAGTTGCCCTTTTTCGGATATGATATGCCCTTTTCATAAAAATTACCCTTATTCTACAATGTGCACCCTGCCCTTTTTTATGTTCTAGAGTGATCCCTGACAGAATATTCAATTTATATAGTCAATCTTTACTCATTTTCGTCCAACTTATTAGCTATTTTACAGTCACTCCCCCCCCCTCCTCAAAATAGATTAAATTATACAAAAAATAAAATATAAAGTTACAATTAGGTAAAAAATATACATTTCACAAATGGCATACGTCAAAAAATTATTTAAAATAGTATGTGCTTAAGTATCAACATTTTAAATCTCTCCATATATGTTCCCTTATTTTTTCATTAAAAAAAAAAAAAAAAAAAAATAGATATATAAACTTTATTAGAATGTAGCCCTGAGGTTCTTAAAAGGATGCCTTTACCTAACGTAGTCGGCAGACTTACATTCTATTGGGAAATTTATTTTGAAAATTACTCATTACATAAGGTTCCCACCTCCCCTAGTTTTTACGTTTAGAAAATTCACAATAGTTAATTTTATTCACATTTTCCAAAAATTAATTATTTTTTTGTATTTTAAAATTTCATTTTGAAGTTATAATGTGCAGAAAAAAAAAAAAAAAAAAAAAAAAAAAAGGAAGAAGCATTTAGTTAATTTATCGCATTTTAGAGCTTTTAAAACAAAATATTAATTTTTGAGAAACAAAAATCAGATTAACGGCTACAAATTTTTTAAATGTAAAAATGGAATTAAAAAATATATCTATACAATAGGTATTGAGTAATAATAAATTTCCCCATAGAATCTGGGGTTAATCTGCTGGCCACGTTAGGTAAGTGTCTCTTTAAAAACAATTTTCTTCTTTTCCTATTTAAATAATAATATTTAGTCACAAAAATACAATTATTTATAAAGCATTTTCAGCTTACGATTTCAAAACGCTATAATTTTAAAACTACTCATCACAGTGATTTGATATTTTACCAGAGCAATCATGAGACAACGAAATTTTGTTTGGGAAAGGAAAAACCACAGTTCCAACATGTTCCTATAGATGGTGCTGTCAGGGGAAATGCCTAAATGGACTTATTAAACACAGGAATGTTGTTAGCAATAGCAACACAATGGAATAGCAGAAAACAATAGACAAATATACTTATTTACAGCGGAAACAGTCATAGTAAAAAGAGAAAAAGAGGAGCTTCATGAAACAAATACTTTATGGATAATTAATGCACATTTTAGAACTATTTTTTTTTTTCTCATAACTATTTTTTTTCCCATAACTTTATCACCCTGTACATAAATTATAAAAAAAAAATAACTTTCTTTAGTTTTTCTTGTTACTAACGTATGAATGAATCTGAATGCAAAATATAATAGTTTTATTTATGTTTTAGCATTTATCTTCGTTTGAAGATTACTTTCTACAAAGGGCAGTAAGGGTGCAAATTTTTTAAATGAGGGATAAAAGGGGTGTGGTGAGGAGCAAAGAGGATGATATTTTTTAAACCAAAGGGCAGGCAGGGTGCAACACATTTTTGAAATGGTCAGAGGGGGGAGGGGGGAACTCTGCCATACTAAATGTTTACTAGTTTAGTATTTTTCTAACATAGTGTAAATAATGTAAGTAAATTAATCCAGTTCATCCCATCACTTAATAAGTTCAGATTATTTTATTTTTTATTGAAAAGACAAAATCGTAGGGCAGAATGCATACGGGTAAAATGCTTTTAAAAAATAAATTGCCAGTTTTTGAAAGTACAAGAAATTATCAACAATGTAAAACTTAGAATTTTTACCTATGTGAGCTCTGTCTGATACAAATACTCTTCCTTTACAACTTGCCAAACCTTTATCTTCATTTTTCTTAATTTCTTCGAAAAACTGAGGAACATTAATTACAACACCATTACCTAAAAAATAGAAAATGTATCATCACTAAACACTACAAATAAAAAAAAAATTCAATTTCATTAAAATTTTTTTTTAATTATTATTATTGGAAATACAAAGATTCTTTCCTATACATTAAAAACAAAAATATGATTATTCTCTCCTTTAAAGAGTATACAAAGCAAGGGAAAACAACTACACTGGTTTCAAAAAATAATCAGCATTTTAAAAAAATAATTCAAACACATGGCCATGAAATTTAAAAGATACAGTGGTGAAAAAAAAAAAAAAAAAAAAAAAAAAAAATCATTAATAGAATTTTACATATTTAAATGTCAGGATTAATTTGTAGAGGGGGGGGGGATGAATTATTTCGGAATCAAAAGGCAGATTTATTTGAGGAAATTATTTCTTTTCGCAACCCCCCTTATGTGTGTTTATTCAACTTTCCCTGCCTCATCCATTTTCCACTCTGTTTATTGCACCTGTCCTCTTTACTTCCCTGATTGCCACTCTTGAATCAACAAAACTTAAATGGGAGACTAAAAAGAAGAAATAAGTTTCCACAGATATAAAATGGCTGAAAATTTCTGCATCAAAGTATTTTAAAATGAAACTAAGAATTCTTGTAGCTCAAACTATGATAAAAAGAAAGGTAAAATAAAGCTGCATATTTATCAGAAAAGATTTATCAAGTATATCTAACACAATGTTACACTATTGAGACTTCAACAGAGGTTATATTTCCAGTGCTCGGTAATACAAAAATAATTTTCACAGGAACTTATTGCCATCCTATTGAAGGTAGACAATGTCCCTAAACATACACTTTTTTCCAAAAAATATTAAAAGGGGTGTTTATGAAATTTTTAATTCATTTTTAAAAGTAAAATTTTTAATACTATAGTCATGTTGCATATTACAGAGATGAGATTAGCAAAAATACGAAAAAGCTGAAACTGTACGCAAAGACATTGAGATGATATACTAGAATTTTGATGACAAAAATCTATTATATTAGAGTAATAAATATTTATTTTAATCTTCAATGTATACAAAAAAGAACAAAAACATAAAAAAAGGCTTAAAAAACTAAAAAAAGCTGAAAAATCTCCTCCCTGATATTAATGAAAAAGGCATAAAATCCAGAAGAGAAAGACATTGATTTGAGCTGTATGTGTTACTACAATTTAACATAAAAAAATAATCACTCAGTTAAATATAAAAAAGGGATTAAATTATAATCAATTAGTCTCAGGGTGGTGCCAGCTAAGGGTCTGGAGGGGGGGTCACAGCCCCCCCAATCGGGGCATACTCTTAAAATCTCTCGGGGGGGGGGGGGAAGCAGAATTTTCAGTTTTTCTACTTTTAGCAGCATTTTTCTTTCCTTTTACAAATTTGGAGCATTCCAGTTTTTCCATTCTATATTCAATAGAAGAAAGTATTGGATTCGTAAAAATTTTTAGCTTCCAGTTTTCCATGAATATACACGTTTTGAGAGGTCCAGAACACGTTTTGACCACAGTATTTTTAGAAAATGTCTGTCTGTGGCATGATGATCTCCAAAACCCTGAGGAGTACTAACAAATGGAATGGTACAAATATTAACAGTATTGCAGTTTTTGATAAATACTCATATAATAAACTCTCTTTATGTAGTGCCCCCCTGTTGGAGAGGTGGTTTTCCCCCGCCGGGGAATTTCTGGTGCCACTAATGATTAGTCTGTCATAATGTATGAGGAGTCTACTGAGAGTTCTCAAATTATTCGAAATATTCACATAACACATTAGTTCAAGATTAAATACCAATTTATAGAAAAACTGAGAAGAATGCTCCGATGACCTCTGTTAATTATATGCATTACAAACAATTTATAGCTTATCTACACTCTGACGTAATCTAAGAAATATAAGTTGTTAGTCTAAAAGTCAACACAACTAGCTAAGTGCTGTTAAAATAGTAAGAGGAATTTTCACTCATCTAAGTAAGGTATTGATGACTTCTTGACTAGAAAAGTAAAAGACAGTTTCTTTTCATTTTTGCTTAATAAATTACAATTTTAGGATTCTGAAGTGAAGAACTTGTGTGTGTGTGGGGGGGGGGGAAGAGAGATTATCTTCTCCACGATAGGTTTACTCCTTGAAAGTATAGTATTTTTTCATTGTTCTTGCTCCCAGCCATCCTTTAGTGTAGAATCTTTCTTTAAACACAGCTGTTTATTTGTCATATAAGAGGCAATCGATTGTTTATGTGTTTTGAGATAAATGGGTTTAACTTGTTAAACTATATTTTTGTATTCAATAGACAACTGGCACCTCAGAGTATTTTTTTTTTTTTTTTTACACAGGTGAAAATTGAGCGAGGATTTGTAAATCTCTACAGTGTCAAGCAATCTAATCTATGACTGTTTAAACACTTAAGTGTCTAAATTCTGCAATTTTTAGTATTTATCTTAAATGAATAGCACAAAAAATTTTAAAATTTGCTATTTCTGTAGTTTTATTTGTAAGTAAAGCATATATATAAAAAAAACAAATACAGTACCCGCCGCTTTATAAAATCACTGGTTAATAAAATAAGCCGTTTCATCTGATCAAATTGCTGGGTTCGGAATCAAATCAATACAAACCGCCTTTTAATAAAATCAGCATCGCTGGTTAATAAACGCAAAAGAAAATCTCTTCAACAGTAAAAATTATCATGTATGTAAGCTAAACAAATTATATTTTCTCAACGGATTTTTATAAAGAAAAAAAGAAATAAAATGAAGCAAGCCATCACATTATTACTCTTTGTCAAAAATTTTACACCTTAAAAAAAAGATAGAAAGAAAAGAAGAGGAAAGAAAAACATACCCCGTCATGCGTTGTAGTTATGAAATTAAGGAATGAATTCTTCAAATGATTGGCCAATTGAGTTCGGGCATGTTCGCCGGATATAAAAATCAGCCACTTAAATGTCTTTCTTGTTGACTTTGCTACCATTTATATACTGTTACATTTTTAATATAATCATTCACAAGAAAAATCTTCAATGGAAAGTATTTTGCATGACACTTGAAAAATTAAAAAAGGTAATAAGTTGTTTCTACAAAAAAACTGTCTAAGCATCTTTCAATGCTGCTTCTTTTTATTTGACAATTTAAAATCACCATATTTTACTTTTTGATTCAACATATACTTAAGAAGATTTGCTGGTTATAATTGCCATGTTATAACAAATATATACAGTTTTTAAAACCATTTTGTTTGAAATTTATTATTTTTTAATCTTAAAAAATAAAAAGAGCTTCTTTCATTACACAATTTTTACCTTTTTACTTTGCGTAATGCAATTTAACCTTTTTTCCCCCCTTTATTATTTTTTAAACTTCATTTAACCCAGCATCATTTAATAATTTTTTTAAAAGTCAATATAATTATAGTTTATCTTCTGCAACTTATTATTATTGTTATTTTGTTCACAAATAATTTAGTCATGCATAAAAACTTTTGAATAATTTGAGTTGTTCTGTTCAAAATCATTTACATAAAAATCATTTAAAAATTTTATTAAAAAATTTTTTTTTTTTTTTTGAGAAAAAAAAAAAATAAATAAATTGGTTAACACCATATTAACCCTGCGTTAAGAAGAAAAAAGAAAAAAAAAAAAAAAAAAAAAAAACCACTATAAAAACTTTTATGAAATGAGACATTTCATTAGATTTATAATTATAGAGATTAATATCTTATACAAACCTATAATAGACACACAATCCTTATTTACTACTCCACTAGGCAAAATATGGAAGTCATATTCTATACCATCTACCACAACTGTATGGCCAGCATTATTACCACCCTGAAAATTAAATACAATTAATAAACATTCAAAATGTCGACTTTAGTCTTTAACATATTATAATGGACAAGCCAGCACAAAAAAACTGCAATACCTTAAAAAGAATTTCATGTATAAATTATAGATGTAGGCCTTTACTCAATATATCTACAGCCCTGTATCGGGTAGGGAAAAATTTTCATGTATACAACACACATACATGGTTAAAAGTTAGTATTAATCCATTTTTCAGGTTTTTAAAAAATTTAACTTAATGTAATTAATTACATTACTAATTGTTATTAAAATGCTTAACCAATTGAATGGCAATTTATTTTATAACTTATTTCAGGAATTTGCAGATTATATTTTTGTACAAAAGAGAAAAAAATACATTTTTTATTTAGTTCTCACTGACTTGATTAAAAAAAAATTCATATAACGAAACAATTATCAGTTTATAATAAAGTCTTAAACCTTCAAAAACCACTGCTATATACACAACATTATTTAAACACATTTGAAAAAGAGAAAAGCTTTTCAAGTTACAACTCTGAGTTGCAAAGGAAAAAATAATAATAATAAAGTGTGTTTTTAAATATGATTACTAATGAAATTAAAAAATATTTGTTTTATAATACAGTTAAGGATCTATAATCTGCATACCCATAATTTGCAATTGTCTAAAATCCGCACTCACTTTGGAAATGTAAACAAAAGATTTTGCAGTAATGAAAATCCAACATTTTGGATGTATAAGAGAAAATATGATGTTAATTCTCATACTAAAATGAAAAGAAAAAAAAAGGAGTAAAATTTAATTTAAATATACATAATTAATTTTTAAAGGAAAAAAATAATAAAACTTTTTGGTGTGATTGTGTATTTTCACAGATGTTTAAGCATCATTAGTGTAAATGTTCTTTTTAGAATGGTATTTCAAAAATACACAAAACTATTTAAGGAAAAATTTATACCAGCATTTGTTTTGAGGATAAGATCTACAATGCAATCATTAAAAACTGCATCAAACAAATCACACTGCAAGAATCTGGCTGCTAATAACAGTCCAGAAGCAGGAGTACAGTTTTTTTTTTTTTTTTTTTTTTTTTTTTTTAATGAAGTACTCAGTTAAGGGTTTAAACTATACATTGCTTCAACATTAAATAAATTTTATTGTTTTATATATTTATTGCTTTCCATTACATTATATAAAAACAAACAATTCTAATTCTAGCTTCATTAAATAAACTTTACGTACATTATACTAATTCATATTGCGAGGAAATGGCATAATTGATCTATAACTTGCAAAAATCTATAATCTGCACAAGTTCTAGAACCAAGGTGAGTGGATTAAAGATCTTCGACTGTATGCACAAATGAAATTCACCTACAGCAGACGTAATTTGCATGGAGTTTTCCTGTGCTAGTAAAATTTGTTTAAATAAATATTTTTTTGCATAATTTTTAATAAGCATTTACTCACTATATTTATTAAAATTATATTCTAAAAGAATTCCTGAAATGGAACATTGGTGTAGAACAGTAGAACTCATATTAACTAAACAAAATTTTCTTCTTAAATCGATTCTATGGGAAGAGAATTTTTTTTTTTTTTTTGAACGAATACTCGTATGAGTTCCCTTGCGAATGTTCCATCCTTGGAATTCCCTTAAAATGTAAAATCAATTTTTAAAGAAAATTTACATGTATTATTAGTGAATTTTTTGGTATAATCTGCACATGAGATTTACATCATAATTTGCATTTTAAGTTTGGTGACCGTAAATTTACACCTGTTTGTCCCATCTGATCCTGATATTTGACTAGATCTCATAAAACTTTTTTCTTGTAATTTATAGAATGATTGTAATCATGTTATGTAAATCTAATTAAAAACATTGTCCAATTAAAAATATATTTACATAAGCTGAATTAGAACCAGCATAAATTATGTTTGCATTTTTTTTTTTTTTTTTCAAATTTACAGACAAATAATTTTTTTTAGAGGTTAAAAAAAAAAAAATTAGATTTTTTTTTTGTCTAAACATAGTTAGTAAAATTAATTTTTTTATCAGGCTAAAAACTACTTTTATTATTATTACATTTAAGTTTTTAATAAGAATATTCTGAACATTAAGTTTAGATTCAACACTTAGCTGAGTTAAAATCATACTAACAGGTTACAAAACTCCCAATTTCCCTTGGATTTATATTTAAAAAAAAAAAACAAGCAACGAAATCTAAATGTCAAATGAAAAAAGGTGAAAAATTGCAAGCAAACACCAAATAAATTGCAGAAACTCGCAACAACTGTTTCGGATGGAAAAAACAGCACGGCCCTTCTTCAGACGAAAATAGTAGGTACTAATACAGAATCAAACAGATAACACACAAGACAAAGATCGAAATTAAATAATTATAAAAAGATTTTTAATACATACTGATGTGGCACAAATTGCAATAAAGTTAAAAATTACACAATTTTAATATACTGCAGTCGCCTACATTTTTCGCCTGATGAAAGGTTATACTATTATTTCCACTTGAAAAAACTATTGCGATGTTTTGGACTTAGTGTTGCTCCCAAATTTTATTCATTTATTTTTATTAATATGTAAAATTAGTGCAACACAAAAATATTGTACAAAACTCCAAATTACATCATATGTTCTGTTGTTGCAAAAAGAAAATAATACGAGAATGAAAATTAAATTTAAAATAACCACAAATTTTCGCGTCAGAGTTTTACTGAAGCATTTCGATAGAAAATTTTAGTGTCTACAAATAAGATTACAGTATGAAGTAGTTTTCACATATGTTCAAAACACAATGCAATTATAATCCCCAAAGAGGTTAAGAATTGTTTACTAGTGTTAAAATGTTACTAATATTCAATTTCTAAGAGACATTAAAGTTGTGGGATGCTTTCTTTCTCAATAAATTTAAATACATTTTTTTATGTTGATATTTTATATTGGACAGTAAAGATCCAATTGTAAGAAAATAAATAAAAATTAGGAAGTTGGGAAAAAAAAAAAAAGGAAATACAATAATTTTATTTATTTAATTATTTAACAAATAGTTTACATTCTAATATAATACTAATAAACCTTATGCATAATAAACGCCGGCAGCAAATAAACAAAAAAGTACAAACCTGACACCTGCAAACGATATCAACATTACAGGCAAGCATATCAACAACTTTGCCTTTTCCTTCATCGCCCCATTGGGCTCCTAAAACAACAGTAACATCTTTAGACATATTTTTTCGTAGCTTTTTAGGATGCGAATGGCCATTTACACTCATGCCGGCACAAATATGTTTTAAAAACGGACTTTAAAATTTACGTCGTCCTCAAACGTGACCTTTGCGTTAGAGAGCAACTATCAAAAGAAATTTGATTCGCTCAGTGGAATTTTAGCACCGCCTCTTTCGTGACAACACCAAAAAATAAATATAAAAAATGATATTGACAATAAACGAAACTAACCTACAGATAAATTAAAATACTGGATCAATATAATTCTAATTTTATGCGATATATTTTTTTACATGTAGCTAATTTTCTAAAAGCTAGCTTAAATACTAAGCTACAAACTAGGTGGAGTGCAAACAGGACTTTTTTCCCTTCCTATTTCCCTCTTGTTCCGTTTTCCGAGACGGTAAGGCGATCTTTTTCATCAGTATTTTTTTAAAGATATTTATGGTTTGTTAAGCAGATTTTAAGTCTCATTAGTGGGTGCTACATTATGAGCAATTAGCAACGGTCTGGGACTCACTCCTCCTCCTTCTCCTAAATAAAGGTCAAAGATATTTATGAATTTTATTAATGAAGTTAAAAAAAATATAATAATAATAATAAATCATTCAAATATTTACACTGTTATATTAATATTTTAAAAAGAAATTTTTTCAAGAACAATTATATTGTCTTTGAAATAGGGCATTAAAAAAAAAAAAAAAAAAAGATGTGTATGTAATCAGGGTTCGATTCCACTGTAGCGGCGCCAATCTCTGGTAGATTATCCTAACTTACCGATGAACAGCGGGGTTAACCTTTTGTCCAGTGGTACGACGCAGGATTTCTATCACGATAGTCCCAGGTTCGAATACAACCTATCGCCACACGCACTTCCTTCATTGCTGTCACGGACGTGCGAATGAACGGCACAAATAACTCACATCTGGGACAACAGATGGCAGCACCAGACACCGCGCATCAACAGCGGCATCACCTTTACACGCGGGCATCTGACAGCACAATCTGGCAACCGCTACCGTCCAAGCGAGTAACATCGCTCATACGATTTCGTACTCACTGGGGCGGGGAGTACTGTAGCGGCGCCATTCTCTGGTAGATTATACTAATTTACCGATGGACAACGGGTTTAACCTTTTGTTCAGAGGTACGAAGCAGGATTTCTATCGCGATAGTCCCAGGTTCGAATACAACCTATCGACACACGCACTTCCTTCACCACCATTCAATTTCTCTCCTCCCCTCTTTTTTAATATCTTATTTTTGTCTTTGAAGCTGGAAAGCCATCCGTTGATCAAAATTGCGATGGTATGTTTTTAGGCCCGGACCACCCCGCGAATTTGGAAAATGCCTACTCCTCAGAACCTTGGCGAAAAAACATAATCGGGCTTTGGCGAGCGCGAGTCATGATGATAGAGATAGACGGTAGGGTTGCTCGCATGTCTGATTCATTACAAGCGGACGTCAGAATTCGTATTAGCAGTAACAATAGAAATTTGTTCAATAATTTTAAATAAATTTTAGTTGCTTTTGTCTCCTGAATTATATACTTTGAAGTATGATTTAAAACATTCATTTTGTAACTGAATAGCTATTTTTATTTTCTAAATAAGTTTCTAAACGTTCATAGCTAATTGGAAATATCCTACATGTAAACAAATTGTCGTGTTTATTATGTCGAGATAAACTTGAAAAGAGATTGACGTATATTTATTTTATATTTTGCCTATGTATGAGTTATTATTTCACATATGCATTTAAGTGAATTAGTAATTAATAATGCTGGAATCCAAATGTTTATTTTGTGTGTGTGTGAAGGACGTATTGCAAGGTATGTTCAGAACATTCAATGGTTTTATAATTATTAGTTTAATGTCTGTAAGTTGTATAAGTGCCTAGAATTAACATTCCTTTTATTTTTTTAATTAAAACATAATAGTTTGTACATTATTACTATAACATATTGAAATATTAGTATCTGATATTATATCCTGATGACTCATCTTATATCAGGTAATTTGTTTAGACATTTGAAAACAAATTTGACTTAAAATTATGATATAATTGTGATCATTCGCCTTTTAATTAGTATATTAGTTAGATGTTTATTTTGTTAAATATCACCGTTTGAAATGAAATTGGTCAAACTGATGATAACATGTAATTATCAGTTCAATCATTTTTATAATGATAATATCGATGAATATATTTATTATACACTACATTTTGAATATTATAGTGAGATATATTTACATAGAATAGATTGCATTATGTAGACTGCTGATTAAGTAGTACACATACATTCTGAGTGAAGTTAATTTGAATTTATAAAAACAAGAATTAATTTTTGTTAATTGTGAATAATAATACAGTTTATGGTATGACTTAGCGTGTTTTTAATAAATCAATAATTTGGCACAATTTTGCTATTTTCCTTGGAATTTACAAACCTTTGGAAAGGAAAATTTATCAAAGAATGCCATACTCAAAATGGCAGAAAATGAAATTGCATCAAAATACATTTAAAAAAAAAAAAAAAAATGCAAAAAATGTATAAAGTACAATTAAAAAAAAAAAAAAAAAAAAAAAAAAAAACAGTTTAAAAGCTCAAAATTATAAATAATCACAGTTTAAAGAAGATCGAAGAGAAATGAAGGAACAGTGTTTCTTGGAAAGTTCTCTAGTTATGAAGTTTATCCTATGCCAGCTGGACCATAGCTTCAGTGCACGAAATTGATTTTGTGCCTGTAGACGTGGGCTTGCTAGCGATTTTTATTAATATCGACATCAGATAGAAGAAGAAAGAGGAGGATAAGCTTATTGAAGACACGGTTCCTTGTGACATGCTGTAAATAAATCTAAATATAGATCAGCTTTGAAATTTGACATTTGATTTTCTTGTATCCTTTTCAGTTGTTTGCCATTCGAACTTTTGTATGTTTTTTTAATTTTATGGTTTTTGTTTATAAAAATTTTGTTATAGTTCATTTATTTTATTTATTATTATTATTTTTTATTTGTAGATAGGGTAAGTGCACCAGTGATTGACACTTTTAGAGCAATCTCTGATGTTTTTAATGTTCTAGTCATCAGAAAATATTTTCAGAAATCTTAAGTTAGTACATATGGCATGAAAGACATTCAGAACCACATATATGTTAAAATATATACATTTTATAACAATTATTTTTTTTATGAATTTTTATTTGACACCCACTCAATGTTCCAGTAATTGACACTGCCAGTTTTTCATTTTATCAGTAATTGGACCCCTTTGTTTCATTGTTTGACACTGCTAGTTATTCATTTTATCAGTTATTAGCACCCTATGCTCCAGTGTTTGACAAAAAATGTTAAAATTCTTATACGTAAAATATGATTTTCTTATTTATTATTTCGGGATAGATGTCAATTAGTGGAGCATGCCAATCACTGGAACACCTACCCTATAGCTTTATCTGACGAATTTGAAATAAGCAATTTCAGTGTATAAATCTATAGTTCCAAAAAATTGCACATTATCCTTAAATATTAAAATATGTATTTATATAGTTACTGTTTAAAAAAGACTGAAGAAGAAAAGAAAGAGCAGTTTTCCTCAGAAAGTTCTCCATTTGTGAAGTCTTTGCATCCTACGCCAGCTGGAACATATCTATAGTGCACAAAATTGTTTTCGTGCCTGTAGATGTGGGCTTGCTAGCTCATTTCATTAAAACTGATGTCAGATGGAAGAAAAGGGAGGAAAAGCTTATTGAAGAAAGAAAGTTCATCATGACATGCAGTAAATAAATCTTTTCTTAAAATAGGTAAACATTTATTTAATTTTCTTGCATTCTTTTGAATTGTTCGCCATTTGAACTTTTGTATGTTTTTTAATTTTATGGTGTTGTTTATTTTGCTATTACTTAATTTTTATGGTAATATTCAATTGTTTCATTCAAATCGAACATAGTTTGATCAATTAGCAACAATTCAGCTTTAGTCCAAAGAAAAAACACATTTTTCATTAATTGGCAACTTTTCGCTTACACTCCCTGTCTCAGAATTTTACATATTACATATAAATTTAATAAGATAAAATTTTTAAAAATGCTCCATGCAAAATAATTTTTAATTCTTCTGCTGAGATCTTAATCATGAGAGACTTGGAGATTTAATCACCACACACCCAAAATTTTACAAATTTCATGAAAATTTTTAAGTTATACTTCATTTTTAACAAATTGTTTTTGAAGACTTAGCCTCATCTAGTAAATTTAAAAATTACAATTTAAGTATAAGTTTATTATTACCGCCAAGAGAGAAAGAAAAAAAAAGCATAGCATCCTAAAATGTTTAAAAAGTGAAATATTTGTGGCTGCAGCTATGGGTCTGCTAGTATATTTCACAAATATCATGAAACGGAAGAAAACAGAAGAGAATATTAGAAGGAACTGGCGTTTTAAAGTAATAAGTACACAACTTTGAATAAACACCATAAAATGCTATAAATTCACAATAATTGCTTTGGATCGAAAGAATACATGACCCTTCATCAGGCGAACAAAGGAAGCACGAGTGCTGCAAGCAAAGTGGCAACACACGCTGCCGCTTTGATATCAGCATTTGTGTTTACCGACAGTGACACGATCTAATTAAAGAGACAGAAGAAAACATCCACTACCGATGGCATGGACCACGAGGAAGTAAGCTGATGAAGGAGGAAACCCCCTCACAAAAGCAGCTATTCAGACTTCCATAAAGCTGTAATGTAAGGTTTTATTCTTTACAAAAATTTTCAGCAAATCGCTAAAATTGATGCCAAGGTCAACATTTGCGTCGGCTACAAACTTGGCAGCCTGACGAGATTAGTAATCGAATTTGGTGACAAATATTGCTTCAGGAGAGCCAGAATTTGTAAACTTTTTCTCAATTTTAACAGAATTACTTGTTTTGGTAAAATGTATCATTTCTCACCACTAATTTTTGCCTACAAGAATAAAAGTCGGCAATTTATACTGAAATGATTTTCATTGAACACTAAGCTGTGTTTAATATTTAAACTTAAAAACTTGTTCACATACCATAAAATTAATAAAACCACTACCAGTTTCATAAGGACATGGTCTTTCTTTTTCAGGTGCAAAGCACTTGCAAGGTGCAAAGCACTTGCTCCACTACCTTGGAGAAAAAAGCAAGACTGGTGGTTTTTGTACCTGAAGAAGAAAGGCCATGCCTTTTCGAAACTGGTAATGCTTTCATAATTTTATGGTGTATGAAAAAGTTTTTTTAATAAAACCACTGGCGTGAAAACTTCAGTTTCGAACACCAAGAAGGTAGAGACCAAGCTGAGGCGCCCCAAGCGAAACTAGTCTACGAAAGAAGAACATGAAGAAAGTAAAAGGTTGTATTTTTAAATTTTTCTAAATTAAGTTACTTCATGGATTAATATTGTTTAAAGTATTTAAAGTAAAGTTTTTTTAATTTAAATATTCATTGTACATCAGTTTTTTTAATTTTTGTACTGTCTAAGCTGAGTATTTGCCAATGGTATTTTCTGTAATAAGCCATAGAAAATTCCTGAAAATTTTACAATTGGCGGTATATATAATTTTATCATCAGGACTGTTGTGGTTGGAGTAGCTTTTTTTTTTACTTTCTTCTATATGTAATATAGAGAAAGTATTGGATTCGCGAAAATTTTCGACCTCCGTTTTTTGACGGATCTACACGTTTTGGGATGTCCTGAACACGAATTGATAGTTTTTAAAAAATGTCTGTCTGTGTGTCTGTGTGTCTGTCTGTCTGTCTGTGTGTCTGTATCATTTTTTTGTGGACGCTGTATCTCACGAACCAATGAATGAAATTTAACCAAACTTGGTATTTAGTTGCACCCTGACATGAACTGGTGCCCATTACATTTGGGGATCAATAGCTCAACAGGTGGCGTTGTGATCGCATTTTATGCAAATTTTTAACATGGCAGCATAGGACAAAATTCCGTATAAATGAGCATAAAGAGAGTTAATTTAAACTTGTGATTGTAAAATTAATATGAATTATTGATAATAGTAGTAGTTAACTAGGAAAAAAAATTTGTGCATGGGGGGGCATCGGTTCCCCCCCCTGGGGGGTAAGTACCCCCCCGGGAGGGTTAAATTTTGAAGATGGGTATCATTCGAAAGATCTCGTCAATACCTTTAAAACGAATGGTTGAACCATAAATCTGTGATAATTTAAAACAAAGTTATCGAATTTTTTTACTTTTAACAAAAAAAAAAACAGAAAAAAATCGTATTTTTTTTTTTTTTTTTTTTTTTTTTTTTTTTAACGAAATTTTACCAAACTTGGTATTTAGTTGGTCCCCGACATAAACTGGTGCTAATTATATTTGGGGATGAATAGCTCAACAGGAGGCGCTGTGATAGCATTTTATCTAAATTTTTAACATGGCAGAATAGGACAAAAATTCGTATAAATGTGCATAATAAGAGTTATTTTACACTTGTGATTGTAAAATTAATATGAATTATTGATAATAGTAGTACGTAACTAGGAAAAAAATTTTGTGCATGGGGGGGCATCGCTTCCCCCCGTGGGGGGTAAATTTTGAAGATGGATATCATTCGAAAGATCTCGTCAATACCTTTAAAACGAATGGTTGAACTATAAATCTGTGATAATTTAAAACAAAGTTATCGATTTTTTTTACTTTTAACCAAAAAAAAAAAAAAAAAAATTCGCATTTTTTTTTTTTTTTTTTTTTTTTTTTTTTTAAAATATTGTTACTGATTGAATATGTATAGGAAAATATAGAAGAAAGTCTTGTGGTGGCCACAACATACTAGTTTTTTTTTGTGCTTGTTTTCAGGAATGTTCATGGACTAGAACCTGCCTGTTTAGTTACAAATCAATTACTTCACACAAAAATATCAATGTTTCCATAACCATATGTTATATGTATATTCCAATAGATGTATACGGAAGTCGTGGTGTCCACGTCAGATTCTTTTTTTTAATGCTAGCTAAGCAAGCATACATGTATGGTACCGTGACCACTGCTATACAGATTTTCATGCAAAATGTGTAAGTTGTATCCAGTGATGTTTTTTTCTCTTTTAGTTTTAATGGTTGCAAAGTGAGTTCACATGCATGGAAGTGATCGCTACTATACAGATTTCTATGCATAGTGAAATAGCTCAATTTTAAATATTTGCTTTATTAATCTTAAAAATAGGCTCCCATATTAAGGAAGTATTAATAAAAAATATGTACAACTGTATTAAAATATAGCTATAATTTAATAATATGTATGTATGTGTAACATTGTTAAGGCAATTAATTCGTCATTTAATAAAGATTTTCTATTTAAAGTTTAAATTATTAAAATAAATATGGCTGCAATATTGACAAGTAAGTTATACTAGGGTGCCTTGATAGAAAGAATGACAACATACGAAGGACTGTCATTGGCCAAAATTTCTATTTTACCAAATCTATGGGGAAAAAAAAATGATCAGGTGTACTTTGAAAATTAAGTGAATGACAGTAAATTTTACTCTTTAAATTTTTTTTTTAATAGGAAAATGTATTATTAGAAAATGTAAACACCATAAAAGCAAACACTCGCAACAATTGTTTCAGGTAAAAAAAAACAAACCCTTCATCAGGCAAAAAAAGTACACACGAGTGCTGTAAAAGAAGCAACAACGCACTGTTGCAGGTTGCACTGTGTTGCCGCTTTGTTACAGCACTCGTGCCTACTTTATTCACTTGACGAAGGGCTAGGTTTTCTTTTGACCCGAAACAACTGTTGGAAGTTCTTGCTTCTATGGTGTTTATTCAAAGTTTTGTAATTATTACTTTTAAACACCAGTTTTTTGATGCTCTTTTATAATGTACTAACAGGCTTTGCCTGCTTCGCTGGTCATTATATTGAAATGAATTTTCAAAACGCTATACCATTAATAATTTTAAAAAATCATTGAAATCAGTCAAAATCTAAGTTAAAGTTCTTGCTACCTTCGGTAAAGGTTTTTCCACTTGCCACACTTCACAAAATCCCTTTATAGTACATGTTGCATACATATACCTAACCAACACATTAAAAATCAGGATCCTGACATTATTTGAAGCAGCACTATATTTTAAAACGTGTTTTTACCCCCTCCCCGCTCTTAAATGGAAGAAGGAGGAGGGAATTTTGCTAAATAATTTTATATTATGAGTTCGATATATATAACTGACCCACACATCGAAAATCTCCTTCTTAAGATAATTTACTGCAGAGTTACGCATGAAGAGTTACTGCAGAGTTTACCCCCACCCCTAAGGGGCGGTAGTGTGGAATTTCACAAAATCACTTTGTAGTGTGCGTGGAATATGCATAAGCAGTCCACACATCAAAAATTGCCATTCTAAGATTATTTGGAACAGAGTTACGCATGCAAACATGTTTTTTAATCTCCCCCCCCCCAACCCTCAAGAGGGGAGATGGCACGGAATTTCAAATAATCCCTTTGTAGTTTGTGTGTGTTGAATACACATAACCAATCGACATATCAAAAAATCACTTTCATGAGATAATTTCATAGCTGCTGTTTTTAATCTTTTAAATCAAAATTCACATTAGTATTTTTGAATGGAATATGTTATATATATTTTCGACGATTAGTATTACTAAAATCAGCTATAGAATTTTTCCAGTTTAAGTCCCCGCCAAAAACAGTAGACATGGTATCTATGTAATTTGGAGCAGTTACACTTTAAAAGGTGCTTTTGCCCCCTACTCAACACCCTTAAAGGTAGGAAAGGAGAAATTTCACAAAATACCTTCATAGTGCGTGTTGGAAACTCATAACCAGCCCGCACATAAAAAATCACCTAAGATAGTTCGGAGCAGATTTGTACTTGGAAACATGTTTTCTCTTCTCCAACCCCCAAGGGGGAAAATGTGGAATTTTACAAAATCTCTTTTTAGTATATGTCTTGAGAAAGCATAACCAATCGACATGTTAAAAAATCACTATCCTGAGATAATTTGGAGCGGAGTTACTCTTATAAACATATTTTTGCCTCCCTATCCACCTGCAAAGGAGAGAGGAAGAAATTGCGTAAAAATACCTTTACAGTGCGTGTTGGGAAGGCATAAACAACCGACACATAAAATTAATCTTGCTGAGATAAATTGAAGGAAAGTTATGCTTGGAAATAGGTTTATTGCCCCCCCCCCCCAATCGGGAACTTTCGCAAAATCCCGTTACAATAGGTGTCAGGCATACATAAATAAGCCACACACTAAAATTTGTGATTCTATATATTTCCCCGGACAAATTTAGTGCTAAAAGGGGGACTTGAATTTGCCCACTCGTAACTCCTCCCCAAAATCGAAAATTGTAGAAAACCAATAATGATTTTTTGGAAATATCCTCAAGTTGACTCTTAGTGGTTTTCTATATCTTTGTGCTATTATTGGTAGAGTTTAACCCTCGCTTTCCCAAGATGGGATCATTTTGACCCCATTTTGAAGTGAAATTTAGTTAAGCCCGCCTCATTCAAGAAGTGCACTAATTCGTCAGAGATAGCAAACATAACCAGTGGAATGTTGCAACTTCTAAATTGTACAAAAAGGTGCTGTGCTGGTGATTTTTGCCAAACATGCCAAGCGGCACCTGAAAGCGATTTTTCTGCAGTAACGCCTTGATGTTGGGAAAGCGAGGCTTAATAAAAAAAGGCGTATTTTCTAAATTTGCCTCCAAAAATCATTTTTACCCCCTTAAAAATCCAGAATTCCAAAATTGCAGAAAATATTTTTTTTTTTTTTTTTTTGTACTCAAGTCTAGTCTTTCCCTCTGAAATTTTTTCACCGTGAAGCAATTTGGAGCAGAGTTATGTTTATGAAAATGTTTTTGCTCTCTGATTTTGCAAAATCCCATCCTAGTGGTCATCAAGGTCCTAAAACCAAAGTGCTCACCAAAATTTTCACCTGTATCTCCCATAGAATCGCCACGACTGTGTTGAGTCAGTAATCAGTGAGTTTACTCTTTTATATATATAGATTATTTATTGTTAAAATAAGTTATTTTGGTGGATACATCTCAAATACTTATATCAACATTTTTATTAGAGTATATCAGGTATACTTCGAAAATTAAGTGGATATCCTTAATTACTGTAAATTTTACTTTTTAATTTCATGTTTTCAGATAGCAAAATGTAGCCTTTAGAAGTTATTTTGAAGAATCCATCTAAATTATCACAGATATCAATGTTTTTCTTACAGTGAATTATGATTAAGCTTTTAATGAATAACATATATTTCTAAATTAAATATATTTTTATATTTCTTTTATTTTGTAACATTTTCATTAAAAATATTCATTTCATCATTATCATGCGATTATCAGGGGGAAAATACTATGCGCATAAAATGATGAGCAACTAGTGAGTAATGTCAACTTCTAGTGCCAATCTTTGTAATGACAACACCATATGTGCTGAGAAAATGGCTGTGATACTATTTAATCACTTGTATATTAACTATATCAAAGTATCCTAAATTATATGACTAGTTGGCACAGTCTACTGCATCAACATAACTAAAAATTTCTCAATAATAAAAATTTAATTTTCAAATATCTTTTTTTTTTTTTTTTTTTTTTTGTCTCCATTCAAGTTGTAACAATATAAAAAGCTACAAAAAAGGCCTCTGAATGGAGAATTGTTTGCATGAATATTTAAAAATGAAAGGTTATATCTATATAGAAAAAATATTAAGATTATATAAATACTTTTAAATGTTTGGACATAGTTCATTTTTACTAAAGCAAGATTATTGCTGAAATAAATTGAGTTAAAAATCATTTACATAAAACAATTAAAAATTTCATTCAAAGGAAGAGATTATAATACATGCAATTAATTATATTATCAATGTAATCAATCTATACCTGCACAAACATTTGAATTAGTTCAATTTTTAGAAAGTGAGCCTTATTTATTTATTAATCTAAATAAGTAAATAGAAGAAAATCAATGTGTTGCTATTTTAAAAATTAATCGAGCTTAATAAATAAAACTGTGCATGCTATACTTAATTTCAGAGTTAGGCAAAGAAAAAAAAATCTGCATTACCTAAGAAACATTTTACTTAATTACTTATGTTTGTAATTACTCAGTAATTACTTAAGTACATCATTACTTTACCAAGGACTAAATTTTTTTTTCCCCTTAACGAAAACGAGACAGAAAGAAAGAATACTTCAGAAGAAATATGTAAGAGTATAAATTAATTTATTTGAATAAAAATAATTTATATTGAATAAAGAAAATTATTGAATGATAAAGTTAATAAATTCTGGAGAAATTTATTATGATACGTTTACATATTGGTAAAAAAAGTTATCTGTAATAAATTTGTATTTTTATTTAGCACATTTTAAACATAAAAGAAAAAAAAAATTCTTCTGTAAAATAATCGCCTTTCATTCAATTAAATGTGAAGAAAATTATTTTTTTTTATAAAACAAAATGTTTTATTTTTATACTACGATAAGAACGCTAGTACGGTGGATGTGAATCGATGATTCATTCATTCTTGATTCATTCTGACAGGTTTGATTCAATCAAAGATTAGTTTCCACATTTCATATTTATCGTCACAAAATGCCGTTTCGCGCCAAGCATCTGTCGCCAAGGTTCTGAGGAGTAGGCATTTTCCAAATTCGCGGACCACCCCAGTGCCTTCGGGTGACTCTCGGTGGAAGGATAAGAATGGAGACGGCGAGAGCCGGTTTTCAATGGAGAAAGAGTGAAGTAACTGTATCAGGTCCCTTTAACCCGTGTCCCTTTAACTGTGCACCCAAAACATTCGCTTAAATTCTATTGCCGTTAGTGTTAAACGTACGAAAAAACGGTATAAATCACGGTTTATCCTTCAAAAATACTGAGAAATATTTTTTGTTTAGTGTATCAATCTTTTTTTTTTTTACTTTCTCTTACCCATAAGTATTGTTTTTGGGTCAAAATTTCGAACGCGAGTTTTTGTTATATTTACATGTTCTGAAGTCCCCTAAATGCGAAAATCATGTTTTTAGCAAATGGTCTGTGTGTGTGTGTGTGTGTGTGTGTCTGTGTGTATCTGTGTGTGTGTCTGTCTGTTATCAGCATATCTCAAAAACAAATTATGGCAGAATGTTCAAAGTTGGTATTCTAAATTTGTATCATATAAGGATGCTACACTAAACTTTTCGTTAAGATCAAGCAAATGGTTCGTGTACAGGGACACTCAAAAGTATTCAAATACATTACGTCTATGGGGAAATTGCAGGAAAGTAGAATTTAACGTCTATAGACTGCACTAAACCAAATGAAACGAATATATATTTTTTGTAATAGAGATAGTCAACAGGGGAAAAAAATATTGTGTATGCAGGAGCCTCGCCTCCCCCCCTCCCCTCGAGGGGAGTAAATTTTCATGAGGGGTATCTTTCAGAAGAGCTCGCCAGTACCCTTAAAACGAATGGTTGAACCATTGATCTGCGATAATTTAAAACAAAGTTATCGATTTTTTTTTTTTTACTTTTAACAAAAAAAAAAAAAAAAAAAAAAAAAAAAAAAATTAATATTGAGAGTAACATGGACTTTTTTTTTGGATATTTGGTGTTAAACTACTTCTCTAATAAGGAAATCGTCTGCATTATCATAAAAGATAATTTTTTTTAATAATAATTTTAATAAATTATTTTTTAAAAACGGAATTATTTTTTAATAACCAAATTAAATTCTATATAAATGTAGGTGCATTAATGAAACGGCGGGTTGAGAGGGGCGGTAGCCCCCCTCACACAGAACTAATTATCATATAAATCTCTCCCGAAGCCTAATTTGAATTGCTTAACATATGGTTTACATAACATCGTTATCTTACCTCTTAATCTCCAACCTGTATTTATAGTATTAAATTTCAGGATAAGAGAAAGTCGTGTGAGTGACACACCAGATTATTGTAATTTTTATTTATAATAATGAAAATCTTTTTGTAAAAAAAAATAGAACCGACTCCAAAAAGCAACTACTATTCAAACAACTAATAAGAAAAAAAAAAAATTGGTATGAAATGAAACTGTAAACTGCGCCTAAAAGTATAAAATAATTTCCTTCGCCAAACAACCTATAACACTACAATTAATCATAACTTTTGAAGTCGGCGCAAAATTAAATACAATTTAATTAGTTTTTAAAGGTTTGTTTTTAGATCGGTAGCAACAAATGCTGTTGCCTCAAAAGATCCATTTTCATGTTTCCTTTATTATTTTATCACTGTATACAATTGGTCCATTAGTAGCATCTACATAGAACAGTGAACATTCTTCACAATGCAGTATTTATATTTCTACGAAGTTAGAGTTTCCTTTGCAAATTTGGTATAACTTTTATAACTATCATCTTTAGTGGCTTTTGGATTTGGCGAACAAAACGTAATGCAAAAATATACACGCAAGATGTATATTTTCATAATATATATTGTACGAAGTATTGTTTCATATTCTTGATTACTCTCTTAATATACCTTATGAAAATAATCATGATATCCCAAAGAAAATAAATATGTTTGCCAGATAATTTTGTGATTTTCTTTCACCAAGAACGTCAGATACCAGCATCTTCGCTACCTTTTGCTGGTTACGAAATCATATTTGTTTTCTTGAATCAAGGTAGTTTTTGGCTGCGTTTTGCAGGTTACAATGTGAGATGTGTATTTTGAATAGGATTTGATTTTTGTATTGAATAAAGGTATCAATTTTTATGTAATTTTGCGCCGACTTCAAAAGTTATGATTAATTGTAGTGTTATAGGTTGTTTGGCAAAGGAAATTATTTTATACTTTTAGGCGCAATTTACAGTTTCATTTCATACGATTTTTTTTTTTTTTTAGTTGTTTGAATAGTAGTTGCTGTCGGTTCTATTTTTTTTACAAAAAGATTTTATTTTTCTCTTTTCAGTGAAAACTTATTCATATAGCAGAACATCAGAAGACATTCGACGGCAGTTTCACAAATCCCAACTTCCAAGAAAAGTGACATAACTCAAAAAATGGTTTATGTCACTGAAATATACATGAAATGCACACAATGTGCGCAAAAAAGTTACACCTCCATCTAGAAAGTTATCCACTCGAGAGACACTTGTGCCAGTTTTATTCTAGTCAAGTTATTTTTCTCAAATGCTACATTTTTAAATTGTGTCACTTTTCTTGCCTTTATTGGATATGAGCAAAAAACTATCTATTAAATGAACATACGTTAAATTAAAAAGTCTTTAGAAATGTAAAGAACGGATACGCTGTATTCGTAACCAAAAATTCTGTAAGGCATATACATATTGAACTTTACAGTGAATACGTGTCACCCGCCGCGCAGGAAATTGCGCAGCGTAAAGTTCAAACAAAGAGCAAAATATGCATTGAAGCTGACGGACAGAAGTTTCAACATCGATACTTACATATTGCTTTTACTAGTGTAGCTGCATGCGTTCAGCAGTTAGAGTGAGAACAGACTTTTGTGAGTACCCTGTAATTTGTTTATATCTTAATGAAATCATAATGAAACCTATTTCAGGCCAAGATCATTACGACAACAAAAATAGTATTAAAATTAAATCATCTCTTACGAAGTTATAAGCTAACAAATTTCAGCAACAACAACAATGAAAAACATGGTTTGTATTGAGAACCTCCTCCTTTATGAAGTCGGATTAGAACGTCTTTGCGTTAATGAATGTGACCACTTACAATAACCATACTTTGAATTTTACATAGCAGAAATGTCACCCGCTACGCTACAACATATGCAATGTCGTTCAAGTGTGCACAAAATAGGAAATTGTGAACAAACAAATGTGCGTTTTAAGCGTTCTGTTTTTAGCATTAATGTTTAAACTATCTTTTCGTACTAAATTGATGATGCTCTGCAATTTTATAATTCACTTTTTTCCCCTGTCGTGAACCATTTCCGAGATAGGAACGCTAACTCCACTATTTTCCACCAGGTGGTGCTGAAGGCGGTTGTATCGCGGAGCACATGTCCACTTTATTATACCTACATACAACTTTTATGACTATAACTGCAGCTGTTCAGCAGTTAAAAGATTCGGGACTGATATTTTTGGGCACCCTGTATTTTCTTTTGATCGTAAAGATATTACAATGGGACCTGTTTCATACCAAGACCTTTACAATAAAACAAGAAGTATCAAAATTGGATCATCCGTTCAAAAGTTATGAGCTAACAAACAAAAACAAAAACAAAAAAACATAAGCTTTGAATTGAGAACCTCCTCCTTTTTAAAGTCGGTTAATTAGAGCATCTCTTACGAAGTTGTAAGCTTACAAACACCAAAAACAACACATAGCTCGAATTAAGAACACCCTTCTTTCTGAAGTTGGTTGAAAACGACTTTGCGCTAATCGATGTGACCGTTTACAGTAACAGTACTTTGATCCACAGAGTATACGTGTCATCCGCAGCGTAGTTCAAGTGTGCACAGTGTAGAAAATTGCGAACAAACAACTGCACGTTTTAAGCGTTCTATTTTTAGCAATAATGTCTAAAAACTGTCTTTTCGTAGCAAATCGATGATGCTCTACGACTTCGTAATGAATATTTCCCCATCTTGAACCGTTTTTGAGATAACAGCGCTAATTCCGCTGTTTTTCACCAGATGGCGTTTTTTTTTCTTGTAAATATATTACAATGGGACCTACTTCAGACCAAGATCTTTACAACAAAACAAAAAGTATCAAGTAACCGTATTTTGAACTATATAGCGTATGTCTCACCAGCTACGCTACAACGTGTGCAATGTAGCTCAAGTGTGCATAATGTAAGAAATTGCGTACAAACAAATGCACGTTTTTAGCAATGTATTTTTAGCATCAATGTCTAAACTATCTTTCCATACTAAATCGATGATGCTCTGCAATTTTATAATTCACTTTTTCCCCCTGTCTTGAACCGTTTCCCAGATAGGAACGCTAGCATGAATGTCTAAACTATCTTTTTGTACTAAATCGGTGATACTCTTCAACTATGTAATTCATTTTTTCTATAGAACTGTTTTCGAGATAGGAACACTAACTCCGCTATTTTCTACCAGGTGGCGCTGCAAGCGGTTTAACCCTGTACTGTTACTTTGCTATACTTACATACCATTTTTATCACTATAGCTGCAGCCGTTTAGCAGTTAAAAGAGGTAGGACTGATATTTTTGGGCACCCTGTATTTTCTTTAGATCGTAAAGATATTACAATGGGACCTATTTCAGACCAAGACCTTTTCAACAAAACAAAAAGTATCAAAATCGGTGCATCCGTTCAGAAGTTATGATCTAACAAACATAAAAAAAACATACGGTTTGAATTGAGAACCTTCCTTCTTTTTTGAAGTCGGTTAATGAAATAAAAGCAGGAGCATTTCATCGTTAAATATTCTTTTCCTTTTTCATGCCGTAAAATTACACAACACAGCGGCCTGGAAAAACTTTCTTATTTAAAGTTAAATATCACATTGAAAAAGCTAAAAACTTATAAGAAATATAGTTTTTAAGATTATGTTAAATTGGCGAGAACATAGGTTGCTTTCTATTTGAAACTGTGATAATGATAAAAATAATGATTTTTATTATTTTCTTCTATTCAGAAGAAGAAAGTATTGAATTCGTGAAAATTTTTGATGCATTTACATGTTTTGTAAAGCCTTGAAAATGATTTGACCATTTTTAAAAATGCAAGTCTGACTGTGTATCGTGTATGTGTTATCAAAATTTGTGGGTGCTGTATCTCATTAAGTAATAGGCAAAATTCCACAAAACTTTATATTTAGTTAAATCTTCATATGAATTGGTACTGATTATATTTCGGAGTAAATCGCCCATCAGGTGGCGCTACTATGCATATATGTATGTGTCATCAAAATTTGTGCTTGCTGTATCTCATTACGTAATGGGCGGAATTCCACAAAACTTTATATTTAGTTAAATCTTCATATGAATTGGTACTGATTATATTTCGGAGTAAATCGCCCATCAGGTGGCGCTACTATGCATATTACTCCCATTTAAGATAAAGCTATATTTCATCTTCTGTTGTGTATAATTTAGTAAAATTTTATATTTAATTGGATCTTAATGGGATTTTATCCTGATAATACTTTGTAGTAAATTTCCCAACAGGTGGCGCTGCTATGCTGTGAGGCTTATTAAATGTAAGTGTAAAATTTGCAATATTGATTTTAATTATCTCAAAATAATTTTAAATGTTTGGGTTTTTTAAATAATGCTTTTGTAATTAAATATATTTACATAGTCATTATGAGTGTATTTTCAGCAAGATAACAAAATTAAAAACTAAATTCTGATCCTCATTATCTGAAATTTAATGAAAATTTAATTTAAAATTGTTATGAACAATTTAATTGTTCTTTCCTTAATAAAGCAAAATCTGCTACAAATGTAAGGCGATATTTTCTTTGTCATATTTTTGGGATTTGAAATTAATTCTTTAATATACATAATCTCAATATTTTATTTGAAAGATGGGCTATTTATTTAAAGAATATTACTATTTTTAGAAAATCTTATGTAAATATTCATATATTTTCCTTTTTATCAATTATATATTTATATAAATTCAGTCTATATTGTTTAAAATGTCAATTTTTAAAATATACTTTTTTTTTTTAATTAAAAGGTTGGTAAGTATGTAGAAATTGATAAAACCCTTCTAAAATAGTTTTCTTGATCCCTGTTAGTTATAATGATATGAAAAAATTGTTTTATTTCATATCAATTGTTTTAAACCCTTGCACTTGAATGAGTCACTTGTGACAATTTGTTTTCTTATGCAATAAAAACAAACAATTTTGTTTGAATAATAATAATAATAATAATAATAATAAAAATAATAATAAAAAAGAATTTACATTGCAAGTTTTTGTAAAAAATTATAAATGAAACTAGGCGCTTAATATTCAATGCAAAAATAACAACCTCCCCCCCCCCCCCGAACAAGACGGCATTATTAATTATACATATAATTATAAATACGCTAAAATTTTAAAATGAAACTTTGATTCGTAAGAAAAACACTAATAAAATAGATCATAATTTGCACTACCCAACACGTTTTTCGTAAATGTTTTGAGTGCACCAATATGGTTGAACCGGTTACAGTTGGAGCTTCACTTAAACGAGCCCTCGCCCTCTCCATATCTATCCTTCCTCCGAGGGGTGAATCCCAGATCGTCGCCATTGCGTTGCTCTAGGCCTAGTGCGATGTTAAAACCCCCAATTCAACTCTATTTTTGTTAAAAAAAAAAAAAAAAAAAAAAAAAAATAAAACATTTTCATAAAAAATATGTACATTCTCTAAATCACAGAAATAAAAATTTACATAAAGACTAGCTATGGAATGTATGTAAAAGTAAATTTGTTTTTAGAAATCTTAATTCCAATCAAAATTTAGCTGGGTAACTAAAATAGGAATTGAAAGAGTAAAGTAAAAAATAGAGCATCATTTTAAATAATTATAATAGTTCAGTTTTCGTGAATCTGGTTAAAAATACGCGAGCTTACAAACTGTTAAATTTCTGGGCAAATAGGACTATTTGAAGATTTTTTTTTTTTTTTTTTTTTTTTTTAAGATTCTGTATGATGAACGCTACTTCCCTTTTTCAGAAGGTTTTACTTTATATTGGATAAGTTTTAGTTTCTCATCATACTATATGTATGGGAAACTTAAGTATCCGTGAATATTTTCGACTTCAGTTTTTTAATATTTTATACATTTTGAGGTTGGAGGAATTAGAAAATCACAAATATGATGCAGACACTGTCAATAGGTTGGTCAGTTTGTTATAGGGTTCATACTCATGAGAGAAAATATGGAATACTCACGGAATGAGGGAATTAGGATTTCGGTTCGAAATCTCGGGGAAAATCGAACAAAAATGAAAACTGGTAGTTAGTAACATGCATATTATTTTGGATTAGAAACCATCTGATCTAATATTACTTTAAATAAAATATATTAATTTCGAGACATGTTTAAAATATTTGCGGAAAATCAGATCGCGAACAGTCAAGCTGATAGACAATTACATTGTAGTTACAGACACCTTTTAACAAAATAAATTTTATGTGACATACCAGACTGTAAAATTATGTAAAATAAATGACTGAAACAGTATTTTATCATTTTCCCTTTTCGTTGATTAACGAGGAATTTAGAAAAAGATTCGGGCCGGGCCGGGCTCGGGCTTAAAATTTCCTCCAGGCCCGGCACGGCCGAGTACACACAAAAAATATTGAGCCCGAGCCTACAAAAGAAATTTAAGCCTGAGCCCGGTCCGAGAGCAAATTGAAAATTTCGGCCCGAGGACCGGGCCGGGCTCGGGCCGAAAGCCCGAGCTATCCTATTCAATGCTAAAGTTCCTATTCAAAAGCTTCCCAAAAATTGAGGGTGATTTTCACTAATCATGGGAAACAGTCAGATCCGTCCACAGTTGGGTGAGACAGCAAAAAATCTTTCACACCCTTATCCGATTGAAAAGCATTTGTCATGTGATTCTTATCCTTGTGTTGGTTACATCCTTTTACGAAGAATACGATCTCTAGTCAAATATATGCTCCAGGGGCATAATAGCGCCACAAATCGCGCAGTATACATCAAATGCGTAATCAGCATCAGCTTATATCAGGATTCTACTGTATATCAGGATTCATGAAATTCCATGCATGCAAGGTGTAAGTTAGCACAACTATAAATTTGTGTCCCGTACAGATACATAGACGCACACTCACACATATCCGTTAAATATAGTCATGGGACATTTCAAAATGTATAAATTTATCAAAAATCAAAAGTGAAAAATTTGAACCAAGTGCAATATTTATTTTTCATGAATATAGGTGAAAATAAAATGAGCGTTATGAAAAAATTTTAGCGTTATGAAAGCGTTTCGTAAAATTTTCTTTGAAATTATAATTTCGGGTGCGAAGGGGGTAATCCGGGGAGGCGCCAAAATCTCTCCTTGTCCCGGGTGAAAAGAAATCCTACTGTCGCCCACTGTATATGAGGTATAACATGTTCTTTACACTACAAAAGTTTCAAGATGATTCCTAAACTTTTCCAGACATTTGACAAAACGTCTAAATTCGAAAGTGTCTAAATACTTATTGGTAGATAGTGTACAAATCGGATATGTTCATACAACACAATATTTTTCTTTTACATGGAAATATATGAGGAAATTTTTTACTAGAAATGTAATTTATAGTACAGCAATCGTATAAAAATTTAAATGTTTACAGGTATGCTTTTATCGGCTTAAACTTTCTCTAAGGCGTTAGATTCTCTAAGTAAAATACTTTAGAAATTGGTGTAATATCTCTGTGACTAAAAATTTAGCACGAAAATGAACAGTTGAGTCATTATGTACGTACAACTAGCCCTGTATCCTGTATACATACTAAAGTATTGATTACAAGCATTTACAGTCATTTGCAAAATAAGACCAGTAGCCGATTTTCAGTATTTTAACACATTGCATCATTTGTGCAGATTATTGAGTCATCTCATGTGCTGATTGCATCAGACGCATTCTACTGCTATAAATAAAGGCAAGGCCGTAGCCAGGATTTTTTTCGGGAGGGGCCCATCACATTTCTAATACGAGGTCATCGAATATGATATACTAATACGCATATCCAATGAAAAAAACATACGTACTCGCAATCAAGGGCCTGATTAACACAGGGGCACATGTCCCCCGGGCCCTGAGTAGCAAAGAGCCCTAAAACTGGCCCTGAAAATGCCCTTTTGCCTCTAAAAATGACAAAAGTGATTCCTGCACAGAACGAATGGTGGGGGTGGAGCCCACAAAAGTGTGTTTACCCCGGGCCTCACACGAAGTTAATCAGACCCTACACAAAAAGACCCTGATTAAATTCATGCGAGACCCGGGGCACACATAGTTTCGTGAGCCCGCCTCCTCCTCGCATTGTGCACCAATAAACACAGGTACAGTCGGTAACAAAAGTGTCCGATCACTAGCAAAAATTCCTATGTAAAAAAAGTACACTTCGTACGGTTTTGTTAAATAAATCCTTATCGAATCTTGTTCTTAGACTGACTAAGAACAGGATTCGTCAAGGATTTATTTAACAAAACTGTATGAAATGTACTTTTTTTACATAGGAATTTTTGCTAGTGTTCGGACACTTTCGTTACCGACTGTACATATATACCTATGTTTATGGGAGTTATATGTCAGAATTTGCACTATATGATACCATTTTTAGGTCATAAAAGGCTAAATGGCATTTTCAGGGCGAATTATATGGCCCCTGCTATTCAGGTCACATGTCTTACATGCCCCTGCTTTAATCAGGCCTTGCACACAAATCTTTCGTCTATATTTTCCTATACAAATTCACTCAATACCAATCATTTTATTAAAACTTTTGTTTATTAAAATTAATTTCCATGATGAATGCAGATGATTTGTTTCTAATAGAAATGTGACACTTAATGTCCAAAGAAAGTCAATTTTATGTTCACTAACAATATCTTTAAAAATGTTTTTTGCCCTTTCTCGTTTTGTTAAAAATAAGGGGGAAAAATAGGAAAACTTAGATTCAAATTATCAAACATTAATAGTTCAACTGTTAGTCTTAAAAATACTGACGAGTTCTTTTAAAAGAAACTCATATCGAATAACTGTCCCCCTCCAGGGGGGGGGGGAACTTCACCCTTCCTATGTGTGCCTACTTGATTATTACTATGATAAATAATTCTTATTGTGTACATTTATAAGAAATTTTGTACTATACCACCAAGTTAAAAACTGAGAAAAATTCAGACGGCTACGCCACCTGTTGGACAATTTTCCCCAAAAAGTGTTAGGCACTAACTTATGTCATGGTGCAGGTGCATGTAAATGTATAAGTAATTCTGTGCAGTGCAGTAGTTCCTGAGATACAATTGGAACAAAATATTTGTCACACACAGACAGACATTTTCTAAAAATGGTCAAATCGTGTTCTGGATCTCTCAAAACATGTAAATCCATCGAAAACCGGAAATCAAAATTATTTTCCCGAATCCAATACTTTCTTCTGTTGAATACAGAAGAAAGTAAAAAGATTGAATTCATGACGTAGAACAGTCCATTATAGCTTTGACAAGAAGGTGGATGAAATTAAGCGAATAAATCTAGCGAAATTAAGGTTGAATGAGTTTTACGGCGCTCTAGAGCTTAAATATAGAAAAGAAAGAACGTAATGGGAAATTTAATTCAATTAATAGGTTTTATTAAATTATTTTTAAATACTTTTTTTTTTTTCAAGACAGCAATGTTTGCCTGATACATACTACACGAAATCAGTCTTTCATCATTTATTTCGGGGGGGGGGGGGGGAAGGGCGGGCTTGGGCCCGTCGGGCCCCCCTCCCCCTTGCCTACGGCCTTGAATAAAGGTGTCCGGCACGTTTATCGCCAGTTGTTTATTGGATTTTGTCGTAGACTGTACTGTTGTGTAATTATTGTAATGGATAAAAATCCTTCACTTACTGTTACAAAAAAGATCAGAAATATTGACCCTGCATAAAATTGGATTTTCTGAACTTCAAATAAGTTCGAGGGTAAATGTGAGCAAGACAGCTGTGCATGAAGCTATTAATAAATTTAAAATTTCGGGAAAATTTGTGGACTTTAAGAGAAGCGATCGCCCTAGAAAAACGAGTGCACGTGATGATCATGTGATAAGGATGGTCGTACGAGATCCAAGAACCTCCTGCAATACAATTAGACATTATCTGGCTTCAAAATACATCAACGTCAGTTTGAGTACTATTTCAAGACGTTTCGCCAAAGATTTTGCTTTATCATCTCATAAACCATAAACCTGCAAGAAAATCTCGAGTTACTCCAAGTATGAAAAAGAAACGACTCTTAATGTCCTTAAAGAAAGAAAAAAAAACCTATATGTATATCACATTGCTTTGTCAAAGTATGATCAACATGGGAAATGTGTGCGTGTTACTATAGCTCTTTAAAGTGTACTGAAGTCTAAACTTTACGTTCGATTAACATGAAATTGGATAGGCATGTTATAGATCATTTTTCCAAAAACTATATAAAATTTCATGAATGTAGAACTTATAGTTCTTTTACAGGGATAAAATATGGAAATGGAATTGATGTACATAATGATATGAGCTCAAATTATTTGTTTTTTAGGAATGTAAAATTATTTAAAAGAAAAAAATATGTCTTAGATGTGCTACATTTTCCCAAAGTGTGACCATTATGGGAAATGGCTTGGTTGTTACTTTTAGTTATTTTACGGGGAGGTAAGAAATAATTTATACATATTATATTCTATGGGGTTAATTATATGAAGTGCATTAAATTATTTCAAAGAGAATAAAAGTGATATAAGTTAAGTATATTTAAGATATTTTGCTAAAGCATGATCGTTATTGTCAATTGTCTTTTGCCATTTATAATTTGCCCAAAAGAATTTGGATACGTAAGAGTTCGTTGTAGAAATAGACGAACTTGTAGAGAATATAATTTTCATTTATACTTGTTTACTGATTTATATTTACTTAAATGCCTATTAAATAATAATATTTGGAAAGTCAAGTAGAATCATTCCATTTTATTTTTACAATTGGTCATATGATACCCAGGAACCAGATGAACTTTATGTGCATGTTATTTATCATCTTAATGAGGTCCAACGAGTCTTAACTAGTCCTAATACTTAATTATTTACCAAGGTAAATAATAAGTGGCGGGAAGGAGGGCAATGGAGGAAATGATGCGCAGAACTGAACTCTTTTGTGACGGCGCTGAGCAGATTGTTGTCAGTCGCTCTCTAGAATTCGGAAGAGGTGCAAGGCACCTTTGAACTTTAAACCCAGTAAAACAAAACTTAGTCTGAATCAAAAGACTTATTCGTATTCTGTTAATCGTATTAAACGTACATAAAGTCAGTTATAGATGTAACAATAAATTTTATGTAGCAATGATATACTAGATTTCAGAGTCTCATTGTGTGGGCTATTATATTCGTCTCATCCCGGGATGCTGGCAGAGGGTAAGTAAATTTAAACTTATTCCTCATTTATTCTAATGGATATTATTTTGATTTCATAACTGAGTAAAAATTGCATCTAAGGTAAAATCGTAAGCAAATCTTATTATCCGATATTCTAAGTGTAATATAAATTAAATCGAAATTCTTATAAATGAAATTTAGTCGAATATTCTTCTTTTGGCTTCAAAGCCATTAGTGGTCCGTCGTAAACGGAGCCCAATTATCTATTAATTAGATAATTAATCGTAATTCGTTAAAAAAAAAAAAATATATTTTTGAAAATTGAAAAAATTCTTTTGTTTACGTGATATAAAACTCGCTGTATAAGAACTTTAAAGGAAATTAAAATCAATTTGGTGAAATAAATCATTAATACGAAGTTAAATTGTTTTGATATAAAACGTAATTCAAAGTAGTTTGGGTTTCAGAGATTTGATGCATACGTAGGAGTTTTGTTTTGAGAGAAAACGTAACTCAAAGTAGTTTGGGTTTCAAACCGGAACAGTTTCGGTTTGGAATTTAAGAAATATCCATTCATATTAAATAATTGTTGAATAAATAAGTGTATGAGAATGCAAAAGGTGCATTTAATATTTTATTAGATTATTTATTTAAGGGAAAAAAATAAAAATCTATTCTTATGTGTTGTTTATTTTAATTTGTTCTTTTTTTTTTTTTCATATTTTACTTCCTGATCTGCAGAATAATAATTTAATTCGATCGATTAATTCATATTTAAATTTAATTATTTGTAATTAGTTTGCTCAAAAGATGGGTAGAAAGGGGAGAACAAGGGCAAATGACGCGGAACAGAATGCGTTGTTCCCAAAATCTAATGAATTGATAAAATTTGAAAATGCGATTAAAGAGATAGATTTTATAAAATCGAAAGTCAATGATTGTGATAAAGGCGATCAAGCCAGATTAAAGATTCTAAAGAATAAGGTAAATGCACTGGAGGTTAAATTCGAGGAAATAGTTACAAATTTTTCCGAAGAGGAAAACGATGAAACCTTTGAAGAAGTGTTAAAAAATCGGGACCTTCTGTTAGAATTATCAGTAGTGATAGAGAGTAAATCGCAATCAAATACTCCAAATGTAAATAATGATGCACATACCAAACCAGGGACTTCTGTTAATTCGCATATTAGTCTCCCTAAGCTTGAAATTCCTTATTTTTACGGGGATAATAAATCTTGGTTGTCATTTAAAAATTTATTTAAATCATCTATTTTGGATAATGACAGCCTTAGTGAGGTTGAAAAGCTACAATACCTCCAATCGTGTGTAAGAGGTAGAGCATCAAAACTTATTCGTGGATTTGCGTTACAATCGGAAAATCTTAAACACTGTTGGGAAATCCTTACTCAGCGCTATGAAAATAAACGCCAATCAGCTATAACTCAAATAAATAAAATCTTTTCCGTAAAGGTAAACAAAGCGGATGATCCTAAATCGTTTTTCAATTTAATAGATACTTGTAACGAAGCGGTGCGAAATTTATCGACCCTCGGATTGGAATCTAATCCTCTTAGCGATCTTATTATTATAAATTTCATGATTTCAAAATTGGATTCATCCGTTAGGCATATGTGGGAGCTCAGTCTAGAGAATACGCAAACTATTCCCGATTTAAACTCGTTTCGTACATTCATTGACAGGGAGGCGTCGAGTCAAACAAAACTTGAAAATAAACCAGGAATGTTTAAGAAGCCAGTAGAAGGTAGTAGTGTAAAAAAATCTTGTGTCAATAATTCAATAATAGTCAAAGAAAATAAATGCGTCGCCTGTTCTCAAGTACATCAATTGTTTAAATGTCCCAAATTCAATCGAATTACTGTTCAGGAGCGATGGGACTTAGTTAAATCTAAATCATTGTGTGAAAATTGTTTGCGAACTAACCATCAAGTGCGTCAATGTAGAATTAATATTAAATGTAAGGTATGTGCAGGTTCACATCACACTCTTCTGCACATTTATACACAGAATTCTGCCAGATCAGGGAGGTGGCCTTGTTACTACGTCGGTGTCAAATAGTTCACAATCTAATGCAAATTTTAATGAACAAAGGGTGTTGCTGTCTACTGCCTTTATAAAGGTTAGATCACCTAACGGTAAAATTATTCAATGTCGGGCGTTAGTTGATAGTGCTTCACAAAATAGTCTCATAACAAAGGAATGCGTTGAGAAGCTAAATTTGCCTTTGTTTGGCACTTCTCATCGATTTGTAGGCATAAACGGTCTTTCCGCAGAAACTGTTTTAAATTTTACGGAATTTTCATTCTCGCCGTATTTCGCTAACGAGTATAGAAATTTGAAGGCACTAGTAGTAAATAGGGTTACTGATCCTCTGCCAAATTTCCGGGTGAGGACGACGTCTTGGCCACACACTAAAAACCTTCAGTTAGCCGATATGAATTTCTTCAAGCCACAACAAATAGATGTGCTATTAGGCGCAGACATTTTTTCGTCACTAATTTGTGGCAAACCAGTACATGGAAGGCCAAGAGAACCATCTGCCATTCCCAGTTCACTCGGTTACTTATTGAGTGGCCCCCTCTCAAGGGATGGAATGGAGCCAGAAACTACTCATAGTTCAGTTTTACACTGTTTAAACTTAAACGATTTTTTTTGACAATAATCCAATAATATCTTTTAAGGGTAAAAACGAAGCCGAATGGCAGAAATATTATATCAATCCTCCACCAAGAGCAACCCCGAAGGGCGCTATGTAGTCAAATTACCCCTCCATGATGAGATAGATTTGGGCGAAAGTGCCAACTGTGCACTAAAAATGTTTAAAAAGCTGGAAGCTCGATTTGTTCAGAACCCTAATCTAAAAAAAGAGTATTGTAAGTTTATGGCCGAATACTCAGATCTAGGTCATATGACTCTACTAAGGGCTGAAGAACTTAATCGTAAACCAAATTATTATATGCCTCATCATGGAGTTATAAATGAAAATAGTAGCACTACCAAACTACGGGTAATGTTCAACGCGTCGGCCTTAACTACAAATGGCAAATCCCTGAACTCCAATTTGCATAAAGAGCCAAAACTTCAAACAAGCATTTTTAGCAATCTAATTAGATTCCGATTAAATAAAGTCGCCCTCTCGAGTGATATCGAGAAGATGTTTCGACAAATTCTTGTCACAGAGCCTGATAAAACCTTTCAAAGAATCAGGGCCTGATTAAGGGGGAAGCTCGCTCTTGACACATTATTTATACTTACACCGTTATTTTTTAACAAATACTTTCCTCCTATAATAAACAGAAAATTCTCATTAAAAATTATTTTAAAAGAATTCTGGTGTCTAGTAACGGTGAGTAAATTGGATTGTTTTACACCGTTCATTTTTTATAAAAAATATTTCCTCGTCAAAGCGTGGAATTTCTATGACATGAAGTAAAAAATAATTGTAAAAGTATTCCGGTATGAGCGAGCTTCCCCCTTAATCAGGCCCTGCAAAGAATATTTTGGAGGGCCAATGTGTCAGATCCATTCCGTGTTTATCAGTTGAATACGGTTACTTATGGCACAGCCTGTGCACCATTTTTAGCCCTGCGTACTATACAACAATTATTAACCGATGAGGAAACCCATTTTCCCGTAGCTGTGCAGGCTGCCCGTAATAACCTGTATATGGGCGATCTCCTTGGAGGGGCTGAAACAATCAAGGCCGCTCAAGCCTTAGTCACAGACCTTCAGGCTTTATTTAATGCTGGTGGCTTCAAGCTGCGAAAATGGGCTTCAAATTATGTGGAAGCTCTAGTTCATGTCCCAGAAACTTTAAAATCAACAAATCAGGAATTATCCTTAAACCCCGATCAATCCCAACGTATTTTGGGATTAAACTGGAATTTAACATCGGGTACCCTACAGGTTGGAGTTAACACCGAAGAAAGCGTCACAACAAAAAGACAATTATTGTCCGTAATTGCACGTATCTTCGACCCTTTGGGTCTGTTATCCCCTGCCACTATTCTTTTAAAATTGCTCCTACAAGATGTTTGGAAGCAAAAACTTGGTTGGGATGATCCTTTACCACCAGACATTCAAAACAGGTGGAACGAATTTTATGAAAAAATTGTCTCCTTTAAGGCCATGTCAGTTCCCAGATTTTTAAATTTGAAATCCAAATCTATTTACCAGATACAAGGATTTTGTGATGCGTCAACAAAGGCATATGCTGCCATAATTTATATACGTCCAAGTCAGAACTCATCTTTAAAATTGATTACAGCTAAAACCCGTGTAGCACCTTTAAAACCCATTACCTTGCCTAGATTGGAGCTATGCGCAGCTGTATTGTTATCGGAACTTTTATCAGTCGTCCAGAACTCGCTAGATTATCAGGTTGAGGAAATTCTCCTATGAACAGACTCCACAATCGCCCGTAGTTGGATCTTAAATCCACCCTTAAAGGGAGTAAAATTCGATCCTGGTCTCTGCTTGATTGGAGACACCATCCTTAAATTTAAAATTAATTCAGTCATGGCTTTGAAATAAAAGACATCGTACTTGAAAGATTATTAAAGGTATAGAAACATTTAATAAGACATTACTAAAAACGCACAAAACATAGATAAACATTTAGAACATAAATAAATAAAAATCTTCTCGAATGACTAGAAACATGCCATTTTCTCGTTCCATCCAAAAAAAAAACTCCGTTCTCTTCTCCTTTGGTTGTTGCCACTCATCTCCTATCTAAATACCACTTCATAACATCATGGAACTTTACTCGTCCCTCCTTTTTGAGCTCATACGTCACAGGAGTGACTATGATGCTACCAGACTTAGAAAACTGTTTCATGATATAGAGAGTTTCTACATAAATGTTCACATTGATAAGGCTGAACAGTTTTTGATATGAGTTTTTCATATAGAAAGAGCACCAACAGATAGCATTAAGAGTTTCTAAGAAAATGTTCATGTAGGTACCACAAAAATTCTTTTTAGAAAAAGTTTATAAAATAAATGTTCATATATGTAAATCCTAAAAGTTTATATCAAGAGTTTATAAAAAAAATGCATATATCTTAAAATCTTTAGGGAGAGCTTTCTGCATATGCCCAAAGAAAAAAAAAAAAAAATTAAATGCACAGTATATTGAGCAATAAACAACAACAGCAATACACACAAATAATTGATCTAACATTAAATATCTTACAAATAACCCTTATAATATGTGCACATGAATTATATAGTATATCACGAGGTAAATTAAATTTGAATAATTAGATATAACTGAAATACTATTAAAATATTTTAAGGAAGTCTAGATAAAGAATCGGCATTGCCATGATTTTTCCCCTTCCTATACGTAATTTTTAGATTATATCTTTGCAAAGCTAAAGCCCAACGTGCTAACTTTGCACCGTGTGGCATTGTTTGGGTCAGAAAAGTCAGAGGATTGTGATCGGAAATTACTTCGACTTCTGCACCGAAGAGCCAAGTATCAAACTTTCGTAGAGCAGTCAGCAAACTGTAAGCCTCTCGTTCGATCGTTGACCATTTGACTTGGCACGGAGACAGTTTTTTACTAAAAAAAGCAATCGGATGTTCTTTGCCAGAATCGTCCGACTGAGATAAACATGCTCCTATAGCTTTGCTCGAAGCATCAGTGTACAATTTGAATGGCTTTGCTATATTAGGCGTATATAGAGATGGCATATTCATTAAATGGTGTTTCAAATTTTGAAAAGCTGTTTCTTGGGCATCAGACCAGGGAATTGCATTAGGTACGCTTTTCTTTGTTAATTCAGTCAAGGGAAGAATTTCTGAAGCAAAATTTGGAATGTATTCCTGGTAATAATTAGCCAAACCAATTACACTACGAAGTTCTTTTTTGGTGATAGGCCTGCAAATTTTTCTTATAGCTTCGGTTTTTTCGGGATCGGGTGTATGTCTTCCTGATCCAATAATATGGCCTAAAAATTTCACTTCATTCTTTCCGAAATCGCATTTCTTTAAATTAACTGCAAGACCAACTTCTTGGAATGTTTTGAGAACTGCTTTCAAGTGTGTTATATGTTCACTCCAAGTGGTAGAAAATACTGCAACATCATCGATATAGGAACGACAATAATCTTTATGACACTCTAAAACTTTGTATATAGATTTTTGAAATGTACTACCAGCGTTCTTCATACCAAATGGCATGACATTCCATTGGAAATGCCCTGAGTGGGTAGTAAAAGCAGTATAATGTTTGCTGTCTTCTTTCATAGGTATTTGCCAGTATCCTTTCGTGAGATCTAGAACAGAAATAAACTGCGAATTACCAATCAAGTAAATAAGATCATTGGCAATCTTCATGGGGTATGCATCTGGGATGGTATAGCTGTTCAATAAACGAAAATCAACACATAACCTAACAGTTCCATCCTTTTTGGCAACGCAAACGACAGGATGAGCCCATTCGCTGTTACTATGTTCTATTAGTCCAAGTGTAAGTAATTCTTGAATCTGTCGATTCACTTCCTTTTGCATAACTATCGGTATTCTATATGGACGTAGTCTTTTAGGACAGCAATCTCTAGTAACGCGGACACTGTGTCCTTCTACTTTAGCGATTCCGGGTTTAGTGTTGAAAACATTATTATATATGCATATCACATTTTTCAAACCATTTTTCTTTTCAAAATTTAAATCTAAACTATCAATATGGTCCGCTATCTCTTTAGGGGTTAAGCATCCATTTCCGAATGGTGCATAATGAATATCACCAAAATCTTTATCTTCATCAAATATTAGGCCAACATGGTCAATTCGAGCAACGTATGGTCTGAGCTTATTAAAATGCAGTTCTCTTCTGGACCCATTCTCTAATTCAACTAAGGCTGAATGTGGTCTAGTGATTTCAACAACAGTAGCTGGGACAATCCAAGTTTTAAGTAATTTATGCGAAGATGAAGGAACTAGTATTAGTACTTTATCGCCAACATTAAACTGTTTATCTCTTGCTCTCAAATTATACCGCGAAGTATATCTTTCTTGAGAATCCTGAGCATATTCTGATGCAAATTCATGTGCTTTTCTTAGTTTCTCAACTAGTTCTGATATATATTTTTCAACTGATGCGGAGGCTGAAGTGGGAATTTTCCTCTCACTACTCCATACGTCTTTCAATAGTGACAATGGTCCAGGAGGCAAACGCCCATAAACTAACTGAAACGGAGAAACACCTGTCGTACTAGGAGGAACTTCTCTGTAAGCAAAAAGTAGATATGGAAGATGCAAATCCCAGTTAGATCCATATTCCTGTATATTTTTATTTAACGTATCTTTCAATGTTCGATTCCAACGTTCCACTGCACCCATACTTTCTGGATGACCTGGCGTTGCAAACCTCGGAGAAACTCCAAGAAGTTCCACAAATGCTTCACTTAATTTAGCAGTAAAATTAGTACCTTGGTCTGTACATATTACTTTGGGGAACCCTGTCTGTGTAAATATTCTCATCAGATTATTGCAAGTTGTTTTAGCATTGATGTTAGTCACGGGAATTGCTTCAGCCCATCTAGTACATAAGTCAACTGCACAAATCACATATTTATGTCCTTTTCGAGACGGGGGTTCTAAAGGTCCAATACAGTCCAAACTCCAGACTTCAAATGGAATTTCTGGCCTAACAATGGGTTGTATCGGTATACGATCCCTATAGGAAACTATTCTGCGTAATTGGCAAGTTTTGCAACTTTCACAAAATTTTTTAACGTCTTCTTTGAGACTTGGCCAATAAAATGAATATTTTATTCTCTGCTTTGTTTTCTGTTCGCCTAGATGACCAGCCAGTGGTATTTCGTGTGCCATCCTAAGAACTTCTTTTCTTTTGCATGTGGGCAGAACAACTTGATCAACATTTTCTCCACATAAGCATTCTGAATGGACAAGAACTCCATTACTAATTTTAAATGAATTCTTCCCATTTTTGGCATAAAACCAGGATTTCTTTAAATCTTCATCATCTAATTGTAATTTTATAAAATCTTCTTTATTTCCATTGCTTTCATCATCGGTAATCTCAGCATTAAGTTGAAGGGACGTTGAGATGTTTTTCTTTTCATCATGTTCTTCCTGATTTTCTTTTTCAATGTTCTCATTTAATTTTGCAAGTACATGATTCATACATCCATTTAATTCTACATTCTCCATTAAAACTTCATAGGCAGTTGAACAAATTAGCATATCATTCACAAGTTTCTTCGACACTGCACAAGTTACAGGTACATTGCCGTGTTTCCCATCATCTATCTTTAGGTCAAAAATCTTTAGAGCAGCTACTTCTTTTTCACCGAAAGCCGAAATAATTTGGATTGTTCCATCCCCTTCTCCAAAGTCGGTATCGACCAAATCTGCACGTAAGACTGAAATTTGTGCTCCAGTATCCACTATTGCCTTCAAAACTTTTTTTCCACATTTGATATTTACGTATTTCAAATCATCAATTCCATCTTTAATCGGCATAGAGGTTGACACATGAATTGACACCTTAGCAGTTACAACTTCGTTCGCTGTCTTTGGCTTCAACCACATTACTTACGGCATTACGAATTGATGTTTTCTTGGAATTCTTGGGACAAACTCTAGATAAATGCCCCACAGATCCACACGTAAAACAAGTAGGTTTAAAACTTGTATTTTGATCAGTTCTTGGAGGAAATGATGTCCTAAATTTCCGAGATGGCTGTTCGTCTTTTTGTTTGTTGCTAAAGTCTTTAAAATCAGGTTTATAATTACTAGTTGTTCTATGTTTCATATCACCCAAACCGGATCCCTTAGCATTCAATCGTACACTTTCGTACTCATCCAACTTATCAGCTAAAATACCCGGAACAAGTAACTTAGCCCAGTCATCGACGAAATGTTCTCGGATATCACCTGGAACGCGTCTTTTTAACTGATCCGTAATCATAAGATTCTTCAATCCTTCAAAATCATTTACTGCAACTCCTTCAAGCCATTCCTCAAAGTAGCTTGTTATTTCGAAAACAAAGTCTCGCCAAGATCGAGTAGGGTTTCGCTGATGTTTCACAAATTTTAGTCTGAAATGTTCAGGGCCTAATTTAAATCGTTTTAATAATAAACCTTTGATATAATCATAATCGTCAAATTTTTCTTCTGATTCACGAGCTATTAATTGAGTGATTTCTTTTGGCATAAGAGCTAAGAGAGCTGACACCCAGTTACCTTTATCTAGATTAATTCTCTTGGCTTGACGCTCAAACAAAGTCAAGAACAGCACAATATCTCCATCTCTCATTTCAAATTTTGGAACGATTTTTGTTAAATCTTGCGTACTACTCTTAGCTTCAGAAATCGGTGCCACTTTAAACTTTTCAGCTTCCAAACGGATTTTTTCTAACTCTATTCGCGTTTTTGTTTTTCTTGCTGTTCACGTAATTTTTCAATCTCTAGCTCTTGGAATTGCTTTTCAGCATCTTATTTCTCACGGAGCTTCCTATCTTCGATAATAATCTCGAGCTGATTCTTAGTAAATTCTTCGTCATATTCTTTATCTTTGGTAATTAATTTGCGTAAATCGCTTACAGTAATTTCATTCGTGACCTGAAGATTTAACTCCACAGCCAACAATTTCAAATCCTCTTTCTTTGCGCGACCCAAATATGCCATCTTATACACCCTAAATTTTCTGAACGAGAAACTTAGCAAAATTCCTCAAGGTGGTGCTGATTAAAACACTTTGTTAAATATTAATGGAAATAAAATTATATACCATATGCAAAACCCATAATTTATACCTAAATCAATTGATATCTATATAAATTTCTTTACTTAGCTTATGAATCAAATTGACTTTAAAAATACATGAATGATATTTTCACACATTAGAAATAATTCAAAACACACTGTCGTGCATATTTACATTTCCTTACGCAATGAAATATAAAATAAAATTCTTTTCTTATTTATCCAATTTATTTTTTTATTGAAACCAACACTTTTATTTCATATGAAATGAATAAACAAACATTTCTATCATAAGCTTACTTCAACGTTTGTAAAAAAAAATAAACAATAAAAAAAAAAATGTAATCTTTAACACTTTTTATATCCGCGATTGTAATGAAATGCTCGCCCTCTGGTGGGCTAAGGTGAAATTACAATAAACATGGTTTAATTCGAATTCCATACAGCCGCCATTGCTTGCCGATGTTTAGTTTCATATATATTTATTGAATAAAAATGAATAAATCCGGTAAAAAAGATAACACATACTTTTGTGTGCCACAGTGTAACTCCAAAGGATCAAGAAATCCAGAATTGAGCTTCCATTTATTTCCAAATGACAAATTTAAAATTTCAGTTGCTTCGGCTAATGGAAGTAAAGAATTAATCAGATGATTTGAAATTAATATTTGTTCAACTTCAGTTAAAAATCTACTTCCGATCGAACTTTGAATAAACTGAAGTATTTTTTCCAAAAGCAATCAATTTTCCATAATGTAATGGCGGAGAAATTATAGTACGAATATTAAGTAGAATAACAAAAAGAACACTAATGGAACACACGTGGCTGATGTTTACTAACAACTGCAGTGTTCACAAAGCGCCGTCTATCGATCATTACAAACGCGGATAATTACCATGTGTCATAAGCATAAACACAGAAAAGAAAAAAAAATTTACCCTTTCTATAAAATAATGAAATGGAACAAAAAAATAAAAATAAAAATAACGCAGACGATTTTCGTCAGCATTAGCTATTTCGTTCGAAAACAAACTAATTTATTATGGCTCGTTATTAATGAAATAAACAAAACACTATTTGTGTAATTTCAGCACTTAATAACTAAAATGAATCAACTCTCATATATATTTCATATTAGGTACATTCATTAAAATATAAATATTCTAAAAAAAATAGATTTTCCAATTTCAGGAACAAAATACGATATTTACTCTTATTTATTTCATCACACAAAATACTTTTAACTCTATATTTCGGAGAGCAAACAAACAAATATATATATATATGCATATATATCAAACTGAGGGGGAAAATATCAAGATCTACAGTTGTAGATATTTAACAGATAAACAACTCTATATTTTTTGAAGTAAATAAAAAAAAATCACATTGTATTAAAATTAATATTCACTGGCGTGAAATATTAAAACTTTTATTCACTGCCGTAAATAAATGTAATTAATACATATACGCTGTATTAAAATTAAACAATCACTGGCGTGACATCGTATGCTGTTATTTACCAGCGTAAAATATAATACACTTAATACATTCACACTGTATTAAAATTGACATTCACTGGCGTGAACTTTATTCGAATGTATTTGAGAACAAAAAAAACTTAGAACTGGCGTTCTATTATGTATATAATTTTACGTTATAATACCAACAACAAAAAAAAATTTTTTTAACACAGAATTAGCACTGGCGTGCTTCTTATCGAATATTTATTTTGCACTGGCGTGCTTCTTATCGAATATTTATTTTGCACTGGCGTGCTTCTTATCGAATATTTATTTTGCACTGGTGTGCTTCATATCGAACATATTAAAAAATATTAGAACTGACGTTCTATTTTCATTTTATGTTATAAAAAAAAAACATTTTTTTAAAATGTACACTTAAAATATTTGGGCATATACACGAAAGCTCTTACCTTCCCCATTTTCTAGGTATCGTTTTCTATCCTACTAAAAGGCTGCGCCAGTAAAATTCGATCCTGGTCTCTGCTTGATTGGAGACACCATCCTTAAATTTAAAATTAATTCAGTCATGGCTTTGAAATAAAAGACATCGTACTTGAAAGACGAAACATTTAATAAGACATTACTGAAAACGCACAAAACATAGATAAACATTTAGAACATAAATAAATAAAAATCTTCTCGAATGACTAGAAACATGCCATTTTCTCGTTCCATCCAAAAAAAAAAAAAACTCCGTTCTCTTCTCCTTGGTTGTTGCCACTCATCTCCTATCTAAATACCACTTCATAACATCATGGAACTTTACTAAGGGCAACACATACGTCCTACACCGAGTAAAAAAAATAAAATCTCTGACAGACCCAACTACATGGCATCACTTACCAAGCAAACATAACCCAGCGGACTGTGCAATCCGTGGGCTGCTTCCAGACAAATTAAAAGCTTTTGAGTTGTGGTGGTCTGGACCTAGTTGGCCAAAGATCCCAGTCTCAGATCACGATTCAAAGATTGTGACCTCAGCCCCATGTACAGTTGTGAGAACTCCTGGACTAATGGACAATATTCCTGTGACATCACCGTAGGTAAAATCGCCGAACACGTGGCCGATATTTTGTAAACAAATTAGATTCAAGATGCCATTTTATTGTTACGCATAACATTTTCCTAAATATTTCTGCAGTGAAACTTAATAATAATGTTCAAACAAGAACAAAAGATAAATGTAAACAACTGAATCGAATGATAAAGTTAAGACTATTCCAAATCGTAAAATTGCAGAACATTTTATGTATACACACACACACATATACATATATAATGAATAAAGATTAATAAGAACATTTTATACACACATACATATATAGACATCAAAGCTTAAATAATTAGAATTTCAATCACCTTAATAAAGGAATTTAATAAATGGAACATCCGTTTAAATTTGTTAACATCGCCACAGTTCACATGGCAACTTTTAATATTACATGTGTTGATTAATATTAAAGTATATTACTAAAACTGGATTAAAAACAAAACAAAGGTATCACTATATCACTCTTACTTCAATTTCATATAATCTGTAACTCTTATAAATAACATTGCAAGATAAAAATTTGCAAGCCACAATGCTTCGTTATGGTAGAGTTGAGAATTGTTTCCCTAACCAGCTGATATTCTTGTAGCCTCGAACCCAAAGCGGGAATATGGTCCATAGAGTCAAACCCAATGAATGACTCCGTTATAGAGGATTTAGTTTCATTTTCGCGTAATTCCATTTATGAAGCGATTCATCAATAATAGTCGAAATATAACTAAGTTGAAGGGACCAGTCTCAGTACAAGAAATTTCAGAGGCTAAAATTACGGTTATTAAAGTCGTCCAACAAAGGTCCTTTGCTTCAGAAATCGCCCTTTTGCAGCGCGGCCAACCCGTTGCAAACAACAGTAAATTAAAACCTCTTAATGTGTTTATTGATTCAGAAAATCTATTGAGAGTGGGAGGTAGAATTGACAAAGCCAAAACCCTCCCCTATGACACTAGGCATCAGTTATTAATCCCTAAAAATCACCCTTTTACCTCCCTTCTAATAAACCATTTTCATGTGTATAGTCTGCATGGAGGTGTCGACCTCGTGTTAAATCTAATTCGCCAGTCTTACTGGATTCCTGATGGTAGATCCACGGTGAAAAAAGAGCTTCGAAAATGTGTCACGTGTGCCAAAATCCAACCAACCCCAATTCAGCAAATGATGGGTGACTTATCCAGTGTCAACCCTTGTCGACCATTCCAACATGTTGGCCTTGATTATGCAGGCCCTATTCAAACGAAATGTGGCCACAAACGGAAAAGTATGAACTTTAAGTCTTATATTTGCCTTTTTATTTGTATGTGTACTAAGGCAATTCATCTCGAATTAGTCACTAGTTTATCAACAGAGCATTTTTTATATGCCCTACAAAGATTCATCGGGCGTCGCGGCTATCCTACTGACATATACTCCGATAACGGACGCAACTTTGTTGGTGCCCATGCCCATTTAAAGAAACTCGTGACACTTTCAACAAACAACACTATTCAAGATTATGTCGCAAATAGACAAATTCATTGGCATTTTATGCCACTTTACGGGCCTAACTTTGGCGGCCTATGGGAATCTTCAGTTAAATTGGCTAAACGCCATTTAATTAAAACTTGTAAAGGCAGTTGCCTATCGTTTGAAGAATGTGATACTATTCTCACAACTATTGAGGCATGTTTAAATTCACGCCCCTTAGTCCCACTTTCCACCGAGCCCAGTAACTTCCTGGTACTTACACCAGGACACTTCCTAATTGGGGCTCCGCTTCTTCAGCTTCCTGAACAATCTCATAACCCAACTAATAAAATTTGTACCAGTTTTTCTTCCAGATGGAAACTCCTTCAGCAGATCAAGAGGAACTTTTGGAATACATGGCAGAGATCATACCTTACCTCTCTGCAGTCAAAAGCAAAGTGGAAAGGGGGTATCACACAACTTCAACCGGGTCAGCTCGTCCTAGTCTTGGAACCCTCGATTCAGCCAGCACAGTGGAACCTGGCTAGAATTCTGGACGTCCATCCTGGTGATGATGGCATCATTAGAGTCGTCACTCTGAAAACGTCAGTTGGAATCATCAAGAGACCAGTGAATCGTATTGCAAGTCTGCCATGCTCAGCCCCCCCCCCGGAGGATGGCGGGAAGGAGGGCAATGGAGGAAATGATGCGCAGAACTGAACTCTTTTGTGACGGCGCTGAGCAGATTGTTGTCAGTCGCTCTCTAGAATTCGGAAGAGGTGCAAGGCACCTTTGAACTTTAAACCCAGTAAAACAAAACTTAGTCTGAATCAAAAGACTTATTCGTATTCTGTTAATCGTATTAAACGTACATAAAGTCAGTTATAGATGTAACAATAAATTTTATGTAGCAATGATATATTAGATTTCAGAGTCTCATTGTGTGGGCTATTATATTCGTCTCATCCCGGGATGCTGGCAGAGGGTAAGTAAATTTAAACTTATTCCTCTTTTATTCTAATGGATATTATTTTGATTTCATAATTGAGTAAAAATTGCATCTAAGGTAAAATCGTAAGCAAATCTTATTATCCGATATTCTAAGTGTAATATAAATTAAATCGAAATTCTTATAAATGAAATTTAGTCGAATATTCTTCTTTTGGCTTCAAAGCCAAAAAGTATTCGAATATTCAGGAAAATCACTCCAGATTTTCTGTTATTATTGGTCATTTGACACTCAGGAATTTTTTCACCTTCAAGTGAATGTTATTTACATCTAAATCATCTAATAAGCACTGCGCTGTAAATTATGAATGTTTAAGCATACAGATAAACTCTGTAAGTTAACAAAAAAAAAAAAAAAAAATCTAGAGTGACTCCACTCGACTTTAAGTAATTAACAGTTCTTTAAATAAGTCAAAGCAAGAGAAGTCGTTAAATAAACAAAAGAGAAAATTATAATAGGGTGTTTAAGTATTTTCCTCAAATAGTATGCTGTTTAATTTAATGGTATTGCACTTCAAATAATTTGCGCCCATACGTCATAATGCTAACAAATTTTTTGTTGTGTCCTTGTAAAAATCTATAAATACAAGATTCACCAAAATCTATACAGTGTGTGCGACGGTGACCTATAACAGGTATATAAATTTAAAGCTCAAGGAATTAAGACAGCACTTTAAATAATTTCAACCATAGGCCGTAACGATAATGGATTTTTCGTTGCATCCCTGTAAAACTGTAAGTGCTAGATTCATCAAAATCTGTACAGTTCATGCAACTGTGACCTATAATGTGCATATAAATTTTTAATTCCTTCGAACAAGTCGTTTAGACGCTATCGTGCTTTAAATACTTTGAGCCCATAGGCCATAATGATAAAAAAAATTTCTTTCTGTCTCTGTAAAAAACTATAAGTGCTAGATTCACCAAAATCTATACAGTTCATGCAGCGGTGACCTATAACATGTATATAAATTTTCAACTCAATCAAATAATGCGTTTACATGCTACCGCACTTTAAATAATTTCAGCCCATAGACCATAATAATGAAGAATTTTTCTTCGTGTCTCTTAAAAAAAAAAAAAATACTATAAGGACTCGATTCACCAAAATCAATAGGATGCGTGCTACGGTGACCTATAACCTGTGTACCAACTTTCAACTCATTCGAACAAAGCGTTTACACGCTATCGTGTTCACTCACACACATGCCTACATCATCATAAAAATAGCGAAAATAAACTCATGGCACCTCAAAACGTATAGATTCAACAAAATCTCAAATTCGAATTTTAGTCATGATTACAATACTTTCCTTACATATGTATGTTCGGAAAGTAAATATGCAAAGAGAAAAAAGAAATAAAGAAAAAAAAAAAAAAAACTTGTTGAGATAAACATAAATTATTCCATATCGTCTCAAACATATGTCAAGGTAAATCATGACACAATATTTCCCTTTCTAAAATGAAACACAAGTGTTTTAAATTTTGATAAGAATAGGTAAACATAAACCGGGTTGTCAAAGGAACATGAGTTGGGAAACACAACACATTTTATATCTAGAATAATCATTTAAGTATTTAAAAGACGTAAAATAAGATAAGCGACTTACAGTTAAAAGTCGTGTTGAATCACTCAAGATTAAATTTGTAATTCTTTTGTGAAAGCGTGAATTGTAAGATAAGATCTTACAGATTCTTTATCAGTTTGGAGGAAGGCAAATTAAAAGAGAAAGGAATCTTTTTATTGATTCTTACCCCGCAAAACTTTTTAGATATACAAAATGACGCCATACCAAACCGACTACAAAACATGATTGTATTGTAAAAAGAGTATTTATTTTCTCATTCTTGGAATTAGGTACTTCAGAATGAGTGCTATTATACTGAAGTATTTTGTGAAGAGTCGGACTTAACACTCCAATATAGGAGTATTATAGGAGCTCTAGTCGGACTTATGTTTTTGTTGAACGCAGAATCAGTTGAATCTACGCCCCAACTATTTCTCTTTCTCTCTTTCTTTACTTTCTTTAATATTTTTTCATCCTTATTCGAGGGGGAAGTCGCCAGAAGTTAAAAATTTGCGCTATATGACGAATTGCAGTTAAAACGCTTACAAAAGTTTTATAATAAATAATTGTGCTCTATTTTAACATTTTCAAACATTATGGCATTTAAAACTGTTGTGGCATTTAAAACTGTTGTGTTCAAAAACAAAAAATAATAATTACGGCAATGAAAGTGAAGGATTTTATTACGTTGCATGCGCGGACACACTGGCATTAAGCTGTTGAGCACACTATACTATTCATAGGTTGCATATTTTAAAACTTAATGATGAGAACCATATTGAACAATATTCTTTGCGCAGACGCAGCTAACCTAGTGAATCTGCAGATCAGGAGCCCCAGAGATCTCTGCAGCAATCATGCTCTGATCTGCAGTTCAGAAGTAAATGTGTGAACAGGAGCACTCCTTACTAAGCAGATGATTTTTATTTATTCCATGTTATTTAAAATATTTATATGTACATACCATATATACATACATATATATGAAATATGATTGACTCGCTACATAACCAGATACTTTTCTGAGGGTACCTACCGTCTCTCCCCCCCCTCTGTTCCCGTTGCGACTGTATGTGTATATCTGTATATATGTGTATAGAAGCAGGTTTTGTCCACTTCGCTGATCACTACATTTAAATGAATTAGAAAGAAAAGAATCACTATTTTACCATATTATTATTAAATCGTTTTCTTGAATGTTTGTCCAGTACAAAACTTGCAATCGATTTTTAACTTGCTTCCCTACTAGCTTACACATTTGAAACTTTTAGAATAGCTCAGACACGATGACAATGCATCCTTTTAATACTTTTATTCAAATAATAAATATTTGAAAATTTCTTATAATTGCTCTCTAGTATTACGCATTTGATCATTTTTTTTCAAGTTGATGGGATAATTCATCAAAAGTTTTTTTAAAAAGTTTTTACTAATACAAAGAAATGTTAAGTTTATATGATTCAACAAAAAATTTAAAAATGTGGTATACAAAAAGTTCTTTTTATCTTGCAATTAATATTTGCTTTATAAATAGAAGGAAAAAAAATCCATTGAAATAGGATTTGTTTAAAAACTTGTCACCCAAATTTTACGTTTATATATTCACTTGTTTAAACGTTATGCTAAAAAAAAAAAAAAAAAAAAAAACGAAAAAACAGATTGTTACTTTCATTTTGCACGGCAGAGTATAATCAGGTTTGGAGTCTGATTTAGATGTCACTGTAAGATATATATATATATATTTTTTATTATATTTAAATAAAAGTTGGCAAGCAATTTACTTGTGTGTTGCATTTTGCAATTTATAATATCTTATTTTAAGGAGTGCTGCGAAAGCATCTTCTAATGCTACATCTGTTTCACAAAAGAGAAAGCATTTCTTTGTGGCCTTCGCAAAGAAAAATGTTTGTTGGCCCGAGTGGTCTTACTTTTTTGAAGGACAAGATGCTAGAATTAAAACATCGAACATCTGTGTTAGCTCAAGGATAGAAGTAACAGTTGATCTTCGATACGAGGAACAAAAAAGCGATCCCTATTTCTAGTTGAAAATTGCCTTGCATCACCTATTTGTATGGAACTGAGCCATATTGCATAAAAATTGCGAAATGTTCATCATCTGATGACACCTTAGCAAAAACCATTGCCAGATCTAAATGAGGAAAAGAAAAGAAAAAAAAAATGAAAATGACGTCACAATATAGGAGTTACGTAATTGAAGCAGATTTCTCCCCTATCTTTCACACTTTGGTGTCTATAAATACAGGTAGCAGATGGGGAGTGCTTTGGGGTGTGTACAGTTAACACATGCTTTCTAATTTTTCTCTCCAACACTTTGACAGTTTATTTATCACTTTAAAGTTTAAAAGGTGAAAAACAATGCTGGCTTTAGTGATGAAAAATGTAGGAATTTTGCATTAGATTTCTATGCGGCCAGGTAAACTTGACATGCATCCAAATGGCTTTCGATCCGAAATCCTACCCAAACTCGCATAGTATGACCCTCTACCCGGCCTGCAACGAAGTAATATTAAATTTATTTTATAAGGTACTGAATTAAAATTCTATTACACAAAATAGTGTTATATTATTTAAATATATATTTCAGATAATTAAATATCATATACACAATTGCATATATATATATATGAAATTATAATATACTAGCAGGCTTTGCCAGCTTCGCTGGACATTAAACTTAAATGAGTTGTCAAAATGCCATATCTTTATTAATAACCTAAGTTCTCGCTGTGATTGGTAGAGGTTTTCTCGCTCCCAATGTGAGGAGTCTGGGTCCCCACTGTTTTCGGCACAACTTCCCCACTTCTTACTTCCCCACCCTTAGCGGGTGAGTTCGAAGTTTTGCAAAATCCCACTAATGTACATAATGCGTACACTTAATCAATATCCACACACCATAATTCGCCATTCTAAGATAATTCAAAGCGAATTCAAACGGAAAAAACATGTTTTTACACATGTTTATTGCCCTCCGACTCCCAGAAGGGGGGGGGGGATTTCGAATCTCGTGAAATGCAGTTACAATAAGTGCCGGATGCATACAAACAATTTACACACCAAATTTCGTGACCACAGAAGTCTTTAATAGACAGTATTATAAATAAATAAATACAAAAAGCACAGCTTACGTATCGGAACCCTTTGGTGACTTTAAATATTTTAAGCCCTTTTTGCGATGAACTGAATTGGCTATCTCAATTGTGCAATTAAAGATCTTGGCGAGAAACGTCCGAGCTACTTCGGTGCCGAATTTCAAATTTTGCCAAAGGGATCCAATACTAAAGCTGTTCCATATCGAATCTGGGTTGAAAACGGAAAAAGGGTAAAATAAATTAGAAATATCAGACTTATATTTATAAATTTGATACTAAATGAAAGGGGTGATTTTTCTGAATCCAGGGGTGCAAACAGTTTTTTGATGCTACAATTAGATTTTTAAAAAATAACTAAAGTATGAAATTTAAGTGGCAACGGAAAAACGGTAAAAGGGGAAAATAAATTAGAAGTATCAGACCTATCGTTACAAATTCAGCACCAAAAGAAAGAGGTGATTTTTCTGAATCCTGGGATGTAAACAGTTTTTCGATACGACAATTAGATGTTTTAAAATTAACTAAAGTATGAAACTCAGATGGCACATTTCAATCTTTTCATAATCTGTAGTGCGAATCACGCGAATAAAAAAAGTCTTTCTCTTAAAAATTTATTTTTGCATTTTATTTTTCCATTCAAAGCGTTTTAGTGAAAAAATATTTATGGCGCATGCGCAGGCGTTTTTTACCCACAATTTAAACACTAATCAGAATTTTAAAAATTTCTATAGATATAATTTTAAGTTGGGTGAAGACCTAAGTTTCTGCCAAGCGCCGTTGAATTCCGTCCAGCCGTTCTCGAGTGATGCCCGGACAAACGTGTTTTAGTCTTTTACCCCCCAGGGGGGAACGGGGGGGAATTTCTGAAAAGTTGATAGATATAATTTTAAGTTGGGCAAAGACCAAAATCCCTGCTAAGCGCCGTTGAATTCCGTCCTGCCGTTCTCAAGTGATGCCCGGACAAAAAAAGCGACGGACACGATGACACACACACACACACACACACACACACACACACACAGGCAAAATTTTCTGAAGTCATTTTTCGGCTTTCATGGGGTGTAAAACGTGAAGATATCGCAAAATTTTTCGATTCCGACAAATTTACAGACAAAAGTCTGATTTTATTAATATAGATGTTTTCAGTCATATAAAAATTGAAAATATGTAACAAAAATAACTAAAGAAAAACATACGAGAAAATTAATAAATTTGAAACAATTCATAAGTAAAACTTACCGCAAAAATGTAAAATAAATGATTTAAACTATCAAAAAGTGGCCCGTATGACTTGAGACATACGTGTGGGGTTAAAGCATGCTTTTAAATGATCAAAACTCTCTCCCTAGGCAGACAGTTTAATAAAAAATACATATGGCTAAATTCAATATGGATAAAATAAAATAAATAAAATAATATGGAACAGACAAAAAACTTATATGGATTAGGCAGAAAATTGATCAAACATTTACAAAAACAGCAGCAAGTATTTCATAAGATCTCCAGCGAGACAACCAATCAAAATACGAAACAATCGAAAATATATTACAACGCCATCTATATTAAATTAAAGAAATTAAAACAATAAATAAAGTTATTATAGCTAAATTTAATCGAAAAATAAGTAATATTTAAAAAGGAAAATTAAAAATATATATAGTTATAAACGAAATTTCTATATGCATCATAGCTAAATTTCAATTGTATTAAAACTTATTTAAAAAAAAATCCCCTTTTCTAATTTTGACAGTAAAAATTAAAATTGAATAAGGAAGCAAATATTTTTTGAAAGACAGTAAATTTTTGCATGTTTAAACATTAAGCATTGTTAGTCCACTTCGGGCAACAGCTCCAAAATGTCCTTCCTTTCTCCGTAATCGGCATCTATGGCGGACACGTAATCTCTCAACCCCAACGTTTTTAAACGTAATTTTAATTTTTTGTATAATAATTCGTTGTTATGATGCCAAATTGATTTTCAATTTATTTTTATGCTATTCTGCTCGCTTAAAAATAAGTAAAAGGGCAAATAGAAAGAGAATTACGAAGTATAACGATACGAGAAAGAAAATGGTAAAAGTCACCCGAAAGTTTTAGAGAAAGGTTGAATTAATAGTTCGTTCACATTAAAATTTATGGAAGTAAAATTTTCTCCAAAAAATACGAAAGTTGAAATCTTTTTCACATAAAAAAAAATATTTGCCACATCAAATTATAAATTGGTATGAAATCTTTTTCACATAAAAAAAGAAAAGAAATATTTATATATATATTTGCCACATCAAATTATAAATTGGTATGGTGACGGCCATATTTGCCTTACCGGTTCCGGCGCCACTGATGCATTAGGTTTTCTTCTACAAGAATGCTGAATTCAATACGTCTTAAAAGAAATTTAAAATGTCGGCGTTACCAAACAGACAAACTAGAAGTAAAATTACGATTAATTTACATCACTGCAGTTAAATGTCTGTATGACAGTTTTTTTAGACATGGTCTAAAGCATTCATTACAAATTACACTGCTCTGAAAAAAAAAACAAAAAAAAAACCGAGATCTGACACCATTCTTGCAGATTCTTATGTAAAATGACCTCCTGAATCCGAATATAACCACCATTTTGCCCAATCGCCCGCCGTTTTTTAGATACACCCCTTCTCTCATTTTTATCATTGTTTGGTAATTTTACACCCATCAGTTTGATTTGGAGAGGAACGATGATTATTTAAACCGTTAAATATCTTCTGACCTGAGGAGGTACAGAGGTAGAAAGTTCTAAAACACGAACATTTGTAGTAAGGAGGAAATTTGAGGGGATTTGTGCCCAGAAAACAAAAGAAAATCAATAAAAACAATCACTTTCTGTTTCTTTCTTTCTTTTTTTTTCGGAATATTTCTCTTATTTTTTACATATTCCAGCTTCCAGTTTGCCATTTTCTTACCAAAACACCCCAAATAATAAAAATTATACAGTGAAAAGTTTTTCAATATGTTGGTGAGTGGAGTAAAGTCTCAAAGCCCTCGCAAGAAAGTTTGACTGGTTCACTGTACGACGTTTGCTTTCAATAACTCCCACGTTAAATGTTTTGGGCAGTAAAACATGAACAGTAAAATATCCTCCTTTGACAAGTGTTAAAGATCACCACACAAGATCACCACCGTCGAGAACACCATAAAGTTCACTCTGTTTTCGCAAAACGTGTACTAAAGGTAGATAACGACTGACGACTACAATAATAAGAGCAATGATCTTTAACACGTGTCAAAGCAGGAGGTTTTACTGTTCATGTTTTACTGCCTAAAACATTTAACGTGGGAGATATTGAAAGCAAACGTCGTACAGTGAATCAGTCACACTTTCTTGCGTGGGTTTTGAGACTTTACTCCACTCACCAACATTTTGAAAAAAAATTCACTGCATAATTTTTATTATTTGAGGTGTTTTGGTAAGAAAATGGCAAACTGGAAGCTGGAATATGCAAAAAATAAGAGAAATATTGCGAAAAAAAAAAAAAAAAAAAAAAAAAAAAGAAAAAAGAAACAGAAACAGAAAATGATTGTTTTTATTGTTTTTCTTTTGTTTTCTGGGCACAAATCCCCTCAAATTTCCCCCTTACTACAAATGTTCGTGTTTTAGAACTTTCTACCTCTGTAGCTTCTCAGGTTAGAAGACATTTAACGGTTAAAATAATCATCGTTCCTCCCCAAATCAAATTGATGGGTATAAAATTACTAACAATGATAAAAATGAGGGAGGAGATGTATCTAGAAAACGGTGGGTGATTGGGCAAAATGATGGTCATATTCGGATTCAGGAGGTCATTTTACATAAGAATATGCTGAAATGGTGTCATAGGCAATTTTCATGCCGAGCAGTGCTAACGGTGTTTCTACTGTTTTCTAAATAAATGATAAAGTGAGAGTAAAATAAAAGGTTAATAAAACATTATTTTACGGAAAAGTTTTACAGTGCACCAAGATTTTGTCACAGACCTTTAATGGTCGTTGGACCACCGGTTGGCGACTACTGATGTATACAGGATGCAAAGCAAAGTCGCGAGAAGGCTTTTTTCTTCACAACCATTGGTCGCAGACATATACTTCCAATTACAAAATGTTTTAAAAAATATAAGCATTTATGACCTCGCATGTTTATTTTTTTTTTTATTTATTTATTTTTTTTTTAAACAGAAACTGACTTTTTATACATTCTCCAGGTACCTATAGTTATATTTAGTAAAAGTTGACACACACTAACAAATATAAAACAGGAAGTTTCATATTTGTGCACCTAAAATTGAACAAGATTTTTCCCCCCCATTTTTTCGGTCTTTATTAACCGTTTGAGTCCCAGGGAGTATTGAAAAAAACACTGTCGAAGAATCCCAAACAGCGCAACCGCGCTTTCTCTGAATGAGTACGAAAAGCCCCAAGCAGCGCGATGGCGCTTTGTTTATTTTACATCGATGACTAACAATCGAAGCAATAGCACTTCTTGTATTTGTTAGGTAACGCGATTCTCGTCTTTTTCTCATCGCTCCGTCACATTTATTGTAGTTTGCAAAGCGATTGGACGTATTATTGCGTAAATGTTTCTCATGGTTAATAATTGTGTGTTTCAAACTGATTAGACGTACTTGCTTCAGTAAACCTGAGCGCGCGACTTCAACAATCGGTAACGCACCGTCAGTTGTCCACAATGTTCGAAATGTACTGGGTTTTCTCGACATAAAATTTCAACAGCGCGATAGCGCTGCTTGGGACTCAAACGGTTAAGGGAATGTTTAAAAAATCGTTAATAAAGCCCGAGGAAATGCGAAAAAATTGCGCACATTAAAACTATATATCTCGTTCGATTTTAGGCGCACAAATGTGAAAGTAAACTTTTTATGTTATATTTGTTAGGATGAGTGTTATTTTTTACTAAATAACTATAGGGACCTGGGGACAATAAAAAATGTTGATATTTTTCTAATTTAAACAGGTCATATATCATAAATGCTTACATTTTAAGACATTTTGTAACTGTAAATATATGTCCACCACCAATGGTTGCGGAAATAAAGATCTCCTCGCAACATATGAACTATTCTTAACATTTTGACGCTTCATTAATGTTCCACTTTAGTTTAAAAATAAAAAGCAAGATTGTAACTGTAGTTAAGATTAAATTCCATTGCATTTTCAAGCTTCAAATTTCTCAAAAGTTTTTTTTTTTTTTCCCTTTCCGCATAATATTGAAAAAAAAAAAAAAAAAAAAAAAAAAAAAAATTCTTCACTTATTACGTGAAAACTTTGCATACACATTTATATAAAAGATATTTACTATTTTTAAAATATGTAAAACTTAGAAAATTTGTAATTTTTCAAATAATTTTTTTAACTAAATAAAGGTAGTTTTACCAAATACCAATTAATTTTATAGCTATCCTTTATACAGGACATTGCCGAATTCAACCGACAAATCCAAAGCGAGGTATCGAGAGAATGAAAAATTACCTTAGAATATAGGGTCGCAAGCTTCATTTAGTGGGGAAAAAATTGCAAAAGTGACAAAACGAACGTACTGACTAGGAACATTGCAGCTCGTACGGGAATTTCCTATTCTTATGGAGAAAATAAAAGCAGCGAACAAGTATTCATTATTGTATATTTCAGAATTTGAGCGCCTTAAAAATCATTCAGAAACACCATGTCAGATTACACGAACGAAGAATACGCGTATATGCATTTGCTTTACGGTAAAGCAGGTGGTAATGAGCGCCTAGCACAGAAGACGTACCAAAAGCAAAATTCGAGTAAGTGTTGTCTGCATCATACCGCCTTCATGAATATGTATCGACGGCTGCAGGAGACAATAATCCTTCCAAGTAACAAGGTGAAATGTAGAGCAAGAACGCAGTGTGAGAATACTTGAAGCAAAAAACCGAGCATTACAACGTTTTACCGATTCCCCGACGACAAGAACACGATCGATTGCTGCTGAACTGGGTATTTGGCACGAAAACGCGTGGAAGGTTGTGTGTTCAGAACAAATGGACCTTTTTCACGTGCAGAAGATCCAACTTCAATCTGATTTCGATTACCTCTTTGGATCGAATTCGTACGCTGGATACTTGATGCCATGCAGAATGATTTATTGTTTGTCCCGCCACTGTTGTATTCACAGATAAAATCTGCTGCACAAAGTGCACATGTGGTCGTTCAAAAATCTCTACAGCACTCTCTCGTGGAAGTGCGACACAGATTCAGTATTAACATCTAGACAGAGTTTCTTGGAGATTATCTTTTGCGAGTGTACCTTCTGATTCCTAAACGCCTTAATAGCGTGAAGCACGTTATTTTATTTCTACAGTAAGTCCTATAAATTTTCTACAAGGAATACTGGTAGTTGTGAGCCAGAATATGTGGTTCATGCACGATGGTGCATGAGCACACTTTTCGATTGTGGGGCGTAACCACTTTGATGTTACATATCCCGGAAGGTAAATTGGACATTGCGGATCTATTGCTTGGGCTTCTGGCTTCCTGCGGCTAAATCCCTTGGATTTCTTCTTCTAGGTTCATCGGGAATCAGTTGTTTTTATAAGTTTTTGGATACAATTGCGGCTTTCACAGCAAAGATCGTCTTCACTTCAGCAGGTATCACCAGCACATTTGGTTTGTTTGAACATGTCTGGCAATACTTAGTTCATTGGTGTCAGCTGTGCAATGTCTTTCGCGGTCGCAATTGCCGAAAATTCCTATAAAAAATTTCCTGTAGTCTTCTTTTTGACACTGAATTGCGATCCATTGTCTATATTGTAATCCTGTTTTACCTCACAAAAGTGTTTTTCTACTTATTATTAGCTCTTTTTGTTTAGCTCGAAGTCACATCCTTCATAAATATTTTTTCGATTTTCATCCACTAAACGAGGTTTGTGATCCTATATTTTACGGTATTTTTTCATCCTCTTGATGAAGAATTATATATCACACCTTCCAATTGGCAATCGAATTACGCAACACCTTGTATAAATGCGTGTGCAAAATTTTAAAACAATAAGTGAAGGAGTTTTCAAAATTTTGTAAATAGTAACAAAAAATGAATAAATAAATAAATAAAGGTAAAAACTCATGAAAAATTTAGTGTTTAGAAATGTAATAAAGCTCAATCATAACATGGATTGCAATGTTGCTCATAACTTTTGAAACAAAGTGCGTAGAATCATGAATGAAATGTCAAAATGTACTGAATAGAGTTCATATACCAACAAATATAATTTCTAAGTAATTTATTTATTGATTAACTCAATTGCTTACCTTAGTTAAAACCTGCTCAATCTCTTAAATAATGAATAATAACAGTAGTAATAAAAAGAATACTTTGTTTTTTTGATACAATGTAAACAAAAACCTATTCGTTCAGTTGTGTAAATATTTATTTGAAAATGCATAAGTTACATAATATGGAGCTACTATTATTATAAAAGCTGAATAGGTAATAATGGAGAAGATGGCATTAACTGGAGAAGAAGGAAGAAGCTGGAGAAGGTGATGCTCAAGATGGTCGATGATCAGGAAGATCCAAATAGACAATTATCCAACAGGGAAGAAGAAGCTCAAGTCATATCAATTGGTGTTGAATAATAATTAATAAAAGTCACATTTCAGGTAAAATAAAAGTCACATTTCAAGTAAAATAAAAGTCACATATCAGGTAAATAAGTCATGTCCGGGTTGAAAAGTCTTGAATGTCAGGATTCTGATGCTGAAGATGTTATAGCATTTAAATAAACGATCAATAAACAGCGGCTTGATGTTAAAAGTTACTTTTCTTTTTGAAAAAAGTTTTTTTCAGTCTTTGAGAGAAAGATAACCTAAAAAAAAATATTATTAATAATAATAAGATAATATTTTTCTTATAATACCCAATACGGAAGAGTATTAATTTGAATTTATTAAATAAAGACTTATAAAAATAGAATCGATTGCAAATTTTAAAATTTGGTATTTTCTTAATTATAGCAGAATTATTATTATTAGCAATTAAGGAGGAAGTTAAACAATACTTTAATAGTTATGTTTGTGTGATGTGTCACATATATGAAATCATTTTTCCTTTCAAAATACACAAACACGCGCAAATTCGAGAAAATTTCTATTACTCTGTATCGTGTAATGTATATATATACAGGATATGCCAAAAGTTCCCCATCCCTCCTTTCTCGGAAATGCTTCGAAAATGTAAAAAATAGCGAAACATATGTTCAATGAATTCGAGGGACACCTTGAAAATTTTTTTGTCCCAGGAGGTCTAGGGAGCCGCTAAGGAGGGTAACTCTTCAAATAGGAAGATATATCTAGAGATATATACTTGGAAATATCTCTTTAAGACGATGAATTTGATATAAACAGTTTTGTCTAGCAATGATTATTAAAAGGGTTACATAAGTCCACATTTCAAAACTCGAAAAACTCATGTATCGTTAATGATCGTCGCCGAATAAAACTATTTATACCAAATTCATTGTCTAAAAGAAATGTTTCCAGGGATGTACCACAATATACACTTTCCTATTTAAAATTTTAAGTTTGCCTTACCTAGCGGCCCTCCTAACCCCCGATCAGAAATTTTTTTCACCCAAAGATTTCCCCCTATAGTTCATTGAACATGTGTTTCGCCATTTTTCAAAATTCTGACGCATTTCCGAGATAGGAGAGGCTGTGGGGCTTTTGCCGAACCCTGTATATGGTGTCCGAATCAAATGTCCTTAACTTGAGACTGTTATACTTAACAGAACGTTAAAATGTGTAAGATAAATGTAAAATCAGATAACAGAGCTCGCAAATTTTTTTTCGAAAAAAAAAAAAAAAAATCATTGCACTTCTTTGCAAACTTCCAATACTCTTTTTGTACTCTTTCTACACAATTTCTGTACACTTCCTATGCACGTTTTGTTTACTTCAAGTTTTGAGAAAAAGAAATTGTCACTCTTTTAAAACTCTTAGTTTCAGGTGAATTTCTTTTATTGCTTATTCGAAACATTCTTTACACTGTTATTATGGATTTGTATTCTGCATATCGTAGGTCTGCACGGGCCGAATTTTTCAATCTGTTTTCGGGCCGGGTCTAAAATTTTTTTGCAAGCTCGGGCCGGGCCGGTCCGGGCTCGGGCTCAGTTTTTTTGTGTATGCTCGGGCTCAGTTTTTTTGTGTATGCTCGGGCCGGGCCGGGCCTAAATGAAATTTTTTCTGGGCAGTGTCGGCCCGAATCTTTTTCTGGTTTCATCGTTAATCAACGAAAACAGAAATTGATAAAATATTTCTTCAGTCATTTATTTCACATAATTTTACAGGCTGGTATATCACATAAAATTTTATTTTTTAAAAAATGTCTGTAACTTCAATTTAATTGCGTATCAGTCTGTCTGTTCGTGATCTGATTTTCCGCAAATATTTTTAGCATGTCTCGAAATGAATATATTTTATTTCAAGTAATATTAAATGGTTTCCTATTCAAAATAGTATGCATCTCACAATTAGTTTGCGCGCATGTTCAAACAAAAGAAATTAGATACTGTGTATCAGGCTGTATGTAAGGCTTTGTATAAGGCTTGTATAAGGCTTTGTGCCCTATGGTCTGTAGAGTTTAGGTGGTTTGAAAGCTATAAAAATCCTGCTGCAGTAACGTTTTCTCTATACTCCTTTTTCTTTTCTCCAGTGCACCGAATGAAAGTAGCATCATTTTTAGCATGTACAAACGCCTCTTTTCTGTAGAATATGGTTGGATTACCAATAAAATTTTGTTTACCGGATCACATGAAAGATTCGTATACATTACGGTATATGAGAGGAAATGGTTGAACGTGCATTTTTAGTAGTAGTAACCATTTTAAATACCGTTCTGTATTGTTTGATGAGTGCTAATATTTTCGATTTGTCTTTCTGTCTATCTTTGGGCCTTCTGTACGTCTATAATAATGAACTTTTGTTAATATATAATTATCTCGTAAAAATTTAGCAGTTTTGTTAAAGAAAATTCTATTGCTTCGCTATATAAAAGCTCTGCAAAACACATACTAAAAATCTTTTTCATAGAAAGGCATGTATTTTTTTTATTTTTCATATTTTGGAATCGGGCCGGGCCGGGTCGGCCCTGATTTTATCGTTTTTTGTCCGGGCCGGACCGTACACTGGTAAAAAATAAACGGGCTGGGCCTGATCCGGGCCAAATTTTTCAATTTCATACTGGGCCGGGCCTTAAAATTCCGGCCCGTGCAGACCTCTATCGTAGAGCAACCTATTCCTTCTCCTGCGGTAATGTTTCATTTTCGTTTGTCGGCTTAGTGCATGGGCTTAATGCACGTGCAGGTGAGCCATAACCAATGAAAAAGAATTTTTATTATGTAAGAATTCAGTAGCCAATTTTGTCTAATACCGCCAACTTATCGCTAATTTTTCATTTTATTGTCATTTTTTTAATCGATTATTGAAATTCGGGATATTTTATTTGGTCACCCTATTTATATGATTTATCTTTACAAGAAGACGAAACGGACCTTTATAGAAATTAGTTAACTTGAAATATTTCTTTATTAAACCCATCTAGTAATTTAGAAAGAACGCAGGAAGTTTTGAAAAGTAAGACCTTTGTAAACAATTACCATAAACTGCACACACATGCTCACACACACACACACAAAAAAAAAAAAAAAAAAAAAAGGAAGAAAAGAAGAGAAACATAAATATTAAAACAATACCGAAACAAACTCAACATAAGTAATAAACAATAAAACATAAACAAATTTAAAGTGAGTTCTATATTTTTTTAATGTTTATTTACAAATTTCTAAGTTTTCATTTAGCACAATTTTTTTTTTTTTTTTTTTTTTTTACTTTCTCTTACCCATAAGGTAGAGAAAGTATTGTTTTTGGCTCAAATTTTCGAACGCGAGATTTTGTTATATTTACACGTTTTGAGGTCCCCTGAATACGAAAATCATGTTTTTAGCAAATGGTCTGTGTGTCTGTGTGTGTGTGTGTCTCTGTGTGTGTGTCTGTGTGTGTGTGTGTCTCTGTGTGTGTGTGTCTGTGTGTGTGTCTGTCTGTTATCAGCATATCTCAAAAACAAATTATGGCAGAAAGTTCAAACTTGGTATTCTAAATGTGTATCATATAGGGATGCTACAGTAAGCTTTTCGTTAAGATCAAGCAAATGGTTCGTGTACAGGGACAATCAAGAGAATTCTAATACATTACGTCTATGGGGGAAATTGCAGGAAAATAGAGTTTAACGTCTATAGACTGCACTAAACCAAATGAAACAAATATATATTTTTTGTAATAGAGACAGTTAACTGGGAAAAAATTTTTGTGTATGTAGGAGCCTCGCGTCCTCCCCTGGGGGGGAAGTCCCCCCTCGAGGGGAGTAAATTTTCATGATGGGTATCTTTCAAAAGAGCTCGAAAATACCTTTAAAACGAATGGTTGAACCATCGATCTGCGATAATTTAAAACAAAGTTATCGATTTTTTTTTTACTTTTAACGAAAAAAAAACTTAGAAAAAAAATCGTACTTTTTTTTAAATATTGAGAATAAAATGGACTTCTTTTGGATATTTGGTGTTAAACTACTTCTCTAATATGGAAATCGTCTGCCTTAACATAAAAGATAATTTTTTTAAATAATAATTTTAATAAATTATTTTTTAAAAAGTGAAATATTTTTTAATAACCGAATTAAATTCTATATAAATGTAGGTGCATTAATGAAACGGGGGGTTGAGGGGGGCGGTAGCCCCCCCTCACACAGAACTAATTATCATATAAAACTCTTCAGAAGCCTAATATGAATTGTTTAACATAGGTTTACATAACAGTACTCTTTATCTTATCTCTTAATCTCCAACCTGTATTTATAGTATTAAATTTCAGGGTAAGAGAAAGTCGTGTGAGTGACACACCAGATTATTTACTTAATATTCCAATTTTACTCTAAAAAAATTTTTTTTCCCTAAGGAAATTTAAAAGATTTCACAGACTGCTATGTTAATTTCGTATCATACATCTTTGTACCATTAAATTGGGAGCAATATTCCGAATTGCATCGAGCGATGGAACTAATATTGGCATAGGTAAATCTCTATACATGTTTTTATCATTTATTTTATAAAACATTTTTATTTAAAATTTACATGATTGTATTATTACGAACTCAAAAGATAGAGACAAAGTATTTCGGAAATAGGCTTTTAACTTTTATAACATAAAATTTGAATTCATACTCAATTTTCTAAATTAAACCCTATATTTAACTGGATAAATGTATACCTTATAGAGAATCATTTTTACATTGGTATGTGGTATTAATTTTAGTTAAATAAATTATTGCAGTTCTTTACTTTTGCTATATTTTTTATTAAACTACATGTTAGTGATTTTAAATACGTCCAAGTAACAAATTCGGGTCGCAGACTATCCCATCGACGATTCAAATGCCCCACGGCCTACCCCTACAACTCTTCAGTGTGTTTGTTTTAACTATATATATATATTTTTTTTCTTTTAGTTATTTTAATCATTTAATCATGATTTATTGTGTAGGTAGAAAGAAACTACATCGGTACATGCATAGTTACATTTATGCTTACATTTTATGTCTCAGAATGAACATTTCCAGGATGGTAAAGTTGGCTCTGCGCTGCCATTCATAGATATAATCCTGAGCTCTGCTCTCAAGAGTCTGCCACACAGCGTCAGTTGTGGTGATTTTGATCAGGTAAGGCATGGCACTGGCCAAGTTAACTTTTTTCTCGGTCTTCAATACTTTCCATACCTTATCTCGTTCTGATTTCAGTTGACATTGGAACCATTGTACGGCATTTTGGCAAGCTGTTGGAGATTTTTTCATGCGGAGCAAAGCCGCTTCAGCTTCGTTATCAAAAGAAGCGCTGTCATACATGAAGCTGAAAGAGTTTGGTTATTTAAGAGAAAACCCATGACAAACTTAAAATACGAAAAATTATAAATACTTTACTTTTTTGTTTGATAATTCATTCGTTTCACCTGTAATATACCGCTAATTTTTTTTTTTTTTTTTTTTTTTTAAAGCTAAATTGGAAGCAACCCTGAAAGTTTTTTAATTAATTGTTATACATTCAAATATTACATAATGTAATTATATTAATAGTAGTATAAATAATGATTTATTCAAAACGAAAAAAAAAAATATATATATATATATACAAATAATTTATTTATACAGGGTGCATAGGAAAGTCCCTTTTAACTGAAAATACTTGCGAACGGAGAGTGCAACAACCACGTAAGTGAGGTAACGGAATAGTAAAGTAACTATGCCCGACTTAATGCAAACGACAGCAGCGCCACCTAGTGGCAAAATTTGGAAGTTAGCCATTGCAAATCGAAAACGAAAAGAGATAGAGCAAAATATCCAATTAGAAAGTTTTAGAGCATCAATTAATTAGTACGAAACAATATTTGGTCTACACGGATAAGATAAATTGGCGCCTGTATACCCAAAAATGTCCGTAATCTATGCGCGACTGTTCTACTCTACATATTCACATTTCGGAAATGTAGCAGTGTGAAAATGCAGTTTGTGACTTTGTACTGTGTACTGTAATGTCTGAAAACTTTAATTTCCAATCCATTTAAAATTTTAGTTTAAAAGGTGTTGGCTGGCGCTCTCTTGATACAAACAACATAATCTCATAGCATAAAATTATTGATGGCAGACGATAATTTTATTCCTAATGTGCGAGCGCTTTCATTTTGAAAATTTTATTTTCTGTGTTGTGGCAATTTCAATCGTTGCCTAGCGACGGGTAGAAAATATGTGTTCTTTTTTGAAAGTGACAAAACAAATGGAATTTTGAATGATCCTAAATGAATGAGATCCTACAAAAGATACATTTCTTAAAAATAAACATTTGGATTTAGAATTTTGGAGCTGTGTGAGAATATCAAGCTTCACTAACTATCAATATTGCGAGATGGTGCATATTTATTGCGAATGTCAACGAAACGCAACGCATGCTGCACGGGAATATGCCGTTCGTTTTCCAGGTGGGCCACATCCGAGTGCAGTTACCATCGCAAATGTAGTGCGACGGCTCTTGGAGACAGGAAGCACTAAAAGTCGTCCGCGTTCTGGCAGACCAGTGAGTGCAGGTATGCGTATACCGCCAGAGAGTATTTTGGCATATGCACTAGCCCATCCACACAGCATTACAAGAGAAATCAGCATGGCTTGTGGCTTAACACGGGCCCGAGTATGGAAAATACTGCATAGTCAACATGCACATCCCTATCATGTCACTCTGCAGCAAGAACTGTTGCCACGGGATAATGAGCGTCGATTTGATTGGTACAACTGGGCATTAAATAATGTTGAAGATAAATCAGATTTTTTGTCCAACATTGTTTGGTCGGAAGAGGCACTGTTTCAGCGTACCGGAGTACTAAACCGACATAATGTCCACTACTGGGCGCTGGAAAATCCCTCGTGGGGACTATCCACAAAACACCAAGTGCGCTGGTCCATTAATGTGTGGGGCGGTATCTGGAAGGATCGCTTACTGGGACCTGTGTTCTACGAAGGCACATTAAACGGACAGAGGTACCTCCAACTATTACAGGATATCATACCCGACTTTTTGGATGATATTACCTTGTCCGCATTACGGGACATGTGGTTCCAACATGACGGTGCTCCTGCACACCAGGCAGCTGGAGTGCGAAGCTTTCTAAAAGATTGCTTTGGACAACAAATTATTGGGTATGGTAGTAGTATTGAATGGCCTCCACGATCGCCGGACCTGACTCTGATGGATTTCTTCCTGTGGGGTTACATAAAAGATCAGGTTTATGCAACTCCACATACAAGTCTGCTGGATCTACGTCATCGTATTACAGATGCTTTCAATAGTGTAACACCTTCCATGCTGAGAAATGTGCATGCAGAGTTACTCACACGAATACAAACGTGTATTGTGAGCAATGGCGAACTTTTGAACATTCTCAACATTAACTTTTTATCACTATGAGACTTAGAGTTCAGTTTACCTATCTTGTTTTTGTGTGTGATGTTATCAAAATGTACTGATGTAAGTACATAGTATTTATTCATTAAATTGTGCATATTTCTTCTTTCCTCTGGCTTCCTTTCAAATATTTACACAAAATGGAGTGCATCGATTTTGGATATTTTTTGGGTATACCGGCGCTAATTTATCTTATCCGTGTAAATCAAATATCGTTTCGTACTAATTAATTGATGCTCTAAAACTTTCTTATTGGAAATTTTGCTCTATCCCTTTTCGTTTTCGATTTGCAATGGCTAACTTCCAAATCTCGCCACTAGGGGCGCTGCTGTCGTTTGCATTAAGTCGGGCATAGTCCCTTTACTATACCGTTACCTCACTTGCGTGGCTGTAGCACTCTCCGTTCGCAAGTATTTTCAGGTTAAAGGGACTTTCCTATGCACCCTGTATATTAGTATATTATTACTTTATTTATTATTTAATACAAATATCTGGTTCATAAACTGCGCATGAGAAGAAATCCTCTAATAGGTTGATCTTTAGATTGCATTATCATTAGGTGTGGTTGGGAGCTTAAGCCACTAAATACACCGAATCGGATGGATGGCAGTCTTTAAACGAAAAAAAAAATATATATATAGCAATTTAAAAGTCTGAATTATAATATAAAGATGTAACAGAAACGCTATTTGAGACAGACGAACAAAAAAGACATTTAAAATTAAACTACTTTTTAACAGTGTTACACAAATATATCATAAATAGTTCATATTATAAATAAACTTAATCTAAATAATTTTGTATTATTGCTAAAAATTGCTTGAGAAAATACAATTGATCTGTTTTTGTTTATTTAAAAATATTTCAAGACACTCAAATGAATACAAATGCGATTGTATAAGTGTCTTTTAATAAAGAACTTAATTTAAGATACTCATATAAAAGATTTTAAGAAAAATTATATGAAATCATATGAAGGCATTTTAGACACTTACCAGTCAACTGCTAACTCTCTCCTCAAAATTTTCAAACTCTTTTCATATTTCTTTATATCTTGATCGTAATCAAAATCACTGCCAGAATGGAATCTGAAAAATAGAATCATATATATTAGTGCATTTGCACTTTTAACTAAAACAATAAATTGCACTAATTGATTTTTGTCGTTGAAAAAATTTTATTATAAAAAGTTGCTATATTTTGCTATGATGCTGTTACTTTAATGTAATTTTTAACTTTTTTTTTTTTTTTTTTTTTTTTTTTTTTTTTAATATAAAATAATATAGGCATATGTATATGCATATACTTTTGTTTTAATAGATGTAATGACTTCAGAAAATGTGAGAATGATTTCGTTGAAAATCATGCATATTTCAAAACATTACATCTGTTTTTTGCAAAGATCGCTAATGTCAAACTGATAAGATAAAGCAGTGTTTGAATTTTCATACAATAATTTTGTCATTTTTGTTCCTTTTTGTGCATAAAACTTTATTTTAGTGAAGATATTTCAAAATTTATTGTTATATATCCGTTCATATTGCCATAAAATCCAAATAGTAAACTTCTTTAACTAAAAGCATGTTAAATTATAAGGTTCGCATGCTTACACATGGAATAACAATCTATATATATAAAAGAACACTTCCTGAGTTAGTGAGTGAGGGGGTGATCTATCAACGCCCAGCCCAACCCCCTGGACCTAGAAGCATGAAATTTTGTGACAATGTTCTTTCTATGACGTAGGCATCCACTAAGAAGCGATTTTACAAAATTCGCCCCCCAAGGGGGGGAGGGGGGGCAAAACGTGATTTCACAAAATCCTTCATATCTCAAACAAAAAAACAGATATCCGTAAAATTTTTGCTTTAAAATATAGCTAATACAAATGTCAAAAAACCAATTTCTGGAATTTTCAAAATTCGGTCCCCAAGGGGGGCGGGGGGGCAAAACGTGATTTCACATGCGTAAAACGTGATTTCGCATAATCCTATATATCTCAAACAAAAAAATAGATATGCGTGAAGTTTTTGCTCTAAAATATAGCTGAGGCAAATATCTAAAAACCAATTTCTGGAATTTTAGAAATTCAGCCCCCAGGTGGGGCAGCAGGGGGGGGGGAGAGGGGGGGCAAAAAATAAAAAGAGAGTTAGATCGTTCAAAATTGGTATATAGAGGTTTTCGATACCTACAAATCGATTTCGGATATTTTCGAATTTGTAAAATTATTAGGAGGGGCGGGAAGGGGGGGCGGCAAGGGGGGGGGGGCTATGGGGCAAAAACAAATAGAAATACAGTTAGGCCGTTCAAAATTGGTACAGTTAGGTTTTAGAGGCCTGCAAGTCGAATGGGGATATTTTCGAAAGTGTAAAGTTATTAGGAGGGCCGGGAAAGGGGGAGGGGAGAGGGGGGGGCAAAAAAATAAAAATAGAGTTAGATCGTTCAAAATTGGTATATAGATGTTTTCGATACTTACAAATCGATTGCGGATACTTTCGAATTTTTAAAATTATTAGGTGGGGCGGGAAGGGGGGGCTATGGTCAAAAACAAATAGAAATACAGTTAGGCCGTTCAAAATCGGGACAGATAGATTTTAGAGGCCTGCAAGTCGAATGGGGATTTTTTCGAAAGTGTAAAGTTATTAGGAGGGCCGGGAAGGGGGGGGCAGAGGGGCAAAAAAAAAAAGAAAATAGAGTTAGATCATTCAAAATTGGTACATAGAGGTTTCCAATACCTACAAATCGATTTGCGGATATTTTCGAATTTTTAAAATTATTGGGAGGGGGGGGGGAGTAGAGCGGTAAAAAAATAAAAATAGAGATATATCGTTTAAAACTGGTGCATAGAGGTTTTTGATACTTACAAATCGATTGCGGATATTTTCAAATTTGTAAAATTATTAAGATAGACAGGTGGGGGGGGGGCGAAGTGGGAAAATAATAGAAATAAAGTTAGAGCATTTTGGGAATTTTTTCCGAAGGCAGTGAGAACCCGGTGCGACATTTTTCCTACTCAGATTTTGTTTCTCTTTTTTTTCATGTGATAAAAATTAATGCAATTTTGAGAATTCATTATAGTGATTCATTTAAAAATAGGGACCAGCGAAGCGGGCGTTGCCTGCTAGTCTATATATATAAAAGAACACTTCCTGAGTGAGTTAGTGAGTGAGGGGGTGATCTATCAACGCCCAGACCAAACCCCTGGACCTAGAAGCATGAAATTTTGTGACAATGTTCTTTCTATGACGTAGGCATCCACTAAGAAGCGATTTTATAAAATTCGCCCCCCAAGGGGGGGAGGGGGGGCAAAACGTGATTTCACAAAATCCTTCATATCTCAAACAAAAAAACAGATATCCGTAAAATTTTTGCTTTAAAATATAGCTAATACAAATGTCAAAAAAACAATTTCTGGAATTTTCAAAATTCGGTCCCCAAGGGGGGCGGGGGGGCAAAACGTGATTTCACATGCGTAAAAACGTGATTTCGCATAATCCTATATATCTCAAACAAAAAAATAGATATGCGTGAAGTTTTTGCTCTAAAATATAGCTAATGCAAATATCTAAAAACCAATTTCTGGAATTTTAGAAATTCAGTCCCCAGGTGGGGCAGCAGTGGGGGGGAGAGGGGGGGGGCAAAAAATAAAAAGAGAGTTAGATCGTTCAAAATTGGTATATAGAGGTTTTCGATACCTACAAATCGATTTCGGATATTTTCGAATTTGTAAAATTATTAGGAGGGGCGGCAATGGGGGGGGGCTATGGGGCAAAAACAAATAGAAATACAGTTAGGCCGTTCAAAATTGGTACAGACAGGTTTTAAAGGCCTGCAAGTCGAATGGGGATGTTTTCGAAAGTGTAAAGTTATTAGGAGGGCCGGAAAAGGGGGAGGGGAGAGGGGGGGGCAAAAAAATAAAAATAGAGTTAGATCGTTCAAAATTGGTATATAGATGTTTTCGATACTTACAAATCGATTGCGGATACTTTCGAATTTTTAAAATTATTAGGTGGGGCGGGAAGGGGGGGGCTATGGTCAAAAACAAATAGAAATACAGTTAGGCCGTTCAGAATCGGTACAGATAGATTTTAGAGGCCTGCAAGTCGAATGGGGATTTTTTCGAAAGTGTAAAGTTATTAGGAGGGCCGGGAAGGGGGAGCAGAGGGGCAAAAAAAAAGAAAATAGAGTTAGATCATTCAAAATTGGTACATAGAGGTTTCCAATACCTACAAATCGATTGCGGATAGTTTCGAATTTTTAAAATTATTGGGAGGGCGGGAAGGGGGGGAGTAGAGCGGTAAAAAAATAAAAATAGAGATATATCGTTCAAAACTGGTGCATAGAGGTTTTTGATACTTACAAATCGATTGCGGATATTTTCAAATTTGTAAAATTATTAGGATAGACAGGAGGGGGGGGGGCGTAGTGGGAAAATAATAGAAATAAGAGTTAGAGCATTTTGGGAATTTTTTCCGAAGGCAGTGAGAACCCGGTGCGACATTTTTCCTACTCAGATTTTGTTTCTCTTTTTTTTCATGTGATAAAAATTAATGCAATTTTGAGAATTCATTATAGTGATTCATTTAAAAATAGGGACCAGCGAAGCGGGCGTTGCCTGCTAGTTAAATATATATTATTAAATTTTTCAGTACAGCTTTAGTATAGGAACCTTTGGTCACTTTAAAATTTTTGTTGCCATTTCTGTGAGGAACTAAAATTCTTGTCGCAATTGCATAAGTAAAGACCTTGGCGACGAGCTACTTTGAAGTCAAATTTCAAATTTCGCTAATGGAATCCTATACTACAGCTCTCCCAACCTTCTGACATATATATATATAGTATTCGTTTAGCTATGAATTTACTACTGCATTAATTTTGAATACAATATTAAATGCACTGATTCTCTTCATCCAAGCAAAACTTTTCTTACATTATTTTAATATATTAGAAGTAGTGTTGAATACATTAGGCTTAGTGAAACAAATTTAAAAAACTAGTTTGTATCTAAATTTTTATCCACTTACGCAAATTTCTGAAAGAAACTTTTGAAACCCATTTTTCTCAATATCATAAAACGAAACAGTCACAGATTGTAACTATGGAATGTTTTAAAAACAAATTATCAAATAATGAGCTCTTAGCAAACGTCAAACAACAAGACTTTTACTAGAACTAAATTTATTGGTACGTGTTTCTCACTTTTTACACCAACAATGGGTACAACAATGAGACTTCATAATGAAAACTAACAACAAGTAATTATTCATTAAACTTATAAAATGTTTGTTACTTTCATTGTTAGAAATGTTTATTATTTGCATTGCTATCATTATATTCTCTTGGAACAGCTTTGGAATACATTGGCGACTTTAAAATTTGGCGATGAAGTAGCTAGGACGTTTTTCGCCAAGAACTTTGCTTATATATACGCGATATCCATTTTAATTCTAGCTGCGCGTCAAAAATATAGCAAAATAATAAAATACAACAGAAAATAAGGAAACATTAATCAACAACCCCGTAAATTATATATTTTCAATTGTGTTTGATTAGATCATTCAATAAAAACAAATCTAGTGTGTAACAAGGTTAATAATGTGTTAGTTTGTCAGTGTATGTAGGAATGAATAATCTTAAAGAGGTCGGACCAATTTTAAAATATAACTTATGATACCGGAAAGAACACTACTGATTTTCAACATTCTAATTTGAAAATTTTGTGCGTTATTCGAAATTTACGATTATCCTAACATGGGAGGGTAAGGCAAAATTTCGCGTAAATGTGCATTATGAAGATCATTTTCATTGCAAAAAGGCCAGACTAGTTTTAAAATATCATTTATGGTACTAACATAAACATTGTTGATTATGAACATTCTACTTTGAAAAATTCATAAATTATTCAAAATTTAAGATTTTCTTAAATTTAAGATTCTCTTTAATCGAGAATAAGAGAAATTTTTGCATAAACAGGTATTATGAGAATTATTGCTTTGGAAATAGTATGGAAGCATATAAAAACGGAAATACGAAACTGATATTAATAAAATTAATAAGCAAATTAGGATAAGATAAATGCATCGAGGTGATAGGAGGTTAGCATAGTGGATGCGATATTTCAACCTGCAACCGTCCCAGATAACCACCCGAATTCTATGCTCTTATCTTTATATAAAATAAGATGTGTGTGTGTCTGTGTGTATATCCAGCGCTTTTTATTAAAACGGCTGATCGCAGAGCTACACAAATTTGCATGGAGGTTTGTATTCGCTTTTTCTGGTGCACCTCGAAACCGGATTTTCGATTTTTTGATTAGTTTTCTTTGATATAATTAAATTATGTGATTAATAACCTTATAACAGAATTTAAAAAGTAGGCATTTAAATATTAGTTTTAAATTTAATTGTTGCGGAAAAGTTTACGAGTTCATTTTTTTCGACATAAAAAATATATTTTTCTGCGAAAAATAAAAATTATCAAAAGTTAAATTTGCTTATGCATGTAAGAAAATGGCGTCATTATTATTTTAACATTAAATAATAATAAAGATAAATAATAATAATATACTTATAGATACTCTTGGGCAATTTTTTAAATTTTGACGCTGAAGTCGACTTCAAATTTTTCGCCGAGGACTCGACTTTCACGACAGCCATTTTAAGGCAAACAGAGCATACAATATATAAACAAATTATAAAATATTAAAAAAAAAAAAAAAAAAGAAAGAAAGAAAGAAACAGAAACAATAATCGCACGAATTATCGATTTTTGTCTCACGATATCATTTTATAAAAAAAGCCAAAAGGGCGACAAAAATTCAAAAGTCGCCAAAGGAAACAACCACGAATAAAGCTACTATGATTAAGCTTACATATTTATTTATTTTTTTATATATCAACCACTTTTAATATTTAAAACCATAAAATATTTAAAATGGAAAATATTTATAATTACAAAAAATTTGCTGTCTCATTAGATTACCATGCAATGAAAATTCCAAAGGATTACATGGAAAGGACGAAAGAGAGAATCTGACAAACAACCTCTCTTAATAATTAAGACAATTTTTTAGAGATTTTTTCCTCCGTACTTCAAAGCAAAAAATATCTTTTGGACTAGTAAAATGCTCCAAAAAAATTGGTGCTAAAAAGTAATAATCAAAAACTTTGCAAGCAAACACAATAAAATGAAAAAAAAAAAATCGAGTTAATTGTTTCGAATCGAAATAATACCACGACTCTTTATGAGGTGAAAGTGAGCTACTTTCATGTCGTATTTGCATCTACTCTTCTCGGCTGACGAAAGATTATTCTAATATTTGGACCCGAAACAATTGTTAGAATTTCTACAGTTAGAGGTGTTTGCTTACAAAGATTTTTTTTTATTAATTAATTAATTAATGCTAGCAAACCCTTGCAAAATTTTCGCAGTTTCTTTCTTTCTTTTTTCTTTTTATTTCTTTCTTTTTTTTTTTTTAACTTATCTTTAAAATTTGAAAGTTGTAAGTCTTATACTAATTTAACCTCCCAATATAAATTTTATTTCATCAGAAGCCAAATTATTATTATTTATTTACCATGTTTTTATTAACTTCGATTCATGTTTGTTTGTTCGTTTGTATGTTTGTTTGTTTGTTTGTTTGTCCGGTACAAATCTTGCAATCTATTTTTAACTAACTTCCCTTCTAGCTAAACATTTGAAACTTTCACAGTAGCTCAGAACCCGGTGACAACACAATACTTCGAAGTCAGATTTTCGAATTTTTGAATAGTTTTCTTATAATTAATTAAAATATGAAAATAATAACCTCCTAATACCTTATAAATAGCCATTAAAATATTAGCTATAATTTAATCGTTGCCAAAAAAAAAAAAAAAAAAAAATTACGAGTTCATTTTCTTTCGACATAAAATATTATAAATAATTTAATTAAACCTGAGCGTTAAAAAATTGTAAAAAGTTAAATTGTGTATCGCATAAAAATTGACGTCACTATCGGTTTAAAGATTTCATACACATTGATGAAGTGCTAAAGTAGTTAGTTCTATAGCTATGATTCAACAGAAAATTTAAAAACATGGTTTATAAAAAGTTTTTTATCTTATAATTATTGTTTTTCATTTATTTATTTTATTTATTTATTATTATTATTATTTTTGTGGGGGTTCGGGGGATGAAACGCTAGTGATCCGCGTTTGTAATGATCGATAGATGGCGCTTTTTCAGTTTCTGTTGTTAGTAAATATAATGGCCACGTGTATTAATTTTTGTTCTAAATGTGTTACTACTTAATATTTGTGCTATAATTTCTCCGCCATTACATCATGGAAAATTGATTGCTTTTGGAAAAAATATTTCAGTTTATTCAACGTTCGATCGGAAGTAGATTTTTAACTGAAGCTGAACAAATATTAGTTTTAAATCATCTGATTAATTTTTTACTTCCATTAGCCGAAGCAATTGAAATTTTAAATTTGTCATTTGGAAATAAATGGAAGCTTAATTCTGGATTTTTTTATTCTTGGAGTTACACTGTGGCACACAACAGTAAGTGTTATCTTTTTTTACCGGATTTATTCATTTTTATTCAATAAATATATGTGAAACTAAATATCGGCCAGCAATGGCGTCTAGATGAATTCGAAAGCTATGCATGTTAATTGTAATTTCACCTTAGCCCACCAGAGGGAGAGCATTTCATTACAATCGCGGATAGTTAACCCAAAATAATTCAAAGAAAAATTTCAAAATAAAACTCATGTTTGACAATCCAGTTTTCATACAACCACAGGTAGGACAGCTTTAGTATAGGACCCCTATGGAGGAAGCTTTATGCAAAACAGGTTAGGGTATAAAACGTTTGCAGACCGTTGTCATGTTTTATGTTCTTTATGATTAATATTGTTTCTGTATTTCGTTTTGGTCGTTTATTGTGTTAAATGTAATGTTTTTCAGGAAAAGGCGCCCTCTGGTGGACATTTTGGAACTAATTTTTTTTTCGAAATTCCATGAGCGCATCTCGTGTATAATCTATATACCAAATTTCGTTGCATTCCGTTCACCCGTTTGCGCTGTAGGATGCTGTTTATAAGGGAAATTTAATTATAACCACCCTGTATATATAAATTCGAATTTTATTTTATTAAATTTAAATTGTTTTCGAAAAAATTTAATATACTTCAAATTGTTATATTTAAATGCTTAATAATTTTCTTTCTAAAACAATACTTTATTAAAAAAAAGATTTATAAAGTTATAAATCTCTTTTAGACGTTTTAAATTCTACAATTAAGCTTGAAACCAATGCCATATTCACATGGGTATTAGCCGTTTTTAAAGATAAAGATAACTACTAAAAAATCAACTTCAAATTACTTTTTGCTTTCCCTTTTCAATCTGTTAAGGACGAGGGAGGGAGGTGTTTTGAAATTGGTTTCTTAGTTGTTATTCCTATGCATTCTACTATTTTTACTTTACCCGTTATCATCTGAAAAATATATATATGTTATAGGAAAAGAAATAAAAAAAAAACTTCAAGGATAACCATTTTGATTGAAAAAAAAGCCATAGTTCTCTTAAAAAAAAAAAAAAAAAAAAAATAGTTTTAAGGAATTGAAAGTAATCATCCAACAATCTTAATTTTTAAATTTTCAGTTCCTGATTAGTTCTTTTCTACAACAGTTTGCTATTTTTAACTTTAATTTTGGAGAAAAGTTCTCTACTTTTTCTTAAAAATTGTGATTATCTCTAAAATTGTATTTTGAAATCGTATTGTTTTAGGTAACTTCCATTTAGAGAGTATTGAGATAATTGTAATTTGTTTCTTTCTATTTTTTCTTTTATTTTTTTATTCTATTTTTTATTATTGTTATTTTTTACAATCAAGAAATTTAATCTCGAAATGAAATATCATTATATAAACAGATATCTGATCTTTTCTTTTCTCACATAACTGAAGTGCAACAAAACTGACTATATACGATAATATATCATGTTAAATTGTTTTTAGTACGGCAGGAATATTGCTTTCAGTTAGACATTTCGCGTTGTCATCATTTGCCGTGTTTTACCTTGGATGCGCCAGGATGATGTACGTGAAGTTGGCACCACCACCAACGGTACAAAACTCAAAATTTATCTTATTCGTTTGTACTTCGTTAGTACCCAATTGTACCACAAGAAATTTCGTTTGTACCGAAAATGTTTTTAAACTATAGCTATTTCAATTTGGTGGTGCCAACTTCACGCTGGCACCACCACCATGAGAAAAAAATTCAAAATTTATCTCCATCGTTTGTACCTCGTTTGTACCCAATTGTACCACTTGAATTTTCGTTTGTACCAAAAAAATATTTAAGCTATAGCCATTTCAATTTGGTGGTGCCAACTTCACGCTGGCACCACCACCATGAGAAAAAAATTCAAAACCTATATCAATCGATTGTACCTCGTTTGTACCCAACTGTACCACTCGAATTTTCGTTTGTACCAAAAAATTATTTAAATTATAGCCACTTTAATTCACACATTATTACAGTCGTTTTAATATGGTAGTGCCAACTTCACGCTGGCGCCCAACAACAAGAAAAAAAAAAAAAAAAAAAAAAAAAAAATACGAACTCAAAATTTATTTTAATCATTTGTACCTGGTTCTTACCCAATTGTAAAACAAGAATTTTCGTTTGTACCAAAAAATTATTTAAATTAGAGCCATTTTAATCCGGACATTATTATAGCGCTTTTAATATGGTAGTGCAAACTTTCCGCTAGACCCACACAACCAGGTAATAAAAAATAAATAGCATCAAAAACTATTTTAATCGTTTGTACTCCGTTAGTACTCAATTGTACCACAAGAATTTTCATTTGTACCAAAACAATATTTAAACTATAGCTATTCAAATCATGCGATGCTAACATCACGCTGGCACCACCACCATCAGAATAAAAACTAAAAACCTATCTTAAACGTTTGTACTTCGTTAGTACCCAATTGAACCACAAGAATTTTCGTTTGTACCAAAAAAATATTTAAACTATAGCCATTTTAATTTGGTAGTGCCAGCGTGATGTTGGCAACACCACAACGAGAAAAAAACTCAAAATCTATCTCAATCGATTGTACCTCATTTGTACCCAACTGTACCTCTTGAAATTTTGTTTGTACCAAAAAATTATTTAAATTATATCCATTTTCATTCAGACATTATTACAGTCGTTTTAATATAGTAGTGCCAAGCGCCCAACAACGAGGAAAAAATAAACCTCGAAATTTTTTTTAACCATTTGTACCAGGTTCGTAACCAATTGTACTACAAGAATTTTCGTTTGTACCAAAATATTACTTAAATTAGAGCCACTTCAATCCGGACATTATTATAATGCTTTTAATATGGTAGTGCAAACTTTCCGCTGGACCCACATAACCAGGGAAGAAGAAATGAATGACCTAAAAACCTATCTTAAACGTTTGTACTTCGTTAGTACCCAATTGAACCACAAGAATTTTCGTTTGTACCAAAAAAATATTTAAACTATAGCCATTTTAATTTGGTAGTGCCAGCGTGATGTTGGCACCACCACAACGAGAAAAAAACTCAAAATCTATCTCAATCGATTGTACCTCATTTGTACCCAACTGTACCTCTTGAAATTTTGTTTGTACCAAAAAATTATTTAAATTATATCCATTTTCATTCAGACATTATTACAGTCGTTTTAATATAGTAGTGCCAAGCGCCCAACAACGAGGAAAAAATAAACCTCGAAATTTTTTTTAACCATTTGTACCAGGTTCGTAACCAATTGTACTACAAGAATTTTCGTTTGTACCAAAATATTACTTAAATTAGAGCCACTTCAATCCGGACATTATTATAATGCTTTTAATATGGTAGTGCAAACTTTCCGCTGGACCCACATAACCAGGGAAGAAGAAATGAATGACCTAAAAAATATTTTAATAATTTGTACTCCGTTAGTATTCAATTGTACCACAAGAATATTAATTTGAACCAAAAAAATATTTAAATTATAGCTATTCAAATTTAGCGGTGCTAACATCACGCTGGCACCCCCTACATCAGAATAAAAACTCAAAATCTATCTTAAACGTTTGTACTTCGTTAGTATCCAATTGTACCACAAGAAATTTCGTTTGTACCGAAAATGTTTTTAAACTATAGCTATTTCAATTTGGTGGTGCTAACCTCACGCTGGCACCACCACAACGAGAAAAAAACTCAAAATCTATATCAATCGATTGTACCTCGTTTGTACCCAATTGTACCAATCAAATTTTCGTTTGTACCAAAAAATTATTTAAATTATAGCCACTTTAATTCACACATTACAGTCGTTTTAATATGGTAGTGCCAAACGCCCAACAACGAGGGAAAAAAAAAAAAAAAAAAACTCGAAATTTTTTTTAACCATTTGTACCTGGTTCGTACCCAATTGTACTACAAGAATTTTCGTTTGTACCAAAATATTATTTAAATTAGAGCCACTTCAATCCGGACATTATTATAATGCTTTTAATATGATAGTGCAAACTTTCCACTGGACCCACACAACCAGGGAAGAAGAAATAAATGACCTAAAAAATATTTTAATCATTTGTAATCCGTTAGTATCCAATTGTACCACAAGAATATTAATTTGAACCAAAAAAATATTTAAATTATAGCTATTCAAATTTAGCGGTGCTAACATCACGCTGGCACCCCCTACATCAGAATAAAAACTCAAAATCTATCTTAAACGTTTGTACTTCGTTAGTATCCAATTGTACCACAAGAAATTTCGTTTGTACCGAAAATGTGTTTAAACTATAGCTATTTTAATTTGGTGGTGCCAACTTCACGCTGGCACCACCACCATGAGACAAAAATTTAAAATCTATCTCCATCGTTTGTACCTCGTTTGTACCCAATTGTACCACTTGAATTTTCGTTTGTACCAAAAAAATATTTAAGTTATAGCCATTTTAATTTGGTGGTGCCAACTTCACGCTGGCACCACCACAACGAGAAAAAAACTCAAAATCTATATCAATCGATTGTACCTTGTTTGCACCCAATTGTACCACTCGAATTTTCGTTTGTACCAAAAAATTATTTAAATTATACCCACTTTAATTCACACATTATGACAGTCGTTTTAATATGGTAGTGCCAACTTCACGCTGGCGCCCAACAACAAGAAAAAAAAAATACAAACTCAAAATTTATTTTAATCATTTGTACCTGATTCGTACCTAACTGTACCACAAGAATTTTCATTTGTACCAAAAAATTATTTAAATTAGTGCCATTTTAATCCAGACATTATTATAGCACTTTTAATATGGTAGTGCAAACTTTCCGCTAGACCCACACAACCAGGTAATAAAAAATAAATAGCATCAAAAACAATTTTAATCGTTTGTACTCCGTTAGTACCCAATTGTACCACAAGAATTTTCATTTGTACCAAAACAATGTTTAAACTATAGCTATGCAAATCATGCGGTGCTAACGTCACGCTGGCACCACCACCATCAGAATAAAAACTAAAAACCTATCTTAAACGTTTGTACTTCGTTAATACCCAATTGAACCACAAGAATTTTCGTTTGTACCGAAAAAGTTTTTAAACTATAGCTAAATTAATTTGGTGGTACCAACTTCACGCTGGCACCACCAGCAGGAGAGAAAAATTCAAAATTTATCTCTTTCGTTTGTACCTCGTTTGTACACAATTGTACCACTTGAATTTTCGTTTGTACCAAAAAAAATATTTAAACTATCGCCATTTTAATTTGGTAGTGCCAACTTCACGCTGGCACCACCACAACGAGAAAAAAATTCAAAATCTATATCAATCGATTGTACCGCATTTGTACCCAATTGTACCACTTGAAATTTCGTTTGTACCAAAAAATTATTTAAATTATATTCATTTTCATTCAGTCATTATTACAGTCGTTTTAATATGGAAGTGCCAAGCGCCCAACAACGAGGGGAAAAAAAAAAAAAAACCTCAATTTTTTTTTTAATCATTTGTACCTGTTTCGTACCCAATTGTACCACAAGAATTTTCGTTTGTACCAAAATATTATTTAAATTAGAGCCACTTCAATCCGGACATTATTATAGCGCTTTTAATATGGTAGTGCAAACTTTCCGCTGGACCCACACAATCAGGGAAGAAGAAATAAATGACCTAAAAAAATATTTTAATCATTTGTACTCCGTTAGTATCCAATTGTACCACAAGAATATTAATTTGAACCAACAAAAATATTTAAATTATAGCTATTCAAATTTAGCGGTGCTAACATCATGCTGGCTCCACCTACATCAGAATAAAAACTCAAAATCTATCTTAAACGTTTATACTTAGTTAGTACCCAATTGTACCACAAGAAATTTCGTTTGTACCGAAAATGTGTTTAAACTATAGCTATTTTAATTTCGTGGTGCCAACTTCACGCTGGCACCACCACCATGAGAAAAAAAATTCAAAATTTATCTCCATCGTTTGTACCTCATTTGTACCCAATTGTACCACTTGAATTTTCGTTTGTACAAAAAAAATATTTAAACTATAGCCATTTTAATTTGGTGGTGCCAACTTCACGCTGGCACCACCACAACGAGAAAGAACCTCAAAATCTATCTCCATCGATTGATTTAGTTAGAAATTAATTCATTTTTGGTTAATGTGGATTTCGGTGACATTTAATCTTCAGTTATTCTTAATTTTTTTCTATATGTTTGGGATCTACAAATCAAATGAGGTTATTTTCCGAAAGTGGAAAATTATTAGTTGGCGCGGGAAGGGGGCAGAGTGAGAGAGCGAAGAAACCAAAAATTTGAAATTACCGTTAGATTGTTTAAAATTGGTAGATATAGATTTTGGGGTGCTTAGAAGCAGAATGAGAATATTTTCGAAATTCTAAAATTATTAGGAAGGGCAGAATAAGGGGGAGGGCGAAGGGGAAATGGTAATCTGTAGAAGTTCTATATAAAAACACTTTTCTTTTCAGTCTACCCCCTAGCCTCCTCCTCAAATTTATGTAACTTTGAAATATATATATATACACATATTTCTATATATATACTAGCAGACCCGGCCACGCGTTGCTGTGGTTAAGTTTTTCGTTGAATTATATTGTAGTAAACTATTCGATACAGTCAAATTATTATTTACGAATAAAGACGAAAACTTTGTAGCCCATGTAAAAACCCACGGGATTGAGATTTGAACTTTAGGTCAAAATTTGGATGCGATTGATAAAAATTTTCATAGAGTTGATATTAAGCACAAATAAACATAAAATTTTGAATTTTATGTTTTACTCATCTCATATATTCATAAGTATAGTTTGTAATAAATGTGCAACTTACAAAGTTCTTAGTTGATAACATATATTAATTTTATGAATGAGGTAGACAGCGTAAATTATTCATTATTTTTTATAATTATATTCATCATTTTGAATTATACAAATTTTCAATTTTAATTTAATTCAGCGCTAATCAGTGCAGAATATTCTTGGTTAACCTGTCTCTTGCTAATACAAATAGATTCGATTGTTTTCCCACACGTGAGCATGCAACATATAATTGCCCATGGGAAACACATGGATTTTCCAAGTCTAAGTCGCAAATGGACATCGTTTGGCCTTGAGACTTATTTATGGTCATCATAAGCTATTTTGGATTAAAATGCTGAAATGACTAATATGTAATTTAATTTTTATTAAAATTCTATTAAAATAAAAGTATAAAAGAAGCGGGCGTTTTTAAAATAAATTTTTATGGAGGAGTGAAATATAAGGCTATTATGGATAATGTCGAATGCTATTATTGATATTTTTATTATAAAATGATCACATCATTTTAAATATTTTAAAGATAGTAACAGCTGTAGTTATATAAAGGAAAACAATATGGCTAAGCCAACAAGTAAATTTGGTAAATATTTTAAAACTTTAATGTAGGATAGTTTATAAAATATTGGGCATTTAAAGTAAATAAAGGTATCATTTCAAATACAAAAATATTTTGGAAAAGATTAATATATTTTAACGAAGTGATGAGAAGCTTTTGAGTATGTTAAAATTTTAATAGTAAATTCAAGTTAATCAAGATGGGAAACATTGAGGATTAAAATAAGAAAATAGCAAGATTTGAAGATCATTTTTTAGCAAGAAATATGAGTCAAAATTTAAAGTTAAATACATATATAAATCAAAAATTTTATAAGGAACAGTAAATTGATAAGTTATTAAAGAAAAGTAAAAGAAGATTAAGATAAATAATTGATTAAAGTTTCGAACATCGATCATATAGATCAGCTTTACAAAACAAATAAATAGACTTCAAATCTTCCTATTTTAAATAAGTTTTAAAATATTGAAACGGTTATTTTTTTTTTTTTATTTTTTTTTTTAGAAAATTATATGCATAGAACACAAATTTCTTAAAGAAAAGGAAAATAACGAAAAATATTAGATAATATAAGAAAAAATATGCAAAATAAATAAGTAAAGTTTCAAACATCATTCATTTTAATAGCGTTTCAATGCTGATTAATGGACTGACATTAATTTTAAAATTAACTTTTAATTAATAAGAAAAAAATCTATCAAAAGGATAATTAATTTAAAATCTACTGACAAAATGATACAGACAAAAATTGAAATTGAATGAAATATTTATAAGATAAAAAGAACTTTTTACATACCATGTTTTTTAATTTTTCTTTTAAATCATGTATGTTATTTTATTATTATGTTATAAAAGTCTATAAAATTTTTAAAGGATAATGACGTCAATTTTTATAAGATGCATAATTTAATTTTTTACTATTTTTATTTGTTCGTGTTTAAGAAAATGTATTTATTTTCCAGTTGAAAAAAAAAAAATAACTCGTTAATATTTTTGGCAACAATTAAATTATAATTAAAATAAAAAATAATATTTAAGCAATATTTAAGCACGCGGACTCAGTTCAGTGAACTAATAACAATGAAAAAAAAAAAAAAAAAAAAAAAAAAACTATGGATGAAATTCTGTGTGTGACGGAATTTAATTTAGTACGACAGGAATACTTATATTTGTATTTTAACACCCTTTCAAAATAATAATTATAGTAATAATAATAATAATAATAATAATAGAGGGCATTCAGTAAAATTCTTAATTCAAATAATATATTGATTTTTAATTCCAAATAAATTAATAAAATTTGAATGCATCGATTGTACAGTATCTTCCCTTAATTGCTTAATACTCATTTACTAAATATTTTAATCTGCAAAATAATGTTAATAACAATTTCGTATTTATTATTAATAATTAACAGTTTCAATTTCTACTGAACAAAACATAATATAAAAAAAAATTATAAACCATTTATTCGATATTTAAATTATACTCCGAGATTCATCCCAGATTAATTAATATTAATCCATTAATTTCCCAGAAACATAATTAATATCGATATACTCATCCTATAGATCGGAAAATAACATACATTTGAAATATATTTCATGGTTTTAATCTAAAAATATCTGAAAACACTAGTCTAAATAATCAGGAAATATTCTGGCAAGACCCGTTGGCTCTGTGGTCAGAGTACGCAACTAAGGACCCGGAGGATGTGAGTTCGATCCCGACCGATGGGAAGTGAAAAAAAATATATATATGTATAAGTTTTTACAGATTTCACAAAATTTTTTAAGATAGAGTAAGAAATTAAATGGTAAAATTGGATACTGGCAGGCATTTTCTAAATGAAACACTATAAGTTGGTAACGACGCAAAATGGTAAATTGAAAGAAACAGTCCTGTCGCACTTAAAAAAAAAAAAAAAAGCTTTAAAAATAAAATTTTAATTCTTTCAGAACAACATACATTAGCATCACGAGCTACATTAGCACTTTATCAATGTGTAAAAAATTTTAAGTTATAATGACGTCAATTTTTGTGAGATGCCTAATTTAACTTTTTATAATTTTTTAATTTTCACGTTTAATTAAGTGTATTTATTTTTATGTCGAAATAAAATAAACTCTCTCTCTCTCTCTTTTTTTTTTTTTTTTTTTTGGGGGGGGGGGGAGGGCAATAATTAAATTTTAGCTAATATTTAAAGCTATCTTTATCATATAATAAACAAATAATTTGCAATAAAAAAATATTGTGACTATATATCGAGATAAAAACTATCTTATCTCTGAAGTTGGACCAAACTGCACACAGTGTACAAAATTTCATTAAAATCTGTTCATTAGTTAAGGAGTTCATCGCGGACAAATATCGTGGCACGAAATTTTTATATATAAAGATATATGAATAAAAAGAAGGAAAATTATGTGAGAAGGACAAAATCCAAAGAAATAAAACAGAAATAACAAGAAGGAGCAGAGGCCGAAGCGGCTTTAGATAGGTGGAGAGGATTAAACCAACCTTTCCGAAATCCTTTTCAAGGCCAGCAAAGAAAAAAGTAAAAATGAACATAACTACACCTATATTTAATATATATGCATATTAGAGTGAGTGATAATTACACAAAGATTCATTAAAATTTGTAAAAAAAAAAAAAAAAAAAAAAAAAGTCTTTCTATTTTTTATAAACTGTAGAAATTTGATATAAAAACTGCACTTTTTACTTTCTTCTATCTTCAATAGAAGAAAGTATTGGATTCGTAAAAATTTTTGATTTCGGGTTTTTGATGGATTTACACGTTTTGAGAGCTGTAGAACACGATTTTACCATTTTTAGAAAATGTCTGTCTGTCTGTCTGTGTGTGTGTGTGTGAGAAAATTTTGTGGCAACTGTATCTTTGGAACTACTGCACAGAATTTCATACAAATTGGTATGTAGTTGCACCTTGACATAAATTAGTGCCTATCAACTTTTGGTAAAAATCGTCTTACAGGTTGCGTTGCCATCCCGCTTTTTCTAAATTTTTAACAGGGTGATATAGGGCAAAAATTTTCAAGATGGGTATCTTTCGAAAGGTCTCGTCAGTACCTTTAAAACGAATGGTTTAACTATGAATCTGTGATAATTTAAAACAAAGTTATCGATTTTTTTTACTTTTTACGAAAAAAAACTTAGAAAAAAATTTTTTTTTTTTTTTTTTTTTTTTTTTTTTTTTCCTCCCCTTAATTTTATCAAACTCCCACGGTTTCCGTGTTCTGACAAACTAATTTTTGCTTTTTTCCCCTAATTTTGTCAAAGTCCTACGGTTTCCGTGTCTTGACAAACTTTAACATATTTTTGCGTTTTCCCCCTAATTTTGTCAAAGTCCCACGGTTTCCGTGTTTTGACAAACTTTAACAAATTTTCACATTTTACCCAAAATTTTGTCAAAGTCCCACTTTTTTTTTTAATTATTATTATTGTTACTGAGTGAATTTGTATAGGAAAATATAGAAGAAAGTCTCGTGGTGGCCACAACATACTAGTTTTCTCTGTCTTCTAACCCCCCCCCCCCCCCAGTTTCATTCAGATATATCTAATTCTTCTTATTATTATTTTTTTAATTCTAAAGGATAATTCTGTACTGATAAGTATAAAGGATTTAAGTCCATATTCTTGATTTTTCAGGAGACGAAAAATAAAGTTAAACTAATTAAAAACAAATCAGAAGAATCGATTAGGAAAAAGGGATTTCGTTGACTTATATCCTTTATACCATTCAGTGATTGTCAACCTTCATTTAATAACGGGAAAATATTGAATTAAATATTTTGTACCATACATGAATGTTAAATTTCTGACTTGAACTTTTTTTACCAATGGATTTTCTCAAAGACTAAATGAGATAGACTCAAATCGTTTATACCAATCGATTGAGAATTTTTTTCTGAGTCTGACTATGTACTTAACTCAAAATCGACATTTTTGGACTTAAATCCTTTATACTTATCAGTACAGAATTTAACAAAGCTTCAAAAATTATGTAAATGTTTTTCGTCTGAAAAAACTTAATTTTTGTTTTTCTTGGGCCTATAATACCATGTCTGGCAGATCATTTGAATGGACGAAATTTCTTAAATCAATGTGTTTAGTGAAACTGTTTTCTTTTCAATGTATATTGTTGTATCCAGACATTATAAACACCCTGTATAAATGAAATTGAAATAATAATAAGAAGCAATAGAGGCCACCATGGTTTATGACGAGTAGAAAGATTTAAAAAAGTTTTACACGAGCCCAACGTTTTTCTAAATCCTTTTCAAGACCATTAAAAGAAAACATAAGGAAACATTTTGAAAAGTGATGATTTTTATACTATTACTAGGTGAAAAAAAATTATTATTTTATAATTATTGATAGTTTTGAAACCACATTTATACGAACTAAATAAATCATACGTACTATATTTTAAAATATTAACTACTTTGTACAGCTGTACTTAACGTAATATACATATTGCAGTTAGTGATACTTAAAAAAAAAAAAAAAAAAAAATTCACTGAAATTTGTAAAAGAGGAAAAAAAAAAGAAAACTTGAAATTTGCTTTAAAACTATATTTTTTTTATCCTAAACCCCTCCCTTTGAGATATATGTAACTCTCAGTATATATTTCTTAAACTCTATGTGATAATTAAACAAAGTTTCATTAAGATCTTTAAAAAATTATAAGAAGAAAAAATATTTTTTCCGTATACTCACTGTTGTCTCTCTTACCCCCCCCCCCCCCGGTACATTTGATCATTAGTGGGTTTTTGCCTGATATAGACGGAGCTTTTGTCCGGTGGGGCTTTTTGTCTGGGACCCGTTTATATGTGTATATTCTATATTCCCTTGTAACTCACAGCCCTGTTAACACCTTTGTAACTCGTAAGTATTTATACTAAATTTCATGCCAAATGATTGCATAATATATCGGAATATATCGGAGAATAACAAAAATAATATATTAATCGGAATATATCGGATAATATATCGGAATTATTTTGTATAACACCGTAAACTAATTTCCGATTCTATGCTTCTAAGATGCGCTTATAAGAAATACCGTGTATAGATCGTAATGGTGTGAAATTCTTTTGTGTTCACGAGCCAGAGTTATTATATACACTAATACAAACTATACAACTAATTTCTTGTAATTCATTAATATTTGAACTAAATTTAACATCATTTGGATAATTACAGAATGCCCTCGGATTTTTTTTTTTTTTTTTTTTTTTGTGAAGTCCTGTAAATAAATTATTTAGCCTATACATACCTTTTGCCTTTTTCCTATAGGAAATATGCTTTTAAGTATCTGAATAATGTATGTTAAATCCATTGTCTTGAAAGCTGCATAAACGCTACTTTACTTAAACTACCACGTGCTACTAAAAAATAGCACGAACTCTATTGATTTTCGTAAATCTAGCCCTTTTATATATATATATATATATATATATATATATATTTTACAGGGACACAAAGAAAAATTCTTTATCATTATGGGCTATGAGCTCAAATTATTTAAAGGGCGATAATATTTCAATGCCTTATTGAAATCAACTGAAAATTTATACATATGTTATAAGTCACTGTCACACGTGCTTTATCGATTTTGATGAAACTAGCATTTATAAGTTTTTTAGAGGGACACAAAGAATATCACTATGGTCTATGGCTCTAAAATTTTTAAAATGTGATAACGTCTAAACGCCTTATTTGATTCAGATAAAAATTTATATACATAATATAAGTCCCTGTCGCACAACAGTTTAGATTTTGGTGAATCTTGCACATATAGTTATATATACATATATATTATTTTATTTTATTTTATTTTTTACGGGGACACAAAAGAAATATTCTTTATTATTATGGTCTATGGGCCCAAATATTTTAAAAGTGAGATAGCACCTAAACACTTCTTTCCATTGAGCTGAAGGTGTATATATACATCTTATAGGTCACCATTGCATGAATTATATAGATTTTGGTGAATCTAGCCTTTACAGATTTTTACAGGGATACAACGAAAAATTCTTTATCATTATAATATATGAGTTTAAATTATTTGAAGGGCAATAGAGTAAAAATAAATAATGGAGAAAAATACTCAAACACCTTATTATAATTTTCACTTCTGTTTATTTAATGACTTGCGTTACTTTAATTTAGTAATGCTATCGTCAATTGCTTAATGCTCAGAAAGTCGAGTGAAGTCACTCCAGATTTTGTTGTAGTTGTTGTTGTTAATGTTCTGGTTGATTTTGCCACGGATAACGCAAAGCAGTAACCTATACTGCGGTGAACTATGACATTACGTTTGAACCCCTGACAAAGCAAGGGGTGCGGTAAAATTCTTGTAAACACACAGCTGCACATTCCCTTCTGATTAGTATCCTCTTCTAAGATGCACCGATGCAGACTTGACCAAAACAACTAACACTATTTTAAATTATTTTCAGTTATCTCTGAAGTAACGTGGAACTTGATACTTATATAAGGAGCGACACTCGTCGTTTGTTTGTCCCATTGTACCGACATAGCATATATCTTAATTTTGTGTATGCAGTTCAGTATTTCTGACATTTGCTATCGATAAATTTTATTGTGGAATTTCCTTATTTTTGTAAACATGGGTACAGCTGGTCGAATTTCTGTTTTAAACATAAGCAGTAAAATTAAGTTAGGATACATTTTCCCTTAAAACTGAAAAAAATAAAAATAAAGTACAAAACCCCAGAACCAATCACATGTTTGATTTCGCCCTCAAGACATTTTAAAACTTTAGATTGGATAAAAATCTAAGGGGGCTTGGAAAGAAAGAAAGAAAACAAAACAAAAAAAAAAAAAAAAAAAAAAAAAAAAAAATTGGTGGGGTTTGTAGTATGGTGTTCTATATTAAATTATTTAACAATGTTTTCAGACTTCTCATTTTAGACTAATTTAAATAATATTTTGGTACAAACGAAAATTCTTGTGTTACAATTGGGTACGAACCAGGTACAAATCATTAAAAAAAAATTCGAGGTTTTTTTCTTTCCCTCGTTGTTGGGCGCTTGGCACTACCATATTAAAACGATTGTAATAATGTCTGAATGAAAATGGATATAATTTAAATAATTTTTTGGTACAAACAAAATTTCAAGTGGTACAGTTGGGTACAAATGAGGTACAATAGATTGAGATAGATTTTGAGTTTTTTTCTCGTTGTGGTGGTGCCAAATTCACGCTGGCACTACCAAATTAAAATGGCTATAGTTCAAATATTTTTTTGGTACAAACGAAAATTCAAGTGGTACAATTGTGTACAAACGAGGTACAAACGTTGGAGACAGATTTTGAATTTTTTTCTCATGGTGGTGGTGCCAGCGTGAAGTTGGCACCATCAAATTAAAATAGCTATAGTTTAAAAACTTTTTCGGTACAAACAAAAACTCTTGTGTTTCAATTGAGTACAAACGAAGTACAACCGTTTAAGATAGGTTTTTAGTCTTTATTCTGATGGTGGTGGTGCCAGCGTGGTGTTAGCACCGCATCATTTGAATAGCAACAGTTTAAATATTGTTTTGGTACAAATGAAAATTCTTGTGGTGCAATTGGTTACTAACGGAGTACAAACAATTAAAATAGTTTTTAAGGTTATTTATTTCTTCTTCCCTGGTTGTGTGGGTCCAGCGGAAAGTTTGCACTACCATATTAAAAGCATTATAATAATGTCCGGATTGAAGTGGCTCTAATTTAAATAATATTTTGGTACAAACGAAAATTCTTGTAGCGCAATTGGGTACGAACCAAGTACAAATGATTTAAAAAAAATTCGAGATTTTTTTTCCCCCTCGTTGTTGGGCGCTTGGCACTACCACATTAAAACGACTGTAATAATGTCTGAATGAAAATGAATATAATTTGAATAATTTTTTGGTACAAACGAAATTTCAAGTGGTACAATTGGGTACAAATGAGGTACAATCGATTGATATATATTTTGAGTTTTTTTTCTCATGGTGGTGGTGCCAGCGTAAAGTTGGCACCACCAAATTGAAATAGCTATAGTTTAAAAACATTTTCGGTACAAACGAAATTTCTTGTGGTACAATTGCGTACTAACGAAGTACAAACGATTAAGATAAATTTTGAGTTTTTATTCTGATGTAGGTGGTGCCAGCGTGATGTTAGCACCGCATGATTTGAATAGATATAGTTTAAATATTGTTTTGGTACAAAGAAAATTCTTGTGGTACAATTGGGTACTAACGGAGTACAAACGATTAAAATTGTTTTCGATGCTATTTATTTTTTATTACCTGGTTGTGTGGGTCTAGCGGAAAGTTGGCACTACCATATTAAAACAACTGTAATAATGTGTGTATTAAAGTTGTTATAATTTAAATAATTTCTTGGTACAAACGAAAATTCGAGTGGTACAATTGGGTACAAACGAGGTATAATCGATTGATATTGATTTTGAGTTTTTTTCTCGTTGTGGTGGTGCCAGCGTGAAGTTGGCACCACCAAATTGAAATAGCTATAGTTTAAACACATTTTCGGTACAAACGAAATTTCTTGTGGTACAATTGGGTACTAACGAAGTATAAACGATTAATATAAATTTTGAGTTTTTATTCTTATGTAGGTGGTGCCAGCGTGATGTTAGCACGGCATGATTTGAATAGATATAGTTTAAATATTGTTTTGGTACAAAGAAAATTCTTGTGGTACAATTGGGTACTAACGGAGTACAAACGATTAAAATTGTTTTCGATGCTATTTATTTTTTATTACCTGGTTGTGTGGGTCTAGCGGAAAGTTTGCACTACCATATTGAAAGCGCTATAATAATGTCCGGATTAAAATGGCACTAATTTAAATAATTTTTTGGTACAAATGAAAATTCTTGTGGTACAATTGGGTACGAACCAGGTACAAATGATTAAAATAAATTTTGAGTTTGTATTTTTTTTTTCTTGTTGTTGGGCGCCAGCGTGAAGTTGGCACTACCATATTAAAACGACTGTAATAATGTGTGAATGAAAGTGGCTATAATTTAAATAATTTTTTGGTACAAACGAAAATTCGAGTGGTACAATTGGGTACGAACGAGGTACAATCGATTGATATAGGTTTTGAATTTTTTTCTCATGGTGGTGGTGCCAGCGTGAAGTTGGCACCACCAAATTGAAATGACTATAGCTTAAAAATTTTTTTGGTACAAACGAAAATTCAAGTGGTACAATTGGGTACAAACGAGGTACAATCGATTGATATAGGTTTTGAATTTTTTTCTCATGGTGGTGGTGCCAGCGTGAAGTTGGCACCACCAAATTGAAATAGCTATAGTTTAAAAACATTTTCGGTACAAACGAAATTTCTTGTGGTACAATTGGGTACTAACGAAGTACAAACGATTAAGATAAATTTTGAGTTTTGTACCGTTGTTGGTGGTGCCAACTTCACGCCAGGATGTCTTCCCTTCCAACACCTAGTTTTAGCGTTATATTGCTTTACTTATCTCATAATAATATGTCCAAATTGTAAAAAGTTTTACTTATTTGAAAAGCAACTGTTAACTATTGGATCCATCTATATAAATAAAGCAAAGAGCTTGTCGGCAGAACACATCCGGCCGGACCAGTCCTATTTTCGATTGGTCTAGATTTACATACTTTGGTGGTGAAAGTCGGCCTTTTTTTTTTTTTTAGTAAAAAGTGATGAATGTTTTAAAAAAGATACTGCACTCTAAAAACTGTTCATTTTTTGTGAGGACACCATATACATCCATTTATTAGATTTAAAGATATTACTTTGTAAAATGGGTACCCGAAGTGAGGTTTAGAGCGATTTCAATGTAGTTATTATTATTATTATTATTATTATTATTATTATTATTATTTAAGCTTTTATTTATAATATGATATAAAAAATAAATAGTGATTCAATTCTTTTGAAAATTCATTCAGCAAAGTGGGTGTAGCCCGCTAGTAAGTAATAAAATAATTCATTTGAACAAAAGTCTCGTATTTGTGAAGAAAAAGGTTAAAACTAATCAAAAATTAGATTAAATAATAAATTAAAAAAAAGTAAAATAAAATGTTCGAATTAGACATTATTGTTACATGCGTCATGAATATTACTTCTGGCTCCATTATCATTAACTGTAACTTTTTGTAAGAAATTGGTTATAAATTATAGAGTAAATCATTTTTCACACGTTCTTGCAGTTAAATAAATGAATAAATAAATTCGATTTTAAATTTCTTCAGAATTGAGGCCTTTTCCTACGTAAGCGCTGAAATGTAACAATTTACCAAAAGTATATTTCAATTTAATAAAAACAATTTAAAAAATTTAAATTTTCTGAAATTTTTTTTAAAAAGCTCCCACTAATAAAATTTTTAATTTCCCCCGATTTTTTTACATTATTGTAATTAACAATACATTCTCAACATATTTGGGTATTGCTTTGTTGATTCATTGATAAGTTAATAATATATATATATATATATATATATATATATATATATTGTCTTTGAATTTTGAAAATTTGCAGAAAATTTCGGCATTTAAACATAAAAAAAATATTTTCCAAATATTAACTATTTAATTAATTCTGAAAGTAATACCCAAATATGTAACTATTTTTAAGGAGGAAAAATGAAAAAAAGAAAAGAAAAGAAAACTTTGAATTACATATTTTAAAATATGTTTTTAAGAAATTTTCATATATTTTAAATTGTTACATTTCAATGCAAATATGAAGCAATTTTATTATTGGTTTATAACTCTAACATATTTTTATTTATTTGCTAAGATTTGTGAGTTCATAAGGAGTTTTTCGCAAAAAAGTACTTTTGCAACGTGGTTGAAATAATAGGATCTTCAAATTAAATACGCGGCATGTGAAAGAAATCCCTTATGAAATTTCAACGCTTAAAAATAGCTAAAATCTAGCTCGATCTTGTGTCGACAATTTCATTAATTTTTACTCTATTCAAAAGAACTTTTGACAAAAGTTGCCCAATATATCTAGCTTTCAACCTATGCAAAAAAAAAAAAAAAAAAAAAAAAAAAAAAAAATTCTATTTTTCGCGCATGCACAGTAAAATAATATTTACTGATATAAAATATAAATGTTCTTATCGCAGCAAATATTACATGTGGGAATTTTATGTTTCAAAATAATGTTTCTCCAATGTTTTGTCCTTTTTTTCTCTAAATTTTGTAAAGTTTTATGGAAATCCGCACTATTTATGAGCAAAAAATTTAAAAGATTTTTTTTTTTTTTTTTTTTTGGACCAATATATATATATATATCTGCCTAAATAATTGCGCAATTTCCACAACAAAACATATAAATATTATACATAGTATGTGCAACAATGTGTTAAAGTTATATGTCATTTATAGCTTTTTGTGATACAGGGGGATCTAAAGTATTTGCCATCTTCTTCAATTTGTGATTGGTCCCTAATTGCACTATGAACTAAATTGATAGTGGAAAATGTGAGTTTTTAAATGTCCTTTGCATGTCTTAAGTTCTCGGCCTTTTTATCTAGCACTTTTTTTTTTAATTGAAAAAAAAGGAAAAAAAAAAATTCTAATAATTTGATCACCTACTGTAAAACAAAGTTTTTTCATTAAAAAAAGATATTTCCCTAGATGTCGTCTACAGGGAAAAAATTGACTTTCTTTGGATATTTGATGTTAACGTTTCCGAGAGGAAAACATTTATCATGGAAAACAGTTTTAGTTAATAATAATTTTAATATATAATTATTTTATTAAATGGACTGACTGAGTTTGATCAGAAAAAAAAAAAAAAAAAAACATAGAAGAAGGTTTTGTGATGGCTACAACATACTAGTTTCTTCTCTTGATATTATTTATATGCGGAATCATTAACATTGGTGTATAAAACATCATATGTCATTTGAAGTAAAAATAGACTTTCACTTTCTCATACTCATCTTGCGGGAAGACAAAGAATCTGATATATGATACTATCTATATATACGATTGTGAATTGTTAGACCCGATAATTAGATGGAGTTTTTGTTTTCTGATGAAGACACATCTAAAAAGTGACATCAAAACATACATTCGGTTGCATTACTATTATATTTCATAGATGACCTCGGGATGTCTAAAACGCTTCTAAATAAAGATCTCATTCTCACAGACTAATTTATTATTTTAATGATGTTTTATCAATTACTTCTGTATATCTGGTTTGTCTTTTTCAATTGAAAAATAAGTAAATAAATAAATGTCCCTATAATTAATGTACAAGAATGCCTTTTTTTTTTTTCTTTTTAGGACTGAGGACTATTAGTATCAATCTGGGATTTTTGCGGTGTCATTTTTCGATAGTTGGACATTTATCGAAATCTAAAATTTATCGAAAATATAATTGAATAATTTGAAAGCGATGTTATAATTTGAAAAAGAAAAAAACTAATAGTCCTCCGTCCTAAACTAAATTCTGCTTTTGCCAGAATTTCATCAAAATCACTTTTTTCTTTCTTTTCTTTTCTTTTCTTTTTTTTTTTTTTGAAAGAAAAAGAAAAGAAAAGAAAATTAATAATAATCAGTATCGATACAAACACTATCGAAAACGGTTTTTTTTGTTAATAATTTTGAATTAGGAAATAAAAAGTGCGCGTGCAAAATTAAATAAAATTAAGTAAAAAAAATGAATTTAATGATTTAATTTTTATATAAAACTTGATCGCATGCTATCTTAAAAAAGTAGATGTAAAATTTAAAATTTATGTGGTGCGCGTGACATCTATAAAAATTGTTTTAAGAAATAGAATAGAATAAAGAAAGCAACGATGTTGGTTGCATTTTGTTATATAGTTTGAATTTTTGAATTTTATAGAAGTAATATCTACCGTAGGAATAATTTCTTATGTTAAAACTATAGGGAATTGTTATGCGAGCACAAGCGATGCTACTTTTTTAATTATTATAATTATTATTTTTTTTTAAATATTCCTATGCAATTATTAGTTTATGTTTCTGCTTTCGAGTTACTGGATTGAATAATTAGTTTATTTACATTACTTGCGATTTTTTTTCTTTTTTCTTTCCTTTTCTTTCTTTTTTAAGTTAAAAAAAAAAAAAAAAAGTTTTTCTGCCAAGTTAAACACATATTTAAACTTTTTCCTTTTTTTTATTATTTATTTTATTTCATTATTATTATTTTTTTAACGAATTAATAACACCTGATTTAAAAAAATAAAATAAAAATAAAAATATGTCTGTTTTTTCGTTAGGTTGTTTAATGAAAGAAAGAAAGAAAGGAAAAAAAAAAAAAAAACTTTTTAGACTTTTCTGTTTTTGCGAAAATACCACCTTGTTAAAAAAAAGATCTCTCCCTGATAAAATTTAATTTAGAACGAAAAGCTTATTTTAAAAATGTGTGTAATAAATGTATTGTAGCAAATGTATATTGCTATTGCCTATCTGTTTATTTATTTTATTATTATTTTCTCTTGCGGTATATTTAAATTTGGCATACTTCTTTTATTCTTATTTTCTTCATGGTAATCTACAGTAAAATGATGACAAAGCTTTTTGTCTGCTTGATAAAAATAGTCTTCGTCTAAAGGAATAAAAAACAGGTGTAAGTTTTTAACGATTTTCATATTTATTCAAATAAAAATTTTATGCTTCAAGTATTCGTTTTGATTCAATAATAATGCAGTCGAATAACTGAATATTATTTATTTAATTGAATTTTAATTATTTAATAAAGTATATTTTCAAACTTTTTTAAAACTATAATCGAGTTAAAACGTGCTTATTATTTAACAAAAAATTATGGGCTATAAAGAACATTAAATGCTCGATGCATCTTTTACAATATTTTAAACGCCTTGGAATAACTAGTACGATGTGGCCACCTCATGACTTTCTTCTATATAATTTTACACAAAATTCATTCAATACAAATTATTTATTAAATTATTTTCCATTATAAATGCAGACGATTTTTATCTAACAGAATTATATCCATAGCTAAATGTCGAAAGAAAGTCAACTTTTTGCAATTATCAGAAGAAATGCGATTTTCTTTTCCAAATTTTTTTTTTCGTTAAAAGTACAAAAAAAAAAATCATTACCTTTGTTTTAAATTATCACAGATCTATAGTTCAACCAATCGTTTTAAAGGTATTGACGAGATCTTTCGAAAGATATAGTTCAACTTTCACGAGTTGGCCCTTCGTCCCTCCTTCTTTTCGAAGAGTTTACTTTAAGGAAGGGGTGCACAAAGTGAAAAGAATGAATGGGTGGGGACAAAAGAAGGTTGCCATGAAAATAACGCATCAAGCCAATAATTTTTACTTTTCGCCAGCTGAAATCCGTTTTGCCTATTAAAAGGAGCATGTGTTAATATTTAAAAATCAATGACACATAAACTAAAAAGGAAAAAAAAAAAAAAAAAAAAAAAAAAAAACATTTTTCAATCATGTCTGAAATTTCAAAAGGCACTAATGCCTTATTTGCATAAAGAAGTTTTGAGCAATAAATTTAAACAAGAAAATCGTGCTGCTGTTATGGATTATAAATTATTGTCCAGACATTTTATTTTGTATTTCAGAAAAAAAAAAATAATTTTCTTTGAAAACATTTAAAAAATAAAAATGAGAAAAAGTTTTTACGCTATACTTTTTTTTTTTTTTTTTTTTTTTTTAAAGAAAAGAAAAACATTTTTAAAAATACTGAATAAATAAATGGGGAATTTCATTAAAATAAATTGAGCTGTACACATAATTTACAGTATTATGTACAATAGCTCTCAGAATATTTGCATACACATCAGATTCGAATATGAAAGATAATTTCTTACATTATTTTTATAATGGCTTTTCATTTCTATGTATTTTGTCTAAAAGAAAAAAAAAAAAAAAAAAAAGAGAAAGAAAGAAAAGAAAAAAATTTAATTACAGGAGTGTAGTTCTCTATTTAAATTTTAAATCTTTTTCTTTCTCTCTCTCTTTTTTTTTTTTTTTTTAATTAATTTATTAATTTATTTATTTTTAAGAGAAATAAAGCAAAAAGAAAGAAAGTTTGGTAGATTGGTAGTTTTTTTTTTTTTTTTTAATAGTACTCATTCCAAATTATGACATAAGGAAAGAAAGGAAAAAAAAAAAAAAAAATACTGCAAACCGAAATTCTCAAATATCGTTTAGACAATCATAACACTCCTCATCGTATTAATTAGTTATAATGTAACAGATATTTTTTAATGATATAACATATTAGAAAGCCCAAAAGTTCTATCTCCTAATTTGTAAATAAGTAAATAGATAATAAACAGTATTTTCGCCAAAATGTCGCAAAACTCGTAAAGATAGCAAACCACCTCCCTTTTCACCCTCAACCGATTTCAAGGTAATAGAATCGTCGCTGCCTACGTCACGCTTGATTGACAGGGGCCAACTCGTGGAAGTCGAACTATACCCATGTTGAAAATTTACTCCCCCCGGAAGGGGGGGAGCAATGCCCCCACATGCACATTTTCCCCCTAGTTAACTACTACTATTATCAATAGTTCATATTAATTTTACAATCACACGATTAAAATAACTCTCATCATGTACATTTATACGAAATTTTGTCCTATACTGCCATGTTAAAAATTTAGAAAAAATACGATCACAGCGCAACCTGTTGAGCCATTGTTCCACAAATCTAATCTGCACCAGTTTATGTCAGGGTTCAACTAAATACCAAGTTTGGTTAAATTTCGTTCATTGGTTCGTGAGATACAGCGTCCACAAAATTTGTGACACACAGACAGACAGTTTCTAAAAACAGTCAGATCGTGTTCAGGACATCCCAAAACGTGTAAATCCATCAAAAACAGGAGTTCGAAAATTTTCACGAATCCAATACTTTCTCTATATATACATATAAAAGAAAGTAAAAAGACAACATCATTTTCAAAAATCCAATTATTTGCTTTATAATTTTATTTATAGCTATTAATATTCTGTGCATGATTTATTTACAATATCTTTATCAATGTCAAATATACTTAAAAAAAAATAAAGAATGAATAACGTATATGCAAACAACCTATGAATAACTTATATACAGCAAACTTGAATAACCTATGTGAGTTTCAAGAAATTTTATGAATATAAGACAGACAGACCTACAAACCGAAGTCATAAATACTTTTCAACTTTGTTGGAAGGTGTTGACAAGAACTACTCTCATTTTGCCGTTAATTCTTGTAGTTTTGAATAAGGAAATAAAATTTTGTTTATGTCTGCTTTAACTGATTACTTATATCCTTTGTTTCCATATGACTAAAGTAAGTATGCATAATTCATTTATTGTGCTGATTGACAAGTTAATTTATAAGAAATATTTTCATATTTAATTGTATAATAAAATATAATTTATAAATGACTTTTGTAATTTTTAAATAACTCATAAACGTTTTTAGCTTGTACACTTTAATATAAATTTAGTAATTAAGGCTCACAGAGCCACACAAATATATTCAGATACATTATAGAATTAATTGTTCAAAGTGCATTTTCAAATGTGATATGCATTTAACATTTTTAAACAAGGTTAAAATGTGTTTATCTGCTGTTTTTTCTGTATTTCTGCGCTTCAGTTTACGTAAATATTTTTAGAATTCACTGAAACTGATATATGTTATTCAGAACTATGGCTTGTTCACTAATGAAAGCAGTAAATTGAACCATTTGTTTATTTACAGGAACTCACAAAAGATCCTCGGTACGTTAGGTTCTATGAGGTATATTGATGTAATGTATATTTTAGAATCTATAGAATATTGTATAACTAGCATTAATGATTTATTTACAGATCCTCACAAAAGTTTTCCTACATGTTATAGGATATAAGTGGAAATCACTCAATGTAAATGTTTCGGAGGATCTTTTTTTTTTTTTTTTTTCAGCACAGTCTCTGTACGATGATGCGTATACATATTTTAGACGATATACAGGACTATACAAAAGTAATGTATTGTATGCTTTCTCTTTTGTAGTAAAGCTATAAAATAGCTTTTATAATATATATATATATATATATATATATATGTTTTCCATAATTAAGAACAAATATTATTTTTGTGTAGGTTTGTTGCTTTTAGATAAGATATTGGGCTACACAAAATCAATCAATTGTATACCTTTTCTTCAAAAGTAAAGATTGAAAAAAAAAAAAAAAAAAAAAAAAGCCTTTTTTTTTTTTTTTTTTTTTTTTTAAATAGTTAAAAATAAAATATAATTTTGTATAGTCTTACTGTTTTATCACAAAATACATAGCTACACAAAAGCAATTTATTGCATTTTTTTTTTTTTTTTTAAGTATATAACTAAAATATAATTTTGTATAGTCTTACTGTTTTATCACAAAATACATAGCTACACAAAAGCAATTTATTGCATTTTTTTTTTAAGTATATAACTAAAATATAATTTTAAAGACGTTTTATAAGTTAAAAATAAATATGATTTTGTATAGCTTTGTAATTTTTATATAATATACAGGGGTATTCAAAAGCAATCCTTTTAAAGTTTTCTCTTTAAAATTGAAGTTATCAAGGTATTTTTTGTGAAATTTCGTTTTCCATAATTAAAAACAAATTATTTTAATACGTTATCACGTAATTAAAAATACATTGGAGCTTAATCAATATAAATTTTAAATACAGTTGGAAAATGTTTCATAGTCTGTATGAATCGTAGGATTTTTCTTTCTTGTTTCATTAAAAAATGTTACTCTGTAGAATATTCTGTATTTGATCAAATTTAGGTTAGAAGCACTTAACTTGCTTTGCTACTTCATTTGCTAAGTTAAACAAGAGTTTGTATTAAGTCATTCTAGAGCCGCCTTGAGCTCTATTTTGAAGTAAACACACACTTCCGCATTTACCCAGCTTCTTCAACCTGTAGAAATTCTGGCATACCACCAGTAACACATTACGTGCTGTTAAATTGTGTTTTTGTTTGCCGACACATTTTTGTTGACACGTGACGGGTAGTTCCCTGAAGAAAATAATCTAGTGTGGCACTCACACTAATTTCTCTTTCCCTACATTATTTTTTACATACTAGTAGGTCAGTCTGCGCCCGGCTAGCGCTCGATTTTTGCACATGTATTTCCAAATTTATTTCTCCTTGCCAGTTCAAATTACTAAACATTGGTTTACATGATATTTACAGGGGTCGCAGCGTTCTTATATTTTTACAATTATTTTATTACACTCTCATCATACTTTTCAAAAAGAAAATTTTCCTGAAGGTTTTCACGCGAAAATAACATATAAACTTCCACGAAAATTTTCTTTTTCATTTTTCTGGTGGAAGTATAATAAAACGATAGTAAAAATGTATGAAGGCTGCGACCCCTGTATTTAAAACAAATTACTTCATCTTTTATATCATTATATTTATATATTTTAAAGTCCGAACCTCTCCGTGAAATAAAAACTACATAGTAATCCTTTAATTCGAATTTTATAATTGCGTGTCTATTCATTTATTTATATTACACTGCTTGGTATGAAAATTGCTTCTGACACCATTTCAGCATATTATTATGCAAAATGATCTCCTGAATCCGAATGGGACGCCCATTTTGCCCTGTCACCCACCGTTTTTTAAGAACAGCCCCCTATTTTTATCATTTTGCGGGGATTTTATGGCTATAAATTTGATTTTTAGGAGGGGGGAGGATTATTTTAACCGTTAAATATCTTCTGAGGGGCTACAGAGTTGGAAAATTCTAAAACATGGACATTTGCGAGAAGGGATTTATTTATTTATTTATTTATTTATTTTTTTTTTTTTTGGGGGGGGGGGGGGTTCCAATGAAATTAAGCATTGCATATATCTTATATATATATTTTAATCTGTTATTAACGTTATTTTTTAAACTTTATATTCTTTTGTTCTTAGGTGTTAAATTAATTATTTTTCATTCTTCAAATCAAATTCATGGTCATAAAATGGTCGAATAGGAAAAGAAATTGAGGGAGGGGGTGTTGTTTTTAGAAAACGGTGGGTGACTGGGCAAAATAGGAGTCATATTCGGATTCAGGAGGTCATTTTACATAAGAATCAGCAAGAATGGTATCAGAACTAAAAAAAAAAAAATTTTTTTTTGCACAGCACTGTTTTTAATTTCTCGTGACGTAGCTAAATTCTATGCATTTAATTTATTATTATTATTATTATTATTATTATTTCCTTGAAGTATTAAAATTCGCATAGAAACGAAAAGAATTTATTTTGAAAATAGAATCTTCCAAAACCATGCAAATCATGGAAAATAATTATATTTTCTTTATCTCAAAATATTGTTGTGATTGTGATGTATGGTTTTTCGTTAAATTATCCTTTTCCATCATTTTATTCAGTTGAAGTGCACGCAGTGATAACACCATCGATAAAATTTTACTTCCTTTATTCCAATACATTGTTTTAGCTATGACATCATTTTCAGCGTTAGTTTCGGAGAATCTGGGCTTTTATTATTAAGAATATTAATATTTTCATACACAATAATATATAATAAAATTTAATAAAAAATCTAATGAGTCACTCACACGACTTTCTTTTACCCTACATTTCAATTTTATAAAGCTAGGTTCTAGATTAAAAGGTAAGATAACAAGTACTGTATAATAACCTACGTTAAAAAGAATTTAAAGTAGATTTAGGAACAATTTTATTTGACAAACAGTTTTACGGGAGAGAGAAGGTGGGGGTTACCACCACCTTCAATATAGTAGCTACATTTATATAAGATTCAAGGCTATTAATTTAAAAAACTTACTCCAAATTATTCAGAGAACTTTCACTTGCACCAACCTTGAAACTTTTCAATCTTGATCAAACGTAGCAACCTCATATGAACTTCAAGCTATAACATTTGAATTGCCTACAATTATTTGTTTTAAATCACGCTGTTAACAGATGTACACCAGGACCAACTATTAGAAATTTGACTTTAGTATTCAGGGAACTTCAAAACACGTAATTATGCAGATAACAAAGCTCTGAAAATTTAACTTAAAAAATACTTTATTTACCATATGGGTATGAGGAGTGTATTTTCATTCCTGAGCAGTATTCCTGGACATGGTAAAATACAGCATACATCAACCGATTACATTCAATAAAAAGAATGCATTCGCTTAATAATATGCACGTCTTCTATAAATTATGTACATACCCCATTGTGTACTTCAATATATTCCTTTATTAATAATACACAGTACAACAGGAAATGTAATTCTAGAGATTTCTAAGTATAGTCTCATTATATTCGGGTTCTTTTGGGTAGCGCTGTAAATGAATGGTGAATGATTTTCAAATCGTATTCAACATAAAAAAAAAACCCTGCTTTTTTGCATATAAAAAAATGTATGTTCATTTTATTTTGTTTTGTTCAGCCTACAGATGTTACACCTTACCTATCAGACATTTTGTCCTTAGATGTAACGTATTTGAATTTTCTTGGATGTCTCTGTACACGAACCATTTGCTTGATCTCAACGAAAGGTTTCGTGTAGCATCCCTATATGATACACATTTAGAATACCGAGTTTTCAAATCGTATTCAACATAAAAAAAAACCTGCTTTTTTGCATATAAAAAAATGTATGTTCATTTTATTTTGTTTTGTTCAGCCTACAGATGTTACACCTTACCTATCAGACATTTTGTCCTTAGATGTAACGTATTTGAATTTTCTTGGATGTCTCTGTACACGAACCATTTGCTTGATCTCAACGAAAGGTTTCGTGTAGCATCCCTATATGATACACATTTAGAATACCGAGTTTGGACTTCCTGCTACTATTTTTTCTTGAGATATGCTAATAACAGACACACACAGAGAGAGAAAGACCAATCGCTAAAAACATCAAAATCTGGATAATTTATTGTGAAATTTTGGTTTATACTATTGGTTTTTCTTACATCTTATATGCTTTTAAATTATAGTAGAGATGAATGATTCTGGCGAGTATAGCTGTTTTTGAATTCAAGGCAGAGATTCCATATGTAGGTGTTACTTGTTATTATGACTGGGGTTTGTCTCAAGTATTCGTCATTCGACATTTTTTTCTGCACGAATGTCCCAGTACCTTCCAAAATTATTTTCAATTGTTCTATCATGGCCTGATCAAAATAAGGTTCGTTTATGACTATTAATTATTTATTAATACAATCTTGCCACATGAATGTGTAGGAAGAAGTTTCTTGACTAACTTCACCGTAAAAGAATGCTGCTTTTTGTAATGATCTTGTTATGTATGTTTTACTGCTGTTGGGTTCTCTGCAGAAGTATAGTGTATTATTATTATCATTATTATTATTTTTTTTTGGATCGGTCCATAATATTTAAAATGTTTAATAAGAAATCTCTTCTATTTATGTTTTGATGTTTTAACCATTTCTTAATTAGTGTTATAGTCTTGCTGGGAAAGGCATGCATTTTGAAGGTCTATGTAATCCTTTGATAATATTAATATTGGCGTGTCAAGAGATGCTTGCATTTCTAGCTGTAGCCCTTTTATTTATTGTTGTGTCCGAGTGGTTGACGGCATAATTTACACTATCACACAGTTATAATATCAAAACACTTATTTAATGAAACACAACGACACATAACTACAACGAACAGAATACTACACACACTACATTCAATTACAGATAGATGGTTCCTGTTCCTGTTTCGATTCTCGAGAGTTCTACGTACAGTCCGGTTAACAGTTAAGGATCATTGAGTCAGTTTAGTTCAAATCATAGAGTTAAAACTCCACACCTCCTCCCCCTTTATAGATCGAGTCTCTTTGGAGGCCTTCGGATTCTAGATGATCGTCTAGGAACCACACTTGAACTCACCGGTTTTGGTGAACCGGATTTCTTAGGCGAAATGTTCGGCTGCACTGATGGTGACGAAGGAACCGGGTTCTGTTGGTAAGTCGAAGTAAACTGTTCCGCGGACGGATTGCTAGGTTCATCATTCCCTGCAGCAGATTCTTCAGGGATAGAACTCGCAGGAACCGGTTGGTTTTCCGGTGTATCTCCTTTAGGGGTGTGGAATCTCCGATTCACATTTGGCATCTAATCACATTCTAATTTATTACCTATTGGACGGATCTGGTCAATGTGTCGTCTAACTAAGACACCCTGCACATTGATGGTGTAATGAAGAGCTCCATCTTTATTTACTACTTGACCAAATTTCCATTTGGAGTTTGCTGATCTATAGTCTCTCATTACAACATGATCACTAATTTCAAATTTCCAGTCTTGGAATTCTAATACTCCCTTCGTGTTCGATCTTCAACCCTAGATTTTAAGTCTGGCAGGAGCAGATTAATTCTTGTTCTAATGTCCCGTTTCAGAAATAGCATTGCAGGACTGTGGGTTGTAGTAGCATTAGGCACTTTCCTATACTGTAGTAAGAAGGTACTTAATTTCTGATGGATACTGCCTTCATAATTCTGCATAGCTCTCAAGGATTGCTTTAAGGTATATACATAGCGCTCAGCTTGGCCGTTACTAGATGGTTTGAATGGCGCGCTAGTCTTGTGTTTTATACCATTTCTTCTCATAAATATTTCGAACTCATCAGGCGTGAATTGTGGACCGTTGTCACTGACGAGGGTTACAGGTAATCCATATCTTGCAAAACTGTCTCTTAGACATTCTATGGTCTTCTTTGCGGTAGACTTCTAACCACTTCGAATGCGCATCTACTATTAACAAGAACATATATTTAAAAATCGGTCCGGCGAAGTCGACATACACACGTTCCCAGGGCTTGCTCGGGTATTCCCAGTAATGAACTTTCACTTTTGCTGGATCAGCTTTATGTCTAGCACAGCCGCCACAGTTTCTGGCTGTCTCTTCAATGTCTTGGTCAATATTTTTCCAATAAACGAAAGACCTGGCTTTAGCCACGTTTTAACCATGCCCAGGTGACCTTCGTGCAATTATTCTAGAATTTTCTTCTGATACTTCTTGGGAATGCATACTCGGTGCCCATACATAATGCACCCACCTTCAATACTGTAGTGTGCTTCGCGACCTTCTAGATGTTCTCCAGTACGCAGGGCTTGCAGGAGTGGACCCAATTCCTCGTCTCTCCACGTTTATTGACGTAACTCTTTAGCAGTAATTGGCAGCGTTTCTACCTGTGTCATTTGAAATATTGAGGTATCATCCCTCATATCCAGTTCCTCAGAAGATTTTGGCAGACGTGGTAAAAAATCAGCATTACCATGCTCCTTAGTATTCCGGTAAATTATGTCAAATTGGAAGGACTGCAATATTAGTGCGTAGTGTAAAAGCCGGGTAGCTGCTAGAACTGGTAATCCTTTCTTCGAACCAAAAATTGCAGTTAATGGTTTATGGTCCGTAATTAATGTGAATCTACGACCTTTTAGATATAAGTAGAATTTCCTTACTGCCCATACCATTGCCAAAGCTTCTTTGTCGATCTGTGAATGATTTTGCTCAGTCTTAGTCAGAGTTTTCGATGCAAAAGCTATTGGGCGTTCCGACCCATCAGGATAAACATGTGATAGAACACAGCCGATGCCCACTGGTGACGCATCACAGGCTAAAGTCAGTGGGAGTTCCGGATCACAGTGTACCAGTACGTTCGGTGAACAAATTTTTTTTTTTATTTGCTCAAAGGCTATCTGACACTCCTTAGACTATATAAATTTAACATCCTTTTTTGTCAAATTATTTAGGGGATTAGCTATGGTAGCTAAATTCTTAGAGAACTTCCCATAAAAGTTTACCAATCCCATAAAGCTTTTAACTTCTTGTACATCTTTAGGTATGCGAGCGTTGAGAATCGCGGAAACTTTTCCCTCAGTTTTATGTATCCCGTTTGCATCAATTTTATGCCCTAAAAAATTTATTTCCTTTTGGAAAAATGTACTTTTGTTCAAATTGAGCTTTAGTCCATGCTCTTGAAAAAGTCCTCCAGTGCCTTAAGATGTGACATTTCATCCCTACCTGTTATCCGCGCATCATCCATAAAGATTTTAACCCCTTCCATGCCTTGGAATAATCCATCTACATAACGTTGCCAAATTGCAGGTGCCCCGTTTAACCCGTACATGAGTCCTTTACAAACATATAATCCCTTATGGGTGTTTATTGTCAGCAATTTCTGACTCTCTGGATGGACCTTCATCTGCAAATATGCATGCTTAAAGTCTAATTTTGAAAATTGTTTTCCCCCGTTTAAACTTGAAAATATCTCCTCTAATTTTGGTAAGGGATGCTGCGGCACAATTACATTTGGATTTAAAGTTACTGAGTAATCGGCACATAATCGTATGCTGCCATCTGATTTCACGACAGGTACAACTGGAGTTGCCCATTCAGAACTTTCAACTTTTTCGATGATTCCCTCCTTTTCTAATCTGTCAATTTCGTTTTCTACTCTATCCTTTAACGCAAATGGTACTGATCTAACCCTACAGAATATTGGTTTCGTTTCGGGTTTTAGTTAGAGTTTAACTTCATAATTATTTATTTCTCCTAAAGTGTCATCGAAAATAACTTTATACTTTTCCAAAAGTTCATTTAAATTCGCTTTCGTAGTAGCTGTAACCGCTTTGATAGCATGCCAATCCAAACTGATTTCATAGAGCCATTCACGGCCAAAAATGGTGTCCAAATTCTCTTTTACAATATACAAATTTAAATTCAAATTCTGGTTTTTATACTCAACCTTTACTGTGACGTATCCCAAAGGTATTAATGAATCACCATTGTATGTTTTAAAAAAATATCCGTTGGCTGAGTGCTCTTATTAGAAATTTTTCTGAAATTTCTTACGCTCACAACACTAATCGCTCCCCCTGTGTCCAATTCCATGGAACACATTCTGTTCTCAATTTTTAGAGAAATCCTTATTGGTGGACGTTTTCGCGTCTCTTCGCGTAATGTACCACCATTTGAGTTCAATTCGTACAACGGAACATCTATTTTGTTCTCATGTGTATTGTTGAAATTCAATTGTTTTTGCTTAAGGGGTTTTCCACCAGTTTTTTTAGCTGCAAAACAAGCCCTTTAGATGTGGCCAATCCGAGAGCAAAAGTTACACCTACTCGAAATAAATTGGCACTTATCTTTAGTGTGATCAGTACCAGTACACCGTGTACATTGTAAAGGTTTCTTCGGTTTTTCGCCGAAATATGATTTTTTGTTCGCTTTTTTCTGTACAACATTAACTGCATTTATTTCCTTTCCCATAATGTCATTCGCCCCCTTAAATGCCTTTTCCATAGCTAACGCTATTTGTACGGTTTTATCCAGATCGATATTATCTTCTTCGAACAATCTATCCAAAATTGTTTTATCACGTAGGCCACTTACAAAAACGTCGCGTAACATAATATTCAACATGTTAGTATCATAATCACAATTTACTGCAAGCGACCTAAGCTCAGCTATATAATTACTAATAGATTCCCCCTCGTTCTGTTTTCGATTTAAAAACTTATGTCGGGAAGGAATAATTAGCGGTTTGGGGGTTAAATGTTGTTTAAGAACAATTTGTAATTTTGTTAATGTTTGGTCCGCAGAAATGTCAGGAGCCAGCAATTTTTTTTAATTACTGATACAATTTGGGACTGAGCGACGAAATAAAAACTTTCGCTCTAGTCTCTTCAGGTACTTTTTGAACATCTAGATATGTTTGAAATCTCTCAAAGAAACTGTCAAAGTTCTCGAAATCCTCATTAAAATTTTCAAATTGAACAATGACTTTTTGACCAGTTTCCTTTGCTTGGAGAGCACGAAGCAGTTCCTGATTTTGCTTTAACAAGTCTTCAATATGCTGCTCAATCGGTCCTCTGACATAATGGAAAGAAAACTTTTACCTTTTGCAGTCTTCAGGCATTTGCCCTATCCTACTTGAATTCATGAGATTTTGCTTGAATTGATCGTCTCCAGCTGTTGTGTCCGAGTGGTTGAAGGCATAATTTACACTATCACACAGTTATAATATCAAAACACTTATTTAATGAAACACAACGACACATAACTACAACGAACAGAATACTACACACACTACATTCAATTACAGATAGATGGTTCCGGTTCGCATTTTTTCTAATCCTACTCACTTTAGAAAAAGGTGCCTTCTGATTGGCTGAATCCTTTGCATATTTATCGGCTATCGTAGAAGCGAAAGAGAAAAGAAAATTAAGGGTAAAGAGGAAGGTGTTCATTGTTGATATTGGCAAATGATTTGAAGAATTACTAAGAATAAAAGTAATATATGCTTTTAATATATATTGCGTAATTGATAATTTTGTGTGCGATAGGTAATCTGTTTAAAAAAAAAAAATCTCTTTAAAAAAATTACGAAATCTTTCAAATTTATAAAATTAAATATTTTTTATTTAGTTCTTTTTTTTTCCAACTGCACTTGTATTATTGTTAAATGTAGCGGTCTACCTCAATAAATGTAGTTATAATTAAAAGTGTAATATATCTTTCATGGATTTTTTAAATTGTATTGATGTCTGTTTTCATAAGTTCAACAAGAAATATCTATATACATTGCTGTTAATTACTGGAAAACGTAACATTAAATTTTATGTGTGTGTTTGTATAAATTATTTATTAAATTTCAATTTAATTTAATAAGATCATTAACTAGTTATTCAGTGGATTTTATTCATAATGGAATTTGTTAATAATAACTTTGCCAGTGTCAATTTTAATAGGGTGAATATATATATATAAAGAAATACAAGTAATCAGAAAAACAAGTTATTTGTTAAAAAAAAAAAAAAAAATTCTGAATTAAAAGTTTTTTAGTACAAAAAAAAAAAAAAAATGTAAAATTACACCAGAAAATTAGCAAATTTAAATTGTATAATTTAGAAATTTATAATAAATATGTTAAATTTAATTTAAAAACCAAAATAACAAATAGTTTAAAAAGGAAATTTAATTTCATTTTGTGATTGGTTACTCATTACATAAAATTTAGAATCAAAGTGAACACTCAGTCTCATATTCTGATGAAAGATCAATTAAGCTAGTTTCTTCAATGGTAGACAACTTATCTAATTCATCATCATCAATATTACCTACTTTGTAATAAACTCAACCTTTTTTTTTTTTTGCTTTTAATTTAATATTACATCGATTTGCGACTTTTTTTTCTACCAACACACTATTTCTTTTTCATTTGTAAACAATGTCATATGTTTACTTTTTAAATAGTTGTCGGATAAATTCATTTTTATCTCATACGGATAAGTATAAAGCATTTTAAGGAAAAATATAAATAATTAGACATATATATTGTTTTAAATATTCGCTATCGCTAAGTCACTGAAGGAAATTGAAGAAGTTTGTAGTTGCCGGCATAACCAGCAAACATTCATTAAACGATCAAAGATTTCAGCCAATCAGGAGGCATCTGTTTCTGAAAAGAGTGGGATTGGAAAAAATGCTTCCGGTTCTTGTTTCGATTCTCGAGAGTTCTACGTACAGTCCGGTTAACAGTTAATGACCATTGAGTCAGTTTAGTTCAAATCATAGAGTTAAAACTCCACATTTACATTTAACGAAAAGATTCTTTTAGTGTATATCTCTTGATATTGAGAATTATTGTAATAGTAGTTTATTAGTTTCCATTCGCTTTGATATCTGCATTTTCTAATCCACTTCATTATTTGTTGAATATCTCCATTTATTGATGTTTCAGGAAGAAATCTAGATTTTTTTAAAAATTTAACAGATTTTATTAAGTCAGGCGTTACCGCTGAGAGTAAGTAATCTAATCGAGAGTTTTCTAGTGTATATTTAAAAATTATTTGTCTGGGTTTTATTTGCATGTAAGCCATGTAATTTATGGGATCAATTGCCATATGACTTTTAAAAAACGAGCAGTGCTTTTTAACTTGTAATATATCGTTATCGAAGCGAGATTCCTTGGGTATTTCAACTATTCCATGATGATGCAAATTTTGGTATTCGCAGCTAGCTTTTTCTTCTGGGGGGGGGGGGAGGGAATGACTATACATTTCGTTTTTAGCAAATACTGTTACTCTGTAATCGAAAGTATACTCATAGTTTTTTAATTTAGGAAGACGGGAGGAAATACTGGGACGTAAAGATGGAAACATGCATATCACGAAACCCAAAAGATTCTGTTCAGAATAATGTGTGGTGATGTTTTTTGCTGAAGGTTTGTATAATGTTTGTGACGTGTATAGCACATGTTTTACATTTGATTGTTAAATTCTTATTAAAAGAAATTATTGTCAGTTGTTTATTTAAAATATGTTAAATGAAGTATTAATAATATAGTGTTTCGAAATATTATTTTATTTTATTATGTCATAAAAACACATGCTTTTGATGCATAATAAATATCATTCTTATTAAATACCTAATACATATATCATGTCATTTTATCTGACATGTATTCAATGTTAGATAATGGAGATGGTTGTTGTGAAATATATTCATAATAGGAAAAAGACTAGGCTTGAGTCATCCTTTAATAATAATAATAATAATAATAATAAAAGTAGATCACGTGATCCTGATTTTTAGTGTACGTGTAAAGGCAGAAACTAGTATACCGCCCACCTTTCCCTTCCGTCATCGGACAATGTCGCGTGGCCCCCCACGGGAGGGGGAAATGTTATGAATAAAATGTTTCAGCTTAGCTCAGTGATATTTATTACATTTAGTATTTAGTATTTACTTTAAAATTATGTGTAATTTATTTAAAAGCAAATATTTTTTGAACTAAAATTCGAAGGAAATTTCCGAATTTTTCTTTTGAATCAAACTGTAAAATAAAAGTAAAGACTCCAGTATGTAATATTCTTGATGTATATATTTTTAAATTTTCAAAATCAACGTTAACATTAAACTTAATGATTATAACGTACAGGATGGTTATAGTTAAACTTAACCCTTATAAACAGCATCTTACAGCGCAAACGGGTGAATGGAATGCAACGAAATTTGGTATATAGACTATACACGAGATGCGCTCACGGAATTTCGAAAAAAAAAAAAGAAAAAAAAAAGTTCCAAATTGTCCATTAGAGGGCGCCTTTTTAGGAAAAATATTAAATTTAACACAATAAACGACCAAAACAGAATACAGAAACAATATTAACATTTACTGACTAGTTTCTGATCACCTTGTTCTAGAACCACATTAAGTAAAGGTAAGGAAAAAATTAACATTACGCTGTTTGAAAAAAAAAAAAAAAAAAAATCGTGCCCAGGACGGTGGAGGGAAAGGTGCTCTATATGACCATTCTCATTCATCGTCAAAATTTCAAGTCGATGGACAGTGAGTTCAAAAGCAGATCGTAACTGATCAGTTGTGATGCTTCGCACATGAAGCTTATCTCGACAATTTTTTCCCTAGAATTGACAGCTTTTCCCGGTTTTATATTTTATTTCTCATAATTCTTGTTCTGGATTGTTAATATTGTTTCTGTATTCCATTTTGGTCGTTTATTGTGTTAAATTTAATGTTTTACCGGAAAAGGCGCCTCCAAGTGGACATTTTGGAACTATTTTTTTCGAAATTCCGTAGGCGCATCTCGTGTATAGTCTATATACCAAATTTCGCTTATAGAGGAAGTTTCTCCGGAGAATTGCTAGTACTCATCTTTTTTTTTTTTTTTTTTTTTTTACATTACTTACTTTTTTTTTTTTTTTAAGAATAATTCTGTACTGATAAGTATAAAGGATTTAAGTCCATATTCTTGATTTTTCAGGAGACGAAAAATAAAGTTAAACTAACTAAAAACTAATCAGAAGAATCGATTAGGAAAAAGGGATTATGTTGATTTATACCCTCTATACCGTTCAGTGATTGTCAACCTTCATTTAATAAAGGGAAAAAAATGAATTAAATATTTTATACCAAACATTAATGCTAAATTTCTGACTTGAATCTTTCTTTACCAATGGATTTTCTTAAAGAATAAATGACATGGATTTAAATCCTTTATACCAGTCGATAGAGAATTTTTTTCTGAGTCTGACTATGTACTTAACTCAAAATCGACATATTTGGATTTAAATCCTTTATACTTATCAGTACAGAATTTTCTCCAATATGTAATTGAGATTAAAAGTAAGGGAAAAAAAAAGTTTTCTAATTTTTTTTATTACAAAAATGTGTTATTTATTGAATTTGCAACAAAAATAATCAATTTTATACTCTCGAGATCTATGTTTCAAGTAAAACTACAAAATATTTTTGGATATCTTATTAAATTTGAAATTCTGCCAGTATCTGATTGTTTTGATTATTATGACATATTTATTTTTAATTTAGAATAAATATCAATTTTTAAAATAGAACTATACGTTCAACGCTGGCAACACCTATTTTAAATTACATAATTTTTGAACAAAGCTGTAAATCTTTTTTTTTTCAAATTTCTAATGTGTCTGAAACAGAATACTTATATTCGGTGTGAAGTACGTATTTAAACTTCTCTTTGCAAAGTTTTCACTTTATCTTTGGTTTTTGAAGGTCAGCATATCACTTACTGCAAAGTATTGTCGAGTGAAAGAATAATGCATTGTACACCTACAGAAATATCAAGGCTGAGAAACTAATTTCGAACAGTTACATAAATAGTTTCTTGGCATCTGAAAGGCATCGGTAAGTTAATAAGGATCAGATGAAAATTAAATTTTCTATACGCATAAAAATAGCATTACACAGAGTAAGTTCAAAATTAAATTTTTAATTACAAATTTAATAAATTATGCACCATTATCTATATAAATAATTACAAGATAAAAGGAACTTTTTATACCATGTTTTTAAATTTTCTGTTGAATCATATAAACGCTATAGAAGGCAGCAGGGATCCGAAACAATTGGCTAAAAAGTATTTAAAAAAAAAAAAATGCATTGTCGTCGTTTTCTGAGCTTTTCTAAAAGTTTCAAATGTCTAGCTAGTCGGGAAGTTATATGATTTTTGAATCATATAAACACTACCGAAGGCAGCGGGGACCCGAAACAATTGGCTAAAAGTATTTAAAAAATGCATTGTCATCGTGTTCCGAGCTTTTCTAAAAGTGTCAAAGTTCTAGCTAGTCGGGAAGTTATATGAATGTTGAATCATATAAACGCTACTGAAGGCAGCGGGGACCCTTAACATTTGGCTAAAAGTATTAGGAAAAAAAAAAAAAAAATGCATTCTTACCGTGTTCTGAGCTATTCTGAAAGTTTCAACTGTCTAGCTAGTTGGAAAGTTAGTTAAAAATCAATTGCAACATTTGTACTGGACAAACAAACAAACAAACAAGAATCGAAGTTAATAAAAACATGGTAATAAAGAGAAGTATCTATGTGTTTTTCTGCGTGTTTTTGTATGTGTGTGTGTGTCTGTCTGTCTGTCTGCGCTCTAATGCTCAGACTTCAGAACTAGAAAACTTGGCAGATGGGTAGCTGGACCCTGACGGTGTGCACCTGATCGAGATTCTTTCGAATATCGAATTTGAATTTATTTTAAATTAAATTTTTTCGATTTCATCAATTGACTTTTTTTTCATGTTCTAAAACTTATTTTTTTATTTCAAAAATCTGTATATGTTAACAATGGTTAATACACTATTTATTTTTTATTTATTTAATTCATTCATTTGATGGTGATTTTTTTTTCTTTTTTTTCTTTATTATATCTATTGAAATCAAATGGTAATACAGTAGAAAAAATTAAATATATTAATTTTAAATTAAAAAATATTTATAACAGTTATGTTTACGCATAATTTTTAAAAAATGGTAATATAGTACAAAGGACTAAACATATTAAAATTCAATTAAAATTTAATTGTTTATATTTATTTAATTCATCTTAAAGGAAAATCTACTTTTTATTTTACTTATTATAATTTTCGGAATTGGTAATATAGTGTAAAGAGCGATTGCTATAAAATATATGGTGCATAAACTAAAATATTTAACAGATGCTGAAATACAGCCATCATTAAAATTGTAGTTCTTGAGTAATAGCAGCTCCACCTGTCAGTGATAAATACTCAAATTGAAGTACCCGGAAAAGACGTTTCTGGAGGCAGTGAGAACCTGGACTCGATGCAGTGGGGGTGAGGAAGGGATAACAGCAGGCAGCGGATATCTGAAGCAAGGTTTAGAGCGATGTCAGTGTAATTTTTTATTTTTTATTTTTTTATTTTTAATGTTTATTTATAAACTGATATATATAAAAAAAAATGTTTAATTTTTTTTTAAAATTCATATAAATATAGCGAAGCTGGCGAAGCCTGTAAGTAAATATATTACCAATCGGCAATCTCATTTCATAACTCTGTAATAAGATTTACAGCTCTTCTCGAAGCATGTATTTTGAGCATATACTTACCCTAACAGCATGTCTTCTCCCCAGGATATTTTCAGGACGAAAAGGCATCCCAGAAATATCCCGAGGATGTAATGGGATTGAGTGTGCTGTATGGGTAATATATATGTGTCTAAAATCGACTTTAGTTCAGAAAAAAAAAAAAAAAAAAAAAAAAAAATGCCTCATTATAATTAGAAGTCTTGGATACTGGCATCTTTTATTTTATTTTAAAGCTTCTTTTACAAATTTTTGTAATCTTTGCCTTCCTTTACCACACATACATATTTTTAACGCTTTCCAACAAAATTGAAAAGTCAATTGAAGAAATTGACTTCTGTTTGTCTGTCTGTCTGTCTACCTGCGCTCTAATTTCCGTAAATATTCATAGAATACTTTTAAACATATATGTTATTTTGATTCCATATGGCATGTTCCCTATTAAAAATGATGTAAAAAAGCTTGAGTGATTTACATTGATTTGGGATACCCCCAAAAATTTCAAAGCATTGCGTTCTGTGAGATGCATTTCTTAAACCACACTTTAATGCATTTCTATTGCACAATATAAAATGAAATTAGCACTTATAATTTATCTGCACAAAAAAATGTTTCCTACAGAATATGGTTTGATTAATATTAAGGTTTACAAGGTGACAAAAAATATTCAAATACATTAGGGGCTATAACTGAAAAATGCTAGAATTGCATGTTCAATTTTGCTAAAAGTTTTAACACTTTCGAATAATGTTTAAGAGTGATTATGACTTCGGTTTGTCTGTCTGTCCGACTGTCCGCGCTATGACTTCCATAAATAACAACAGACTTCTTTCAAACTGATGTTTGTTATTTAAGTTCATTCTGGCATGTTCCTTATAGAATATAGTGTAAATAGCTCTAGCCGTTTGTATACAGATACACCCAAAATAATTCCAAAGCATAGCGTTCTATAAAAGGCATTAAAATAAATCATGTTTTAGTATTTTCGTATTGTAGAATGCATAGCTGCCAAGTTTTTTAATTTATTCCGGAATGTTTCTAGTACCGCCCCTTTTTCACACCGTAATCTTTTCAGAGAAATTTTCTTCATATTTAATCGTAATTATATATTGAAGAAAAATTTTCTACAAAGATTACGGTGTGAAAAAAGGGCGGGGCTAACAGCATTCCGGAATAAATTATAAAACTTGGCAGCCATGAGAATGCATAATAAAAATGGCATTTATTGTTCATATGTACAAAAAACATGTTTTGATTAGCATTACAAAAAACATGGTATGATTAGCATTATGGTTTAAAAAGCCACACACACACACACAAAGATACATCAAGAGCTATAGTTGTAAATTGTCAGAATTACATTTTCAGTAGTGTTGAGTGTTTTTAATACTTTTTAACAATAACTAACTAAGAGTGATTATGAATTCGGTTCGATTTATTCGCCTTTCTCTTCGTTCGCGTTAACGTCATTGCTAGCTTCCAAGCTTCTACAGGAAATCATGATAAAGCTGAAAAATTTCGACATTCCTTTCACCCCTTGAAGTATATGTATACCTTTAGAAGCCTGAAGCCTTTTTTTTTTTTTTTTTTTTTTTTTTTTTAATATATATATTTACATTTTTTAAAGTTTTATTCCTTCGAATGTCTTCATTCGCATTAAAAAATATTATGGCATATAAAAAAGTTCGATAAAAAAAAAAAAAAAGTAATAACACCTATGTTTTGTTTAAAAAAATGACAATTACGCAAAGCGTAAAATAATAAAAAGTAATTAATATTAAAAAAAAAAAAAAAAAAAAAAAAAAAAAAATGAAAAGTTTTTTACTCAGAAAAATATGTTTTAGAATTTGAACTATTTTTAGAAGTTTGTATATGATAGTTTAGGACTTTTAAGCTATCCAATCAATTGTATTGAAAAATTTACGAAAATTTCTACACATTTCTAATTTTTTAACCCCAGAAAATGAACAAATTTTAAGATATCTTTTTTTCAAAATCTGGATAATAACACTGTAAACGTGTATGCCAAATTTTATAACTTTTAAAATAAGAGTGTAGGAGATATGTTTTGAGGTTAAGTTTTGCTTCAAAATAATTTCTGTTCTGTATTTTTAAAACTACATAACTCGGGTTCTATTTACTTTATAAACAAAATTCTAACAGATAACACCGCTCGGCATGAAAATTGCCTCTGACACCATTTCAGCATATTCTTATGTAAAATGACCTCCTGAATCCGAATAGGACGTCCATTTTGCCCTATCACCCACCGTGTTTTAGGGACGGCTCTCTATTTTTATCACTTTTATTCATACATGAAGTTTTAATTGCGATGCTAAACCTGATGGATAAAGCGTTATTGGTGAAGATGTTTTCCCTCAGGTAAGAACCGCCGACTGAAGCCGCAGTTAGCAGTGCTATAACTCATTTGCAAACTGTAATTTGTGGTGACAACGGGCACATAAAATAGGATTCATATGCCTGTAAACATTTGCATGCGAACAAGTACAATTTTTCATGAAAATGTGTGATCTGGTCACGCAAAGCGCCTTCTATCCTAATTATTATTAAGCTTAATTATTATTTTTTCTTTATCATAAAGAATCCCCCTTCACGAGAATGATTTTTTTCGCAAACCACGTTCAATTCCTTCAATTCATTAAATAGTTATGAATTTTTAAAATGTCTACAGACTTATGAGATACCCTGTATATACATACAAACAAGCGCCAAAAATTTTCAAATTTCAACAGAAAGGACTCATTGCGTTTTCAGCAATTATAGTGGAATATTCCATGAAATGAGTAATACAAAAAACTTGGTATGACGATAAGATCAAGGTTTAAATCAACATTACATAAATGCAATTCAGTGCCACGCAGATCAAGTTTCGAGAGTATAATGTAGCAAGTAAGGCAAGTAGTTATCAGTACACCTTTTGCGTTTATTCCGCAAATGATGACGTCATGTTTAATTAAGCAGTCCATATCTGGTTTGCATAGATCTAATTGTTATTGGTATATTTTAACTGTTTTTCTTTTTCTTTTTTTAACTTTTGATTTTATGAAATGAATCAGTTTTAATGCATACTGTAGAAGTAAGTAATGTTAATTCGAGGTTTTACAATCTTTTCAGTTAAGTATATTTTAACGACGTCGATGAAAAATTTTATCTGTTATGTCGAGGAGCTCAATATGGGAAACCGTTATCTTTGTATTTATCAAATGCTGAGTAAATTTTTTAAAACTTCTACTAAAATTTGCTATTTTTGATAACAGTTTCTTTTTTGATAAATTTCCCAACTCGAAGCGCATGGTAGAGCGAAATTCAAAAACCTCAGTCAAACAACTAATTTTGACGTATATTAGCTTGTATCAGATTAAAACCAATATGTCGTGCCTTAGTTGATTAAAAGATGTGCAAATAGATCATATGTAGCATATATAAACCAGTTCACTGATGTATAACTCGTTAGAATAAGAATTCACATTTAAAATTTTGTATAACACAGTGTTCGATTCACAACATCCAGTTATGTTCGATTCCCAACATGTTCGAACTCTGCAATCACTCACACTTTCAACTCAACTCTTTCTATTCGACAAGCTCGAAGATCTGGACTCATCTCTTTCTGTTCAACAAGCACGAACACATGGTTTTTATTAAAGAAACTTAAAAATTCAATGCCTAATAAAAATATATCTATCTGTCTATCTATATATCTATATATATATATACAGTTTTATTTTTATATAAACTTTTTTTTTTTTTTGGTGTGTGTGTGTGTGTGGGGGGGGGGGGCAGCATGTAACCAGCGCTATTAACGCATTTTTAATAGTAGATTGGCCAACTTTTGGTTCTTTTTCGGGATTGAGAAGATACATTCCTAGCTTCCCCAAATCTAGTTTTAATTTTCTGACTTAATTCCGAATCATTGGTATATTAGTGTTTGTTCAGTAAATTTAATGAAAGAAACTGAAGCAAATAAATGACTTGAAATCAACGATAATGCGTTTGGGATATATAAACATATGTGAGTTGTCATTTTAGGCTTTCTTACATACACTTTCTTACATATTAAATTCAAATTTTATACTTTTCTAAATATTTTGCATTATCATTTGCGGATCTTAATTTTATTAAGTAACGTTGGGATTTTTACATTCTCTTACCCATAGGGTCGAGAAAGTATTTTTTTATGGTCAAATTTTCGAACGTGAGTTTTTGTTATATTTACATGTTCTGAGGTCCCCTGAATACGAAAATCATGTTTTTAGCGAATGGTCTGTGTGTCTATCTGTCTCTGTGTCTGTTATCAGTATATCTCAATAACAAATAGTAGCAGAAATTCCAAACTCGGTATTCTAAACGTTTATCATATAGGGATGGTACAGTAAAATTTTCATTGAGATGAAGCAAATGGTTCGTGTACACGGACACTCAAAAGTATTCAAATACATTACGTTTAAGGGGAAATTGCAGATAAGTAGAGTTTAACATCTATAGACTGCACTAAACCAAATGAAACGAATATATGTTTTTTGTAATAGAGATAGTCAACTGGGAAAAAAAAATTGTGTACTATGTAGGAGCCTCGACTTCACCCCTGGGGGGGGGAAGATTCCCCCCCCCTCGAGGGGAGTAAATTTTCATGATGGGTATGTTTCAAAAGAGCTCGCCAATACCTTTAAAACAAATGGTTAAACCATCGATCTGCGATAATTTAAAATAAAGTTATCGATTTTTTTTTCATTTTTAACAAAAAATTTTTTATTTATTTATTTATTTATTTTTAAATGTAATATTGAGAATAAATTCATTTAAAAAAAAAATATATTTAGTGTTATTCTACTTCTCTAATATGGAAATCGTCTGCATGATCATAAAAGATAATTTTTTTAAATAATAATTTTAATAAATTATTTTTTAAAAACAGAATTACTTTTTAATAACCGAATTAAATTCTATATAAATGTAGGTGCATTAATGAAACGGGAGAGGGGGGCTGTAGCCCCCCTCACACAGAGCTAATTATCATATAAAACTCTTCCGAAGCCTAATTTAAATTGTTTAACAGGTTTACATAACAGTACTCGTTATCTTACCTCTTAATCTGCAACCTGTACTTATAGTATTAAATTTCAGTGTAAGAGAAAGTCATGTGAGGGACACACCAGATTATTTTTGTTTCACTTTCTACTCATGTGCTTGTATGAAATCCATATTTTTAAATATAATTTTAGAAGGAAAAAAAAAAGTAACTTTCTGGGTAAAAATACTATTTTATGTTAAAAATACAAAATAATGTCCCATTTTGAATAATTGATTATTCACAAAATTTCAAATCGTCAAAAAAAAAAAAAAAAAAAAAAAAAGTTAGTATTTGGTATTTATTTGGCTGCTTTAAGACCTATAATTACAACGACTTTAGTCTTGAATGATCCATGTATTACATAAATTCACAATAACAATATACAGTTTCTTATATCACGTATGAGGACTTCACGTCTTACCCGGGATTCGAACCTAGACCAGTCTTTTGTTCCAGAAGGTAGTTCCATGTTAACTGATCGCGTAAATGCTAAGACCTTTTAGAAAGACCTCCACGGCGGGTACTTCATCCAGGAGTTATATTTTTTTCCCCACGATTGATAGTAGATTCGTATGATGATACAGAAATAAATTATAACACAAGTGTAGATCGTGAAAAATGCCAAACAAAAACTGCGAGAACACTCTATTAAAATCATTTGTGGAACAAATCCTTAGAAAATACACCTACCGAGGGCATCGGCCTTTGGCCCCAGTTTTTAGAGCAGGAGATGATTGGCCTCAACCCGAACACTAACACCAACTTCATTTAATGGACACTTTTTCAATCTCTGTAAAACGTCCTAAAAGTGGAGCGGACACACTCAAACAGTGAACAAAGTGCATATGCACACTAACGACGTCCGTGCAGTAATTGGCTTTAACCCTTACACCACTTCCACTATCACCCTCCTGCCCTCAAATAAATCTATGCAAGTTCAAATATCATATCTCGAATGTTACGTTATATAAAAAGTTACCATTCAGAAATTTAATAGGGCCACTAGAAGCCGAGCGGTTCTGCGCTCAAAGCTGGTAGAAGTGAAGTGCCGCGTTCGATGCCATGTAGCGCTCGTCGGCTTAACCGTTTGGAGTTTTCCGTAATTTTCTCTGAAACTTGCATAAATATGGGCTAGGATTTCTTAGAAAGACCCCCACGGAGGGCACTCTCCTCAGGTCTAGGACCCTAGAGCTGTCAATCGGCCTTAATTCCCACAACCCAAGAAACTTAATAGAAAATTGATTACATACAGAAATCTTACGACGTTTTAGTGCTGCCATCTTGTGACATTAGTAAAAACATATTAAATTATTTTGTTAATCATGCTTGAGATTTTTGCCATGTAGGTTAGTATGTTTATACCTAGCTTTCATTTTAGTACAAGAAAGTGTAATGGTACATTTTCGGGAAGGTTTTTCACATATGCTTAAATGTTTAATAGGTTTACGCATTTTTATTCTTTTGAACGAGGTTTAAATTTTATTTTTTTATGATTTCCAAACGTATATAAGGTAGTTAATCAAAAAAGTTTTTATTAAGATATTTCAAATAAGGATATAGATATAAGAAATTGTTTACATTTATTGTGTGCTTAAATAGGAACAAAGGAAACTCTCTATTTCAAATCGTATTTATAAAATATAAAAAATGTTTAGTGCTGCCATCTGCAGACTTAATCTGAAAATATTCGAAATGACCTAATTTGTTTCATTTTCGAGTTATATCATTTTTTTTTTTTTTTTTTTTTTTCAGTTCAAATTTTCGTGTTTTAATTTTAATTTTCCTTATTAATAGGTAATCAATCAGAGGTCTTTATTTTCTGAAGACTGTGCTGTTAACTTATAATTATAAATCTATAAAAATTGCAATGACAGTATGGTATTTGCGTTTTATTTTTTCTTTCCTGTTTGAAACCAATGCTGACAACTTGTACTATTTTTTCGTTTAATAATTATTAATAATTTTGAAGAAGAGTGTTTGATATAAATATTAGTCGATTAGACAAACATACAATTAAATAAATATTACAATTAAAAATAAAAAATGGATATTGTATACGTTCCTACAAGTTGGGAACACTATCTGAAACTCGCGTAAATATGGGCTAAAACCTCTTAGAAATAGCCGCAACGGAGGTCACTCCCACGAGGTCCAGATCCCTAGCGCAGATAATAGGTGATTTTTTCCCACACCACACCATCCTTTACTGTCTTTATTATAAGGCAACCATGTCTTAAATTGTGCAACTATAAAAATTCATCCAATAAAATCATTATACAATTAATTGCTAACTATTTAGAGTTGAAGGTAATTTAACCTTTGGAAAATAAGCAAATCATATGAAAAAAAAAAGTAAGTTTTATTTATGTACTTACTAACTCTATAAATTTTAAAGGCATTTCCTTCATAATTATATGATTTTAACATTGGAAACGTTACGTAAAGAAAATGCAATACCTTAGTGATCACTGGTGGGAGATTTACCTCCTTGACCTTTTACCTCCCTTTTTCGTTAGATTTACAGATTTTGAGACTTTTGAACACGATTTAACGATTTATAGGAAATGTCTGTTCTGTTTTTGTATATGTGTGTTAGTGCGATTGTCTTATAAGTTTTGTGAATATTATATTTCACGAACCAATGAACGAAATTTTACCAAACTTGGTATTTAGTTGAAATTTGACCTAAACTGGTGGCGATTACATTTTCGGATCAAATGTTCGACAGGTGACACTGTCATCACTTTCTTTTTCTTAAATAACACTGCTCGGCATAAAAATTGCTTCTAACGCAATTTCAGCATATTCTTATATAAAATGATCTCTTGAATCCGAATACGACGCCCATTTTGCCCTATCACCCACCGTTTTTTTAAGAACTGCAACCTATTTTTATCACTTTTCGATGATTTTATGGCTATAAATTTGATTTTTAGGAGGGGGGGGAGGAGGATTATTTTTTCCGTTAAATATCTTATGAGGGGCTACAGAGTTGGAAAATTGTAAAACATGAACATTTGCGACAAGGGCAAATTTAGGGTAAGGGGGGAGGGAGATTTGCCATTGAAATTATGTATTACTTCTTATATTTTTTAATTCGTTATTAATTTTATTAATTATACATTATATTTTTTTTGTTTCAGGTATTAAATTAATTCTTTTTCATTCTCCAAATCAAATTCATGGTCATAAAATTACCGAACAATGATAAAAATTGAAAGAAGGGGGGGGGGTGGTGTCCCTAGAAAACGGTAGGTGACTGGGTAAAATGGGCTTCATTTTCGGATTCAGGAGGTCATTTTACATAGGAATCAGCAAGAATGTTATCAGAACTCTAATTTTTATTTTTAATACGGCAGTATAGGACAAAATTTCGTGTAAATATACATAATGAGAATTATTTTTAACGATTGATTGTGAAATTAATATGAGTTATTGATAATAGCAGTAGTAAACTAGGAAAAATGAGCGCATCACTTACCATCCTGGGGAGGGGGGATGAAGTGCCCTTTCCCGGGGGTTAAATTTCAATATCGATATTTTTCAAAAGCATTTCCTAAGATGTTCGTACAAAATTGTCTTTTTTCCGGCAATTTGTATTATACTTCTTTGAGATGAAATTCGTCTGCATTCATAAGGAAAAATAATATTTTAATAAATAATTTGTACTGCGTGATTTTGTATAGGAAAATATAAGACTTGTGGTGTGCACAACATACTAGGTAGAAAATATCTGTCTGTCAATGTGTTTGTCTATGTGTATCCAAAATTTTGTGGATACGGTACCTTACGAACCAATGAACGGTATTGTATTGGTATTACGGTTAAGGCTAATTGACTGCACTAGGGGCCTAGGCCTGAAGGGTCTACCCCCCC